>CM032327.1:60429819-60561309 GCA_019022515.1 Quercus aquifolioides | reverse complement strand
CCCCCTTTCTCGGCCTGTCCCGTCCCGTTTTGGCTTGTAATAATGTCAAAATGACGTTTTTTAGTTTTTTGAAGTTTTTTGCTATTTTTCTCGGAATTCCATAGTTTGCATTACGTTGAAACGGTCCGGAACGAGAATTTCTTTTTCTCCATTTCTCGGCCTGTCCCGACCCGTTTTGGCTTGAAATAATGCCAGAATGATGTTTTTTAATTTTTTTTTAATTTTTTTGCTCTTTTTTTCGGAATTCTCTTGTTTGGGTCAGGTTGAAATGGTCCGGAACGAAAATTTATTTTTCTATCTTTCTCAGCCTGTCCCGACCCGTTTTGGCTTCAAATAATGTTAGACTGATATTTTTTAATTTTTCAAAGTTTTTTGCTATTTTTTTGGGAATTCTCTTGTTTGGGTCGGGTTGAAACGGTCCGGAACGAGAATTTCTTTTTCTCTCTTTCTCGGCCTGTCCCAAACTGTTTTGGCTTGAAAGCCAGAATGATGTTTTTTAATTTTTTGAATTTTTTTGCTATTTTTTTCGGAATTCTCTATTTTGTGTCAGGTTGAAACGGTCCGGAACGAGAATTTATTTCTCTCTTTCTCGGCCTTTCCCGATCCGTTTTCGCATGAAATATTGTCAGAATGATGTTTTTTTATTTTTTTTGCTATTTTTTTCGGAATTCTCTATTTTGGATCTGGTTGAAACGATCCCGAACAAGAATTTATTTTTCTCTCTTTCTTGGTCTGTCCCGACCCGTTTTGGCTTGAAATAATAGTAGAATGATGTTTTTTAATTTCTTGAATTTTTTACTATTTTTTTCCTTGTTTTCTAGTTTGGGTCGAGTTGAAACGGTCCGTAACGATAATTTTTTTTTCTCTCTTTCTTGGCCTGTCCCGACCCGTTTTGGCAAGATATAATGTCAGAATGATGTTTTTAAATTTTTTAAATTTTTTTGCTATTATTTTGGGAATTCTCTCGTTTGGGTCGAGTTGAAACAGTCCAAAACGAGAATTTATTTTTCTCCCTTTCTCGGCCTGTCCCGACCTGTTTTGGCTTGAAATAATGTCAAAAATATGTTTTTTACATTTTTGAAGTTTTTTGCTATTTTTCTCGGAATTATCTAGTTTGCGTTGGGTTGAAGTGGTCCGGAACGATAATTTCTTTTTGTCTCTTTCTCGGCCTGTCCCGACCCGTTTTGGTTTGAAATAATGTCAGGATGATGTTTTTTCATTTTTTTGCTCTTTTTTTCGGAATTCTCTAGTTTGGGTCGGGTTGAAATGGTCCGGAACGAGAATTTATTTTTCTATGTTTCTCGCCTTGTCCCAACCAGTTTTGGCGTGAAATAATGTCAGAATGATATTTTTTAATTTTTTCACGTTTTTTGCTTCTTTTTTTTGGAATTGTCTAGTTTGGGTCGGGTTGAAACGGTCCGAAACGAGAATTTATTTTTCTCCCTTTCTCGGCCTGTCCCGACCTGTTTTGGCTTGAAATAATGTCAAAATGATGTTTTTTTAGTTTTTTTTGAAGTTTTTCGCTATTTTTCTCGGAATTCTCTAGTTTGCGTTAGTTTGAAACGTTCCGGAACGAAAATTTCTTTTTCTCCCATTCTCGGCCTGTCCCGACCCTTTTTGGCACGAAATAATGTCAGAATGACTTTTATAAGTTTTTTAAATTTTTTTGCTATTTTTTTGCGAATTCTCTCGTTTTGGTCGGGTAGAAACGGTCCGAAAATAGAATTTCTTTTTCTCTCTTTCTAGCCCTGTCCAAACCCGTTTTGGCTTGAAATATTGCCAGAATGATGGATTTTAATTTTTTGAATTTCTTTCCTATTTTTTTTGGAATTCTCTAGTTTGGGTGGGTTGAAACGGTCCGAAACGAGAATTTATTTTTCTCCCTTTCTCGGCCTGTCCCGACCCGTTTTGGTTTGAAATAATGTCAAAATAATGTTTTTTAATTTTTTGAAGTTTTTTGCTATTTTTCTCGGAATTCTCTAGTTTGCGTTAGGTTGAAACAGTCCGGAACGAGAATTTCTTTTTCTCCATTTCTCGGCCTGTCTCGACCCATTTTGGCTTTAAATAATGCCTGAATGATGTTTTTAAATTTTTTGATTTTTTTTGCTCTTTTTTTCGTAATTCTCTCGTTTGGGTCGGGTAGAAACGGTCCGGAAATAGAATTTCTTTTTCTAGGCCTGTCCAAACCCGTTTTGGCTTGAAATTTTGCCGGAATGATGTTTTTTAATTTTTTGAATTTCTTTTCTATTTTTTTGGAATTCTCTAGATTGGGTCGGGTTGAAACGATCCAAAACGAGAATTTATTTTTCTCCCTTTCTCGGTCTGTCCCGACCCATTTTGTCTTCAAATAATGAAAAAATGATGTTTTTTAATTTTTTGAAGTTTTTTGCTATTTTTCCCGGAATTATCTAGTTTGCGTGGGGCTGAAATGGTCCGGAACTAGAATTTCTTTTTCTCTCTTTCTCGGCCTGTTCCGACTCGTTTTGCCTATAAATAATGCTAGAATGATGTTTTTTAATTTTCTGAATTTTTTTGCTCTTTTTTTCGGAATTCTCTAGTTTGGATCGAGTTGAAATGGTCCGGAATGAAAATTTATTTTTCTATGTTTCTCGGCCTGTCCCGACTCGTTTTGGCATGAAATAATGTCAGAATGATGTTTTTTAATTTTTTGAATTTTTTTGCTTTTTTTTTTCAAAATTTTATAGTTTGGGTCGGGTTGAAATGTTCCGTAACGAGAATTTCTTTTTCTCCCTTTCTCGGCCTGTCCCGACCCGTTTTGGCACGAAATAATATCAGAATGATGTTTTTAATTTTTTTTGGGAATTCTCTCACTTGGGTCAGGTAGAAACGGTCCGTAAATAGAATTTCTTTTTCTCTCTTTCTAGGTCTGTCCCAACCTGTTTTGGCTTAAAATTTTGCAGGAAGGATGTTTTTTAATTTTTTGAATTTCTTTCCAATTTTTTTGGAATTCTCTAGTTTGGGTCGGGTTGAAATGGTCCGAAACGAGATTTATTTTTCTCCCTTTCTCGGCCTGTCCCGACTCGTTTTGGCTTGAAATAATGCCAGAATGATGTTTTTTAATTTTTTTTAATTTTTTTGCTCTTTTTTTTCGGAATTCTCTAGTTTGGGTCTGGTAGAAATGGTCCGGATTGAAAAGTAATTTTTCTATGTTTCTCGGCCTGTCCCGACCCGTTTTGGCATGGAATAATGTCAGAATGATGTTTTTTAATTTTTTGAGTTTGGGTCGGGTTGAAACGGTCCGTAACGATAATTTCTTTTTCTCTCTTTCTCAGACTGTCCCGACCCGTTTTGGCACGACATAATGTCAGAATGATGTTTTCAATTTTTTTAAATTTTTTTGCTATTTTTTTGGGAATTCTCTCGCTTGGGTTAGGTAGAAACGGTCCGTAAGTAGAATTTCTTTTTCTCTCTTTCTAGGTCCGTCCCAACCTGTTTTGGCTTAAAATATTGCCAGAATGATGTTTTTTAATTTTTTGATTTTCTTTCCTATTTTTTTGGAATTCTCTAGTTCGGGTCGGGTTGAAACGGCCCGAAACGAGAATTTATTTTTCTCCCTTTCTCAGCCTGTCCCGACCCGTTTTGATTTGAAATAATGTCAAAAAGATGTTTTTTAATTTTCTGAAGTTCTTTGCTATTTTTCTCGGAATTATCTAGTTTGCGTTGGATTGAAATGGTCCGGAACGATAATTTATTTTTCTCTCTTTCTCGGCCTGTCCCGACCCGTTTTGGCAAGAAATAATGTCAGAATGATGTTTTTAGGATTTTTAAATTTTTTTGCTATTTTTTTGGGAATTCTTTTGTTTGGGTCGGATAGAAACGGTCTGGAAATAGAATTTGTTTTTTCTCTTTCTAGGCCTGTCCCTACCCGTTTTGGCTTGAAATATTGCCAGAATGATATTTTTTAATTTTTTGAATTTCTTACCTATTTTTTTGGAATTCTCTAGTTTGGGTCGGGTTGAAACGGTCCGAAACGAGAATTTATTTTTCTCCCTTTCTCGGCCTGTTTTGGCTTGAAATAATGTCAAAATGATGCTTTTTAGTTTTTTGAAGTTTTTTGCTATTTTTCTCGGAATTATCTAGTTTGCGTTGGGCTGAAATGGTCCGGAACGAGAATTTCTTTTTCTCACTTTCTCGGCCAGTCCAGACCCATTTTCGCTATATATAATACCGGAATGATGTTTTTTCATTTTCTTCATTTTTTGCTCTTTTTTTCGGAATTCTATAGTTTGGGTCGGGTTGAAATAATCTGAAATGAAAATTTATTTTTCTATGTTTCCCGGCCTGTTCCGACCCGTTTTGGCTTGAGATAATGTCAGAATGATGTTTTTTCATTTTTTGAATTTTTTTGCTATTTTTTTCCAAATTTTCTAGTTTGGGTCGGGTTGAAATGGTCCGTAACGAGAATTTCTTTTTCTCCCTTTCTCAGCCTGTCCCGACCCGTTTTGGCACGAAATAATATCAGAATGATGTTTTTAATTTTTTTAAATTTTTTTGCGATTTTTTTGGTAATTCTCTCGCTAGGGTCGGGTAGAAACGGTCCGTAAATAGAATTTTTTTTTCTCTCTTTCTAGGTCTGTCCCAACCCGTTTTGGCATAAAATATTGCTAGAATGATGTTTTTTAATTTTTTGAATTTCTTTCCTATTTTTTTGGAATTCTCTAGTTTCGTTCGGGTTGAAACGGTCCAAAACGAGAATTTATTTTTCTCCCTCTCCCGGCCTGTCCCGACCCGTTTTGGCTTGAAATAATGTCAAAAAGATGTTTTTTAATTTTTTGAAGTTTTTTGCTATTTTTCTCGGAATTATCTAGTTTGCGTTGGGTTGAAATGGTCCGGAACGATAATTTCTTTTTCTCTCTTTCTCGGCCTGTCCCGACCCGTTTTGGCTTGAAATATTGACAGAATGATGTTTTTTAATTTTTTGAATTTTTTTGCTCTTTTTTTTCGGAATTCTTTGGTTTGGGTCTGGTAGAAATTGTCCGGAATGAAAATTTATTTTTCTGTGTTTCTCGGCCAGTCCCGACCCGTTTTGGCATTAAATAATGTCAAAATTATGTTTTTTAATTTTTTGAGTTTTTTTGCTATTTTTTTCCAAATTTTCTAGTTTGGGTCGGGTTGAAACGGACCGTAACGATAATTTCTTTTTCTCTCTTTCTTAGACTATCCCGACCCGTTTTGGCATGAAATATTGCCAGAATGATGTTTTTTAATTTTTTGAATTTCTTTCCTATTTTTTGGGAATTCTCTAGTTCGGGTCGGGTTGAAACGGCCCGAAACGAGAATTTATTTTTCTCCCTTTCTCAGCCTGTCTCGACCCGTTTTGGCTTGAAATAATGTCAAAAAGATGTTTTTTAATTTTTTGAAGATTTTTGCTATTTTTCTCGGAATTATCTAGTTTGCGTTGGATTGAAATGGTCCGGAACGATAATTTATTTTTCTCTCTTTTTCGGCCTGTCCCGACCCGTTTTGGCGCGAAATAATGTCATAATGATGTTTTTAAGTTTTTTAAATTTTTTTGCTATTTTTTTGGGAATTCTTTCGTTTGGGTCGGGTAGAAACGGTCTGGAAATAGAATTTTTTTTTCTCTCTTTCTAGGCCTGTCCCTACCTGTTTTGGCTTGAAATATTGCCAGAATGATGTTTTTTAATTTTTTGAATTTCTTTCCTGTTTTTTTCGAATTCTCTAGTTTGGGTCGGGCTGAAACGGTCCGAAACGAGAATTTATTTTTCTCCCTTTCTCAGCCTGTCCCGACCCGTTTTGGCTTGAAATAGTGTCAAAATGATGTTTTTTAATTTTTTGAAGTTTTTTGCTATTTTTCTCAGATTTATCTAGTTTGCGTTGGGCTGAAATGGTCTGGAACGAGAATGTCTTTTTTTCTCTTTCTCGGCCTGCCCCGACCCGTTTTCGCTATAAATAATGCCAGAATGATGTTTTTTAATTTTCTGAATTTTTTTGCTCGTTTTTTTGGGAATTCTCTAGTTGGGGTCGGGTTGAAATGGTTCGGAACGATAATTTCTTTTTCTCTCTTTCTTGGCCTTTCCCGACCCTTTTCGGCATGAAATAATGTTAGAATGATGTTTTTAAATTTTTTAAATTTTTTTCTATTTTTTTGGGAATTCTCTCGTTTGGGTCGGGTAGAAACGGTCCGTAAATAGAATTTCTTTTTCTCCCTTTCTAGTTCTGTCCCAACCCGTTTTGGCTTAAAATGTTGCTAGAATTTCTTTTTCTCCCTTTCTAGTTCTGTCCCGACCCGTTTTGGCATTAAATAATGTCAAAATTATGTTTTTTAATTTTTTGAGTTTTTTTGCTATTTTTTTCCAAATTTTCTAGTTTGGGTCGGGTTGAAACAGACCGTAACGATAATTTCTTTTTCTCTCTTTCTAAGCCTGTCCCAACCCGTTTTGGCTTCAAATTGCCAAAATGATGTTTTTTAATTTTTTGAATTTCTTTCCCCTTTTTTTGGAATTCTCTAGTTTGGGTCTGCTTGAAACGGCCCGAAACGAGAATTATTTTTCTCCCTTTCCCGGCCTGTCCTGACCCGTTTTGGCTTGAAATAATGTCAAAAAGCTGTTTTTTAATTTTTTGAAGTTTTTTGCTATTTTTCTCGGAATTATCTAGTTTGCGTTGGATTGAAATGGTTCGGAACGATAATTTATTTTTTTCTCTTTCTCGGCCTGTCCCAACCCGTTTTGGCTGGAAATAATGTAACAATGATGTTTTTAAATTTTTTAAATTTTTTTGCAATTTTTTTGATAATTCTTTCGTTTGGGTCGGGTAGAACGGTCTGGAAATAGAATTTTTTTTCTCTCTTTCTAGGCCTGTCCCAACCCGTTTTGGGCTGAAATATTGCCAGAATGCTGTTTTTTAATTTTTTTAATTTCTTTCCTATTTTTTTGGAATTCTCTAGTTTGGGTCGGGTTGAAACGGTCCGAAACGAGAATTTATTTTTCTCCCTCTCTCGGCCTGTCCCGACCCGTTTTGGCTTGAAATAATGTCAAAATGATGTTTTTTTTAAAAAATTTTTGAAGTTTTTTGCTATTTTTCTTGGAATTCTCTAGTTTTCGTTAGGTTGAAACGGTCCGGAATGAGAATTTTTTTTTCTCCCTTTCTCGGCCTGTCTCGACCCATTTTCGCTTAAAGTATTTCCAGAATAATGTTTTTTAATTTTTTGAATTTCTTTGCTCTTTTTTTCGGAATTCTCTAGTTTGCGTTAGGTTGAAACGGTACGAAACGAGAATTTCTTTTTCTCCCTTTCTCGGGCTGTCTCGACCCATTTTCGCTTAAAATATTGCCAGAATGATGTTTTTTAATTTTTTGAAATTCTTTCCTATTTTTTTGGAATTCTCTAGTTTGGGTCGGGTTGAAACGGCCTGAAACGAGAATTTATTTTTCTCCCTTTCTCGGCCTGTCCCGACCAGTTTTGGCTTGAAATAATGTCAAAAAGATGTTTTTTAATTTTTTGAAGTTTTTTGCTATTTTTCTCGGAATTATCTAGTTTGCGTTGGATTGAAATGGTCCGGAACGATAATTTATTTTTCTCTCTTTCTCGGCCTGTCCCGACCCGTTTTGGCGCGAAATAATGTCAGAATGATGTTTTTAAGTTTTTTAAATTTTTTTCCTATTTTTTTGGGAATTCTTTCGTTTGGGTCGGGTAGAAACGGTCTGGAAATAGAATTTTTTTTTTCTCTCTTTCTAGGCCTGTCCCAACCCGTTTTGGCTTGAAATATTACCAGAATGATGTTTTTTAATTTTTTGAATTTCTTTCCTATTTTTTTGGAATTCTCTAGTTTGGGTCGGGTTGAAACGGTCCGAAACAAGAATTTATTTTTCTCCCTTTCTCGGCCTGTTCGACCCGTTTTGGCTTGAAATAATGTCAAAATGATGTTTTTTTTTTAATTTTTTGAAGTTTTTTGCTATTTTTCTCGAAATTATCTAGTTTGCGTTGGGTTGAAGTGGTCCGGAATGAGAATTTCTTTTTTTCTCTTTCTCGGTATGTCCCGACCCGTTTTGGCTTGAAATAATGCAAGAATGATGTTTTTTAATTTTTTAAATTTTTTTGCTTTTTTTTTTTTTTTTTTTTTTTTTTTTTTTTTTCAGAATTCTCTAGTTTGGTTCTGGCTGAAATGGTCCGGATTGAAAATTTATTTTTCTATGTTTCACGGCCTGTCCCGACCCATTTTGGCATGAAATAATGTCAGAATGATGTTTTTAATTTTTTGAATTTTTTTCCAAATTTTCTAGTTTGGGTCGGGTTGAAACGTTCCGTAACGATAATTTCTTTTTCTCTCTTTCTCGGCCTGTCCCGACCCATTTTGGCACGAAATAATGCCAGAATGATGTTCTTAAGTTTTTTAAATCTTTTTGCTATTTTTTTGGAAATTCTCTCGTTTGATTCGTGTAGAAACAGTCCGGAAATAGAATTTTTTTTCTCTCTCTTTCTAAGCCTGTCCCAACCCATTTTGGCTTGAAATATTGCCAAAATGATGTTTTTTAATTTTTTGAATTTCTTTCCTATTTTTTTGGAATTCTCTAGTTTGGGTCGGGTTGAAACGGTCCGAAACGAGAATTTATTTTTCTCCCTTTCTCGGCCTGTCCCGACCCGTTTTGGCTTGAAATAATGTCAAAAATATGTTTTTTAATTTTTTGAAGTTTTTTGCTATTTTTCTTGGAATTATCTAGTTTGCGTTGGATTGAAATGGTCCGGAACGATAATTTATTTTTTTCTCTTTCTCGGCCTATCCTGACCCGTTTTGGCTGGAAATAATGTCACAATGACGTTTTTAAATTTTTTTGATAATTCTTTCGTTTGGGTCGGGTAGAACGGCTGGAAATAGATTTTTTTTTTCTCTCTTTCTAGGCCTGTCGGAACCCGTTTTGGGCTGAAATATTGCCAGAATGATGTTTTTTATTTTTTTGAATTTCTTTCCTATTTTTTTGGAATTCTCTAGTTTGGGTTGGGTTGAAACGGTCCGAAACGAGAATTTATTTTTCTCCCTTTCACGGCTTGTCCCGACCCGTTTTGGCTTGAAATAATGTCAAAATGATGTTTTTTTTTTAAAATTATTTGAAGTTTTTTGCTATTTTTCTTCGAATTCTCTAGTTTGCGTTAGGTTGAAACGGTCCGGAAGGAGAATTTCTTTTCCTCCCTTTCTCGGCCTGTCTCGACCCTTTTTTTCGCTTTAAATAATGCCAGAATGATGTTTTTTAATTTTTTGAATTTTTTTGCTCTTTTTTTCGGAATTCTCTAGTTTGCGTTAGGTTGAAACGGTCCGGAACGAGAATTTCTTTTTCTCCCTTTCTCGGCCTGTCTCGACCCATTTTCGCTTAAAATATTTCCAGAATGATGTTTTTTAATTTTTTGAATTTCTTTCCTATTTTTTTTGAATTCTCTAGTTTGGGTCGGGTTGAAACGGTCCGTAACGATAATTTCTTTTTCTCTCTTTCTTGGCCTGTCCCGACTCGATTTGGAATGAAATAACGTCAGAATGATGTTTTTAAATTTTTTTAATTTTTTTGCTATTTTTTTGGGAATTCTCTCGTTTGGGTCGGGTAGAAACGGTCCGTAAATAGAATTTCTTTTTCTCTCTTTCTTGGTCTGTCCCAAACCCGTTTTGCTTAAAATATTGCCAGAATCATGTTTTTTAATTTTTTGAATTTCTTTCCTATTTTTTTGGAATTCTCGAGTTTGGGTCGGGTTGAAACGGTCTGAAACGAGAATTTATTTTTCTCTCTTTCTCAGCCTGTCCCGACCCGTTTTGGCTTGAAATAATGCCAGAATGATGTTTTTTAGTTTTTTGAAGTTTTTTGCTATTTTTCTCGGAATTCTCTAGTTTGCGTTAGGTTGAAACGGTCCGGAACGAGAATTTCTTCTTCTCCCTTTCTCGGCCTGTCTCAACCCATTTTGGCTTAAAATATTGCCAGAATGTTGTTTTTTAATTTTTTGAATTTCTTTCCTATTTTTTTGGAATTCCCTAGTTTGGGTCGGGTTGAAACTGTCTGAAACGAGAATTTATATTTCTCCCTTTCTCGGCCTATTCGACCCGTTTTGGCTGGAAATAATGTCAAAATGATGTTTTTTTTAGTTTTTTTGAGGTTTTTTGCTATTTTTCTTGGAATTCTCCAATTTGCTTTAGGTTGAAACGGTCCGGAAGGAGAATTTCTTTTTCTCCCTTTCTCGGCCGGTCCCGACCCGTTTTCGCTTGAAATAATGCCAGAATGATGTTTTTTAATTTTTTGAATTTTTTTGCTATTTTTTTCAAAATTTTCTAGTTTGGGTCGGGTTGAAACGGTCCGTAACGATAATTTCTTTTTCTCTCTTTCTCGGACTGTCCCGACCCGTTTTGGCACTAAATAATGTCAGAATGATGTTTTTAATTTTTTTAAATTTTTTTGCTATTTTTTTGGGAATTCTCTCACTTGGGTTGGGTAGAAACGGTCCGTAAATAGAATTTCTTTTTCTCTCTTTCTAGGTCTGTCCCAACCCGTTTTGGCTTAAAATATTGCCAGAATGATGTTTTTTAATTTTTTTAATTTCTTTCCTATTTTTTTGGAATTCTCTAGTTTGGGTCAGGTTGAAGCGGCCCGAAACGAGAATTTATTTTTCTCCCTTTCTCGGCCTGTCCCGACCCGTTTTGGCTTGAAATAATGTCAAAAAGATGTTTTTTAATTTTTTGAAGTTTTTTGCTATTTTTCTCGGAATTATCTAGTTTGCGTTGGATTGAAATGGTCCGGAACGATAATTTATTTTTTTCTCTTTCTCGGCCTGTCCCGACCCGTTTTGGCAGGAAATATCGTCACAATGATGTTTTTAAGTTTTTTAAATTTTTTTGCTATTTTTTTGGGAATTATTTCGTTTGGGTCGAGTAGAAACGGTTTGGAAATAGAATTTTTTTTTTCTCTCTTTCTAGGCCTGTCCCAACCCGTTTTGGGTTGAAATATTGCCAGAATGATGTTTTTTAATTTTTTGGAATTCTCTAGTTTGGGTCGGGTTGAAACTGTCTGAAACGAGAATTTATATTTCTCCCTTTCTCGGCCTATTCGACCCGTTTTGGCTGGAAATAATGTTAAAATGATGTTTTTTTTAGTTTTTTTGAGGTTTTTTGCTATTTTTCTTGGAATTCTCCAGTTTGCGTTAGGTTGAAACGATCCGGAAGGAGAATTTCTTTTTCTCCCTTTCTCGGCCCATCCCGACCCGTTTTCGCTTGAAATAATGCCAGAATGATGTTTTTTAATTTTTTGAATTTTTATGCTCTTTTTTTCGGAATTCTCTAGTTTGGGTCGGGTCGAAATGGTCCGGAATGATAATTTCTTTTTCTCTCTTTCTTGGCCTGTCCCGACCCGTTTTGGCATGAAATAATGTCAGAATGATGTTTTTAAATTTTTTAAAATTTTTTGCAATTTTTTTGGGAATTCTCTCGTTTGGGTCGGGTAGAAACGGTCCGTAAATTGAATTTCTTTTTCTCTCTTTCTAGGTCTGTCCCAAACCCATTTTGGCTTAAAATATTGCCAGAGTGATGTTTTTTAATTTTTTGAATTTCTTTCCCATTTTTTTGGAATTCTCTAGTTTGGGTCGGGTTGAAACGGTCCGAAACGACAATTTATTTTTCTCCCTTTCTCGGCCTGTCCCGACCCGTTTTGGCTTGAAATAATGCCAGAATGATGTTTTTTGATTTTTTGAAGTTTTTTGCTATTTTTCTTGGAGTTCTCTAGTTTGTGTTAGGCTGAAACGGTCCGGAATGAGAATTTCTTTTTCTCCCTTTCTCGGCCTGTCTCAACCCATTTTGGCATGAAATAATGCCAAAGTGATGTTTTTTGGTTTTTTGAATTTTTTTGCTTTTTTTGCTTTTTTTTTTTTTCAGAATTCTCTAGTTTAGGTCGGGTTGAAATGGTCCGGAACGATAGTTTCTTTTTCTCTTTTTCTTGGCCTGTCCTGACCCGTTTTGGCATAAAATAATGTCAGAATGATGTTTTTAAATTTTTTTGCTATTTTTTTGGGAATTCTCTCGTTTGGGTCGGGTAGAAACGATCCGTAAATAGAATTTCTTTTTCTCTCTTTCTAGGTCTGTCCCAAACTCGTTTTGGATTAAAATATTGCCAGAATGATGTTTTTTAATTTTTTGAATTTCTTTTCTATTTTTTTGGAATTCTCTAGTTTGTGTCGGGTTGAAACGGTCCGAACGAGAATTTATTTTTCTCCCTTTCTCGTCCTGTCCCGACCCGTTTTGGCTTGAAATAATGTCAAAATGATGTTTTTTAATTTTTTGAAGTTTTTTGCTATTTTTCTCGAAATTATCTAGTTTGCGTTGGGTTGAAATGTGACAATTCATACGTCTGCAATGAACCAACCAGCTCTTGAACTTTGATGTCGTCAAGATCCTTGCTCTCTTCATTGGCTGTTACTTTAGCACGAAAGCTTTCCGGCAGTGACCGAAGGATCTTCCTTACTATTTTAGAATCCTCCATCTTTTCCCCCAAATTGAATTTGTCGACAACCACCTCGTTCAGCTTACTATAGAAAGAGTCAAAAGACTCATCCTCGCTCATCTTGAGCTCCTCAAAGCGAGTGGTCAATATCTGTAGCTTGGTGTCTTTCACTTTCTTTGTTCCTTCATAAGTAGTCTCCAGAATCTCCCATGCTTCCTTAGCAATAGTAATATGCGAAATCCTGTGAAATTCTTCTGGAGAGACACCACAGAAAATAGCATTCAATGTATTATTGTTAGCATTAGCCGCCGTGAGAGCTACCTTATCCCAAGTGGATTTGGCAGCCTCCGGCCTAGTCCAACCAACTTCAACTGCATCCCACACAACATCATCAATAGAACACAAAAATGCTCTCATTCGGACTTTCCAAAATGCATAATTATTACCATAAAAAAATGGTGGCACATTTAGAGATTGAGACCTATCCATCTCAAAACGGGGTCAGGGATCGCACTAAGGTGTTTAAACCACAAACAGTGCACTCGCTCTGATACCAATTGAAAGTTCAAATAGCGTTGAAAACACTCTTGAACGTTTAGACCCCCAATTACAAATTACCAATTCAAGCATATAATCAAACAATTAATGTGCATAAGCCAAACATAGAATTGATAAACAATCTAAGCCAATTATAATCACATCCACAACAGAAAATAAAAGGCAAAGATAAAGGGAAGAGAGATGCAAACACAAGGACAACACGAGATGTGTTATCGAAGAGGAAACCGAAACCCTCGGCGTAAAACCTCTCCGCCGCCCTCCAAGCGGTTAATAATCCACTAGAAAATGTAGTTGGGATACATGAACAACAATAGACCCTCCAAGCCTAATCTACCCAGGTACCTAAGCCTTCCAAGCTTCTTGCTCCAACGAGGTTGCGCCGAACCTTTTTCTTCTCTAGCTTACCGGATTCCGCTATAGCCCATAGCATCAACCAATAACTATTGGTCTCTTCCAAACTGCTTCCCTTAGCACCAAAAGACCTTCTCATAGACGTGGGTGTGGTGAGAAAAGGATTTGGATAAGAACCTCTCAAGGATGTATCAATGGAGAGGAACAGAGTAGAGGAATTTGAAGAGTCTCTTAGTGAAGATTGGGGATGAGGCAATCTTGTTTTTCTCTAGGGTTTCTCTCTCAAAATTCTCTCTGGGAGCTCTCTACATTTCGTGGGTATAAGGGTCTATATATAGTGGGGTGAGATAGGAATGCGAGGAGACAGTTTTTCCCAAACAGGGCAAGTTGGCGGCTTGGCCTCGCGACTGGTCTAAGTTGCGAGTTCAAGCTGCGAGTTAACGGCCTGGCCAGCCTGGGACTTTTGTCTTGTAGTGCGATAGCTGGCATGATCCTTCACCTCTCCGCATGCTTCTCACGTGTGCTGTAGTTGGCGGCTTGCAAGTCGTGAGTCAGCCGCGAGTCGCTACTTCTTTGCACAATATTGAGCATTTCTTCACACTCTCTCACACACTACCCTTACATGAATCCCACCTAAATACAGGGTTACTAAGTGCTGAATTACAAGCAAATTGGCATGGAATAAAGCCAACAAGATGGTTGATAAAATTCAACCTTACAATGCTAATAATGCATACTTCAAAAATACTAAATTTTCCTGATCAAAAATAGGGAATTAGAAGAAATCAATATATTGTTAAAATTTTATCATAATTATGACAAATATGTTTATAATAATTAGGAAATTAATTTATTGCTAAGATTTTATCTTAATTAGGAAATATATTTAATTTTTGATGGTAAACATGACAAAAATGGTTATAATTTTAAATGGATGACTTTTCAATACTCCTAAGAACCTTTTGGATATACATCACTGTAAGTTTCTTTAAAACCTTCTCCCCTCTCCTTGTGTATGTGTGTTAAAAATACTTAGTATTCTAAAAAAAAAAAAAACAAAAACTTTTATATATATATATATATATATATAGAGAGAGAGAGAGAGAGAGAGAGAGAGAGATTTGGATGATAAACTCTAGACTAAAGTGTGTATATTGCAAACTACATTTCTCTCCTATCTCCACCCAAAAAAAAAAAAAATGCAAACTACACTCTAAAGTTTAAGAGTATTTAGATTTAGAGTAATATTACAATCATAAACTATTTTACAATATTTTTACAAACTGTTGTTGTGGCTAACTTCTTATTGGTTTTCATCTTGACCCATGACTAATATCACTTTTTCATTTACTAATAACCACTCACCAAATTAGCAATTTGTAAAAAATTTATATCTCTAGCATTAATCTTAGATTAACACTCTAAAGTTTTTGAATTTAAATTTTAATTATTAAAGTTTTATTCAGTTTACATCAATAACTCCTACATTCAAATTTTCCGTTAAGTACCGCTTGCCACGTGTATTTTGTTCATCAAATAAAATGTACCACGTAGTATAATGAAAATGGTGTGGTATTATTTTATTGAACAAACTAAATATGTGTAACAAACTTATGTGATACTTAACAGAAAATAAAGACAAAAGACGGTTGATACAAACACAGAGTATATAATTTCAAAGACTCCCAAACTTTAGGGCATAGGTTGCAAGTTATCCTAAATTCCATGCATTTAAAGTTGTAAGCATAGGCATAGCAGCCATCAGATTCCAATAATTATGAAAATCCAAATTGAATCAAACAATAAAATATACTGGTGCCGTACTACTTCGTTTAGTCCAAAGTGGGAAAGAATCTCTCTTTAGCTCTCTTCTTAGAGGAAACTGTGTCTGAGTCGAATTCATTGCAAGGAGAGAAGATGGAGGTTTCGTCAAAGCAAAATATAACCACTCAAAAGGCTACAAGCAAATAGGGTGGCCTTAGAACCATGCCTTTTATTATAGGTGACTGTTTATTACGCTCTTTTCTACATATACTACGAGCAATAATGTGATTTTTTTTTTTTTTTTTTTTTTTTGGGGTCCTTTCTTAATGATATATATTCAAATCTGGACGATTTCCAGTACATCAACGAAGCGAAGTGATTAAAGGCAGCTTTGGCCTGTTGTTTCAACATGTACTTTGAGAACAAGATTTATATCTTTTGCAAAAGCTGTGATTATTATTGCATACGATGACTAATCATAATTTTATCAATGTTGTTCTTGCAGCAAATGAGACATTTGAAAAGGTAGCAAGCTTTGGGCTTCTAGCGAATATGATATTGTACTTGATATTGGAATATAATATGGATAGCGCAACTGGAGCTATTGTATTGTTTCAGTGGTCAGCCATTTCAAATCTCATCACGATCATATGGGCTTTCCTTTCTGATTCTTACTTGGGCCGGTTTCGGGTGATTGCATATGGGACTATTAGCAGCCTACTTGTAAGAAAATCTATTTTCTATATGAGAAATGATATGTCTACAACATTTTTACAACAAATCCTAAGTGGCAGGTTGTTATTGGTTATTATTGTTGGGGCAAAAAAATAATCTTAGTGTTAGTTTCAAATTTGAACCAATAACAACTAACCACCTGTGATTTATTGTAAAATTGTTGTAGACGTAGCATTTCTCTTTCTATATTTCACTTTTTCACTTTTTTGGCGTGTGCAATTAAATATTTCCATAGCTATGTTCACATTAAAAAAAATTTCATTTCATTTTAATGAAATAAAGTTTACTCCTTTAAGAAAATAGTTATCTTTTTGTGTAATCAAAGGTATATATACCCTAATCGACTGTGCTACCCTTGTACTCCTTGGGTCTATTCATCATGACTTTCATTGTGTTTCCTCCCAAACTCTTCACCCTTTCTCTATCTTCTACCTTCTTTGCTTGGATTGGATGAAAGAGTTACAACCTAACTGCTTCCAAAAAAATACCGATGCCACTATATTCATAGCCATAGATCATTGATAGACCTTCATAATTCGAATTTAAAACATATGCTTGTTTGTGTCAAGAACTTTATAGTTTTACTGATACTTTTTAGTGTTTTCAATTGAAATGTCTAAAGTAGTATGAATTATTTGGTATTTTGATCAAATAAGTTGGTCGAAAAAGAACATAGAGAAGTTTTGAATATGTGTGACATGGTCTAAAAAATTAGTTTTGTACTTTTGGAGAATAAAGTTAGTAAGAATATGTTTGTTATGTAGGAATTTAGCTTCGAAATTGTTATTTAATAAGAATTTGTGATAATTCTTAATTATACATTTGACAATTTTTTCTTTCTTTCAATATTTGACATGATTTTTCAGATCCATAATTCTCTTGAACATCTCAGTCCTCATAAAATACTAGAATTCTAACCCCTGCTTTTTAGATAGAACATATATACTCTCGCTTGTCTTTTATATATAAGAATGAGTAATGTGATACTTAAATTGTAATTGCAATTTTTACTTTTTAAAAAAAATTATATCTTGTTAATTTTAAAACAAAAATATATATTTTTCGTCTAAATAAGACATTTATTAATGTTAAAAGTGTTTTTTCATTTAAAAATTTATCAATAATGATCGAAATATTATTAATTAATTATTTATTCTTTTGTTAATAATTAAAACCATGTATATGTATTGTAAATAATAAACATTTAATCCCTGGGCTGGGATTGCATTGGCATTAATCTACAGGGAATAAGCGTGTTATGGTTGACAGCAATTTTACCACAAGCAAAGCCTCCACCTTGCAAGCATAATAGGCGAGGAGAAAAGTGTGTTTCCCCCGAGTTCAGCACAGCTTGCACTTCTCTTTTCTGCGTTTGTTCTCATGTCAGTAGGAGCCGGTGGCATTAGGCCATGTTCCTTGGCCTTTGGTGCTGATCAATTTAACCAGCTGGTACAGGTTGACGACCTTAAAAGATCAGTGAAGATCTTACAAACCTTCTTCAATTGGTATTATGTTTCAGTTGGAATCTCAGTGATGCTTGCAGTAGTGACAGTAATGGTTTATATTCAAAATGCAAAAGGTTGGGTTGTGGGTTTTGGAATTCCTGTTGTGCTCAAGTTGTTCTCTTCCACTATGTTTTTCTTGGGTTCTCCTCTTTATATCAAGATGAAGGCAAAGAGTAGCTTGTTTACTGGATTTGCCCAAGTGATTGTGGCAACTTGGAAAAACAGACACCTATCCTTGCCAGTGCCACCAATGGAATCTGATGGATGGTACCATCACAAGGCTTCAAAGCTGACCGCACCAACGAATACCTTTAGGACATTAGTTTTTTTTTTTTTTGAGAAAGCTTTAGGACATTAGTTAATAATCTATTTAAAAAAAGTTTTTATAGAAAAAAAAAAAACAATTAATATTTTGACAGATTTTTTTATTTCTCATAAAAATAGTGTCAAAATTTTCATAAAATGCATTGTTAACCAATGCCCTAAGGGCATTCATTAGCAAGACCCTATATATATATATATATAAATTGTACTCCCTACTAATCCCAAGTCATTTATATATAATAAAATTAATTTAATTTTTGCAGCAATTGGGGGAGATGGATTATTCTCCTCACTAAATAAATGAGACCAAACAATATTACCATACTATTATGAAAATAATGCCCTTCATTTCAAGTGAAATACACAGAGGCCATTTCATGGTTCATGTTAAATATTACAAATCTATAGATATGTATAGTGCCACATCATTTAAACACACTATTAAACATTAATTATTAGATCCACACATGAATAAATAAATAAATAAATCATGAAATAGCTTGTATCCATCTCAAGTTTGAAATAAAGACAATCTTGTGTCAAGTTACATTTGGTTAATTGTACTCATATCTAAAAAAAAGGGATATTTGTTTAAGAGCCCATTTGTAAAGTGGCAGCAATTTTTCAAAGTATAGCATTTTAAAGCCTTTCTCTTCTTTTCTTTTCTTTTTTTTCAAAATTGAACTATTAGGGCAAAATTTTTTTGCAACTTGTTAAGGTGATAAATTGTAATTGGAAAAACATTACTTTTATATTAGTATTTCATTGTTATTGAGACTATTTTTCATATTTTTGAACTGATGAACATGAATTGTGATTAATGCATAATAAAAATAGTCTCAAAGATATGAAGGATTTGGACTCAGATGGCTTGGCTATGGACCCCTGTAGTCTATGCACAATTACACAAGTAGAAGAGCTCAAAGCTCTTATCAATGTACTCCCCATTTGGTCCACTGGCATACCAGTAGCCGTGACACTTAACCAACATTCATTTGGTGTGCTCCAAGCAAAAATCATGGACAGACGCTTTTTTATTTCCAAGTTCAAAATCCCACCAGCCTCCTTCGGCGTCTTTGGAATCCTGAGTATGGCAGCAACCGTGGTCTCCTATGTTCAAGTTCTAGTTCCCTTGCTATCAAAGTTCACCAAAAGTAAACGTGGGCTTAGCCTTAAAGAACGCATGGGGATTGGTATAGCAATCTCATGTCTAGCCACTGCAGTTTCAGCAATTGTAGAGAGGAAGCGCCGGAATGAAGCAATCCGAGAAGGATTATCCAATTATCCGGCCGATGCAGTAGTAATGAACATGTCTGCAATGTGGTTGGTGCCACAACACTGCCTTACTGGTATAGCTGAGGCCTTCAATTTTATTGGGCAAATAGAGTTCTATTACTCTCAGTTCCCTAAGACCATGTCTAGCATTGCAATGTCTCTTTTGGCATTTGGAATGGGTGTAGGAAGCTTGATTGCCGGTCTCATAGTCAGTATTGTGAAAAATGTGACGCAAAGTGAGGTAGGTGAGAATTGGCTATCAAATAACATTAACAAGGCTCACTATGATTACTATTATTGGTTGCTTCTATTATGGGTGCGGTTAATATCTTCTATTTTATTGCTTGTAGCTGGGCTTATGGGAGTTGTGAGGATAACGAGGTAGATGACATGAAAGAGGTGGATATTATATAGTATCTCCCTGCCGTTCTTTGTTTATTTAATGCCCAACTCCTTTTCATGCATTAGTTTCAAGTTTCAACATTATTTGAGTATCAAATCAATTTTAATAACTCATCTAATGTGTTTCACCAATTGGTGACCTCAGTCTCTTGGACCTCAACTTCTCTCTCTTTCTCAGCAAGAATATTCTCAGTTGGCTCTCACTCTCAAATGTTATATTCTCCATTTTGTTTAAAGAAATGTTAACGAATGCTCTTAGGGCATTGATTAACAATCAATTTTAGGAAAGTTTCAACATCACTTTTATGGAAAATGAAAAAAGTCGTCAAAATATTAATTTCTTTTTTTTCTTTTCTCATAAAAACTTTCTTTAACTGAATTGTTAATCAATACCCTAACGACACTCATTAGCATAACCCTTGTTTTAATACCTCCAAGACAAGAAAAACTTTGGAAGTTTTACATTTCAACAACTCAAGATTTTATTGGAAGATAATGATCAAGGCCTTGAACAAAATTTTATTGAAACTCATGCATATGGGCAGTGAAAGATGCTTTAGTTGTGGACAATTCTCTTATTTTTCCAAAAAAAAAAATACTATGATACTTGGAAGAAATTGCTATAGTGAGAAAGCTATTTATATAAATTATTTTCTTGCTTTATTATGTTAATGTTATCAGTTTAAAATTTGAATTTCAACACAATGTATTAAATGCAAAACATACACAATTATCAAGAGTCTTGTATCTCAACTAGTTGATACCTCTTGGTTTTTTAATGTCAACAAGGGTTTAAATCCTCCTCTCTCATTGTAACTATCAAAATTATCAACGACAAAAAAATGCAAACATGAAATTTACACGATAATTCACATATGTAAAATATAATTAAAATATATGGCTAATAAGTTAGAGCTAGATAGTCTATTTCAACTGACTTGTCATGCATACATCACAATATTAATTATTTTACCACACGTATATATGTTGTATCACTCTTGTGACGTGTTTTAAATTCTTTTTTTTTTTAATGTTTAATTTTTGTTGTTGATACAAGATAAAATTCTACTCTAGCCTAATCTAAGTATATATGTGTGTGAAGTTCCCTCCTAAAGACTTGAACCCCGGTTCTTGCCCACCACACCTTATAAGCACTTATACTTGTGGAGTGACCATTGTACCAAGGGTGTGTGGTGGTTTTTTTTTTTTTAAATGTTAAAAGATACTATAAATTTTATTATGTAACATTTAAAAGTGAATGTGACAAAAACATAATAAATGAATGTTTTAATAACTACACATCAGTTTTTAAAAGTCATGTTATAAAATTTGTATTATACCTAGCATCTCTCCTTCTATTTAACATGTATATGTCATCAATTTTCCACCAAAACAAAAATGTATACATCATCTTGTGAGAGGCCGCAAAACCTGGGGTGCTCTCAAAAAAGAGATTTGGATACTTTCTAAGGCACCTCTCTTTTTGGGTAAGTGGTGTGGAGTCGCAATTTATTTTTTTTATACAAAAAATAAGAAAAACTAAATATAAATACATAACTGAATTGTTCCTTTATCATTGATTGAATAAAAAAAATACATATTTGAAAAATTAATAATTACATGGCTTTGGGTCCTAGTTACAAACTACCAAATAATTACATGGCTTTTTGTCCTAGTTACAAACTACCCAAAATAAAAATAAAGACAAGGCTTAGTTCTACTTATCCCAAAGACCTAAATTTAGAGGCTAGCGGAATGGGAAGGTGTTAGGCACCCATTCCGCCCAGATAGAGTATGGTCTTCTAGACTCTTGTGATCTATGTACCCCTTTTATGCATGCTATGAATGATATGTTGCACATGTAAAACGAAAATAAATCACATAAGTTTATTTATGAATGTATCCTCTTCTTGATTTTAAAACAATTTAGATTTGATTTTGTGAGTAAAAAAAATTGATTTTGGTTTATAAAAACCAGATCTGTTTTTGAGAATTTAAAAAAAAAAAAAAGAAGAAAGGTTTTAGTTTTGTAAAAGACCATATCTGTTTTGTGATGATAAAAAAAAAAAAAAATGGTTTTTTGATGACAGAAAAATCAGATCTGTTTTTATATGTTCAAAAATATGGAAAAGATTTTTTTATGAAGAGAATTTCATTCATAAAATAAATTTATGCTGCATGGAACAAACAAAACAAACAACAATAAACATAATCATGCATGATCTTTTTTCTTTATTTCAAAATCTGCATATATTAAAAAAATTAGATCTGTATCTAAGATACAAATCAGTTCTTTGTTTTAAGAAAAATTCAGATATGCATCTAAGGAAGATGCAAATCAGTTTTTTGATGGAAAAAAAAAATCAAATTTGCATCTAATGAAGATGCAAACTAGTTTTTGATTTGAGAAAAATTCAAGTCTGCATCTAATGAAGATGCAGATTTAATTTTTATTTTAAAAAAAAAAAAAAACCAGATCTACAATCTAATGAAGATGCAAATCCATTTTATTTTAAGAAAAATTTCATATCTACATCTAATGAAGATGCAGATCCGTTTTTATTTGAGAAAAATTCAGATCTACATCTAATGAAGATGTAGATCCATTTTATTTTAAGAAAAGGAATTGGTTATATGCAGATCTTTAAAATTAAGAAAAAGATTGTATCAATAATAAGAAGATCAAGAACATGCTTTAACAATATAGTTTAACAATTCATATTATGGATATTTGACACAACTAAACTAAACAAAAAGACAAACATACATCATCACAATAAGAAAGGCATAAAGAAAAGAAAAGGGTAATCAGAAACAACCTCTTGCATGGAGCACTTCTTCTTCTTGAAAGGATGTTTTAGGGTTCAAAGAAATTTATTCAATTATCTTTGAAACCTAAAAACCCTAATTTAAAAGAGAATACCAGAAAAAGGGGGATGAGAAATTTGAGAGTGTGAAAAGGTGTCTCTCCCCAGGTGTAAAAGAATGTGCTAAATTTTGAGACCCAGACCTTATTTATAGAGACTGGAATGCTTAAAAAACAAGCAACGATGGGTAGAATGTGAATTGGGACGCATCTTTTTGCGAAAAAGTCGAAAATGGTGTACCTTATCGGCACCCGAAGAGATTTAGGCCAAAGCCCAAAAGAGTGCAATTCGGCACTTTTAAAGTGCCAATCGACACTCTGAATGGCACTCTTGGGTGCTGATCGCACTTTCGCGTTCAGGTGCGTTTTGGACTCCTTTTTTAGGTTTTCTTGAGCTGGTCATTTCACTTAGATGTGTTTTCAATCCGTATTGTAAGATTTTTATCTCTTTTCTGGATAATTCAAGTCTTTATAGGAACAATTATCTTGTAGATAAATATCCTAAAATAAATTTTGATAAAGTTTAGATTATCCACAATTTTATTGTTATCCAATTATCCCTTTTATTACTATGCAAGCAATCCTATTTTAGACACTAATTATCAACCAATCACAAAATTATTTAATTAATTTTAATTGTTTAACCAATTAGAATTAATTTAAATTAATCGTGAGTGGTCGACTCTACCTAGACACAATGCATGCTGATCGTGCAAATTTGATCATGCGATATCTTTCGATCCGATGGTCCAATTTGGAAACCAGACACACCGTTGTGACCGTTAGAATCTCAAGATCATTTTTATGATATACAATGAATGAATTAATACATGTAATGCAATCATGATTTTTGGGGTACATGGATGGTCATTCTAGTCATCTTTCTTGATTAAATCATGGGTGCAAAATCGAGTGTCTACAGAATGCCCGTCATTGACAGAGCTTGGAAAGCGACTGTCAATATAAAACAAAGACACTAATTTTAGTGGGCATGATTTAATTGAGGCTAAATTTTCAAAGATTACCTAGCCCTCAAACCTAAAAATTTGGAACATAGAACTAGCGCCTTACCTTTTTAACAAAAAATGAAAATACTTGACCTAACTGATAGCTGATGAACTTTGGAAATGATTCTTGACAATTGATGCGACCAAGAGGCTTATCAATCTTGACCTTGATAATGGAGTTTCTGCCACGAAAGGGCTTGATCTTGACAAAGGACCTGTCTGCGATCCCGATCTTGACGAAGGAACTGTCTGCGATCTCAATCTTGACAAAGGTCGTGTCTGCAACCAAAGGACTTGATCTTGACGAAGGTAGTGTTTGCGACCATGATCTTGATCTTGGCTACGTAGGTGCCTATGACCAATGGTTTTAATCTTGACTGAGGAAATGTTTGCGACCACGATCTTGATCTTGGCTACGTAGGTGCCTGCGACTAATGGATTTGATCTTGACTACGAAAATGTCTACAACCACGATCTTGATCTTGGCTACGTAGGTGCCTGCGACCAATGGATGATCTTGATCTTGGCTACATAGGTGTCTGCAACCAATGGATCTAATCTTGACTGAGGAAATGTCTGCGAACACAATCTTGATCTTGGCTACGTAGGTGCCTGCGACCAATGGATCTAATCTTGACTAGGAAAATGTCTGCGACCACGATCTTGATCTTGGTTATGTAGGTGCCTGCGACCAGTGGATCTGATCTTGAGTGAGGAAATGTCTGCGACCATGATCTTGATCTTGGCTACATAGGTGCCTGCGAACAATGGATCTAATCTTGACTAGGAAAATGTTTGCGACCACGATCTTGATCTTGGCTACGTAGGTGCCTGCGACTGGTGGATCTGATCTTGACTAAGGAAATGTCTGCAACCACGATCTTGATCTTGGCTATGTGGGTGCCTACGACCAATGGATCTGATCTTGACTGAGAAAATGTCTGCGACCACAATCTTGATCTTTGCTATGTAAGTGTCTAAAACCAATGGATCTAATCTTGACTGAGGAAATCAAGGGCTTCTCATCCTTGAAACCAAGTTGTTGCCTGCAAAAGCCAAAATTTGAAATTAGTCTCTAACTGATGAGTGTTTTGTTGTTCCCTTGCGTTTTTGAAATGTGTGATTTTCATTTATCCCTTCTTGATTTGAACTTTATCAAGAAAACTTTGATTGATTTTTTGGTGGTTCTTTGAAAAAGATTTGATCTTTAAAACTTGAAGCTTGGAATTGGAAACTGAAAATTTTGAAATTAAAATTTGAAATTTTGGAGACTTAAGATTTGGAATTTGAAACCTTGAGATTTTGAAAATTTAAACTTGAGATTTTGAAAAATTGTGACTTGAAATTTTAAGCATGAAATATGAGGTTTGAAATTTTTGCAACTTGAAATTTTGGGGATTTTGAATTTAAAAATTGGGGCTTTAGAATGTGAAATTTTTAAACTTGGGAATGAAAATTTTGAATTAAAAATTTGGGATTTGGAGTTTGAAACAAAACTTGAAAATTTGAACTTGTAGTTTTATCCTTAACCTATTCCAAAAAAATTTCATCCTTTCTTTTTTTTTTTTTTGAAATTTTGATTTTTTGATTTTTCTCTCTTCATGATTTGATTTTTTTTTTTCTATGAATGGAAAAGAAAAGGAAATAAAAAGAATTTTTTTTTTGGGAGTTGACTAAGTCCACTCAGCTGATGCTTTATGTGGGGGCTGAATTTTGGCCCCCCACTCATCTTGTCTCTCTTTTCTTCTTTTTTGCTTCTTCCTTCATCACCTTCTCTTCCTCCATTAACACTATTCACCTTCTTCTTCCACTTGATTTTTCTTCTTCATCTCACCATTTCTTCTATAAAAAAAAACACTTTTCTAAGCTTCACAACCTTCCCTCATCCATCTCCCTTAATATTTCTTTAGATCCTTGTATTTTTGAGCACTTTTGCCACACACCCATTTTTGGTGGAACCCATTTTCACACCCATTTTTCTTTGCATCAAAATGTCTTCTTCTTCCAATGGATCCTCTTTTCTTGCTTTTCATGGTAAGAAATATGATCCAATATTTGATTGGCATGATGAGAAGGGGGCTCTTTCAAGACCCTAAGATCCATGCTCCATATTCTCAAATGGACATCAAGGTGAGTTTTTCTTTGGTTTATTTGCTTGGAAAAATGTTGTTTCATGTTTCATTGAAAGTTTGATGGTGAGACATTGTCATTTTGTTGTGTTCTTGTTGAAATTTGGGGCTTTGTATGATTGATCATGTTGTAATGTTGGTTTTGGAGCATTTTTGAAGTGTTTATTTTTTATCATGGTGTAACTTGGGCAATATTGGTGGCTTATGGAATTTTGACAATGTTGGTAGTTTGTGATGTTGTTGGATGAATTTTGGGAGCATTAGCATTGTGAAAAAATTGTGTTGTGGGCTTCTATGAATATGCTCATAATATATGTGGAAAAGTTTGTTGGCATGTGTAAACTTTGTTTTATGAACATGGCAAAATTTGTGGGTATGAAAGTTTTTTAGACATGAAATTTTGGCTATGGAAAAATTTTGTTGGGTATGTGATGTTGGTTCATGGAAAATTTTTGTGGTTATGATTTTGGCTATGTGAGAATTTACTTGTTGTGCATGGACATGTAGGAAATTATTTGTTGGCTATCTTGGTCATGTAGAAATTTTTGTGCAAGGTTATGGAAAAAGGATTTGGTAGTTGTGTATGGATATGTGAAACATTTTGATTGTGGTGAAATTTTTGGTGGGGCGTTGTTGTTGTTTTTTTTTTTTTTTTTTTTTTTGGTGGTAGGGCATTGACCTTTTTGGGTGCATGATTTTAGGTTGTGAACAATTTTTTGTCATGTGGGTTTTGGTTGTGGGATTTTTTTTTGGACATGTGATTTTTTTGCATGGAATTTTTGGACATGTGGGTTGCAGCTTGGGAAATTTTTTTTTTCTTTTTTGGCATGTGATTTGTCATGGAATGATGAGCTAAACTATTGTGTTGCAGAGCCTCAAGAATCGAGGTAGTCTCCAAGTCTTGAAGAACACATGGGAAGCATTGTCTCCTAACATCAAAAACATCATCAATGAAGCGGGCTTTGGTACTTTCTTTGAAGTTCTGTTAATCAAGATACACATGAATATAAGGATCTTCAATTACTCCTTACCTTAGCAGAGCGCTTCTTGGACACTACATGTACCTTCCATTTTCCAGGCATTGGTGAGGTAATGTTGACACCTTACGACTTTTCTGTTATCACTGGTCTAAGGGTAGGTGCTAAGAGAATCCGTGTCAATGACTCCTTTACTTCAATTGAAATCAAGAAACTTCTAGGTGTAGTGCCTTCCAGAATGAAGAGTAAAAATATTCCTTTGTCTTGGTTATGTGAGAATATTCCCCAATGTGATACTATGGCAAAGGGTGTTCACATGTTCAAGCTTCTTTTTATTGGAACTTTCTTGTGTCCGGATTTAGGCAGTACAGTGAATCTGTGTTACTTGTGAAGTTTGAGAAAAATTGAGCGAATTTGAAATTATGACTGGGGCGGTATGGTTTATGCTACTCTGTTGCATTTCATGACTCAACTTTCTAGGCGGAGCCTTTCAAGCTTGGGTGGGGCTCCATTTGTATGGCAGGTGAGGTTTGAAATTTTTGGCTATGTGTAGGTTTTGGGGAAAAACTTTTTTGGCTAGATTTTAATGGAAGGTTATCTTGGCTATGTGTAGTAATGGTGTTGTGAATTTTTCAGGTTTGGATGTATGAATACTTTGGAGTTGGTCCTGAAATCTGGGAGGAGGTTGCTGGCATTTTTCCTAGATTTCTCCATTGGTTGCCCAAGCACCGTTTCTTGATGCCCTCTAGGTGTTCTTTGGAAATTTGGCACTTGGTGATTGACAACTTGACTGCTGATGATCTGAGTCCTTTCCTCCCTCTTTTTTTTAATCTTTGGTACTTGGTTATGGCTTGGTCTTTTCTCATTTTGGGTTCCTTTGTGATTTTTCAGATGTCTTTAAATCCTTGGGCTGGATGTGAGGGGTATGCAGAGTGTGAGCGGGCTTTGGAGCTGAATGGCAGTCAGGTATTGTTTGAATGTGGGCATGGAAGATATTGGTATCTTGGTGATCACAAGTGTTGCCCTAAGTTCAACATGAGTATCCTCCTACAACAATTCCAATTCCTCCTTGTCCCTCCATTTGGTTGGCTGACTTTCTGGCTGATGAAGAGATTGCTCGGGCCCGTGATGGCTATATTGTTGCAGGAGTAGAAGGGGATTATTCTGAATTCATTCAAACTCATCTGCAAGGTTGCTTGGCTGGCATAACGGTACTTCTCTTCCCTTTTGAAGTCAAATTTTCATTTTGCATGTTCCTTTTCCATATTTCTACTTGGTGGTATGTTTTTGCATTTTTATTTCTTTGACCTTATTTCTTCTTGGCTTATTGAATGGCTCATGTTCTTGTAGATTTGTGCTTCAGGTTGATATGGATCTTATGGAGGAAATCATGCAGATGATTGGAGGCCTGCAATCGTTGGCTCATACTTAGTCCTCCCAATATGTGCTCAGTGAAGCGAGCTAGGTATGCAATGATGCTTTTTGAGTGTATTTGGCTTAGACTTTTCTTGATGATGAAATTAACACTTGATTTTGCTGACTTTTTTAGACACATCGAATGGAAGCTGCTGATTCCACCAGAAGGACTTTGGAGGAGAGGATCAGGAGACTCAAACTTGAAAATTGTCAGTATGATCCTCGATTTTTCACAAGTTAAGAAGGAAATACTAACGGCGGCTCCTTTAGAGGCGGATTGAGGAGGTCTTCTTGCAGGCGAATGTGGAGTCCCAATGATGTTTGATTTGTGTTTTTAAATTGTTCCTGCAAAACAAAAGGAAGTGTCCCTTAGACAATCTTGTGTTAACTTTCATGTTTAGTTCTTTATCCTTGGAATTGCCCTTGATCATGTAGAAACTTTAACTGAGACAAGTTTAGAATTCACCTGATGAGGTCTTGTAGTACCAATTTAAACTTATCCTGGTTGGCTCTGTTGGAATCTACACTTACTTGAATGAGGCGGAGCTGAATGCCCCTAGTTTAAAATGAATGCATGATTTTTTGGAAATCTTGATGATGATTTTTTTTTTTTTTTTTTAAATGATGATGGTGGTCTCTTTTGAAAATGAATAAGACATGGGCGAATGCCCCTAGTTTGGAACATGAATTCATGAGTCTTGGGAAAAAAAACTTGATTTGATCAGTTTTTGAAAACAATGATGCAAGTGATGATTTTTGAAAACAAATGAGTTAGGCATGTCAAAATGCCCCAGTTTGACCTAAAAAAATCTTTTTGAGTGTTAAATGATCCTAAAAAAATGGTCGAGAATGCAAAGTTGCATGGAATTGCATGGAAGTACAATAGAGGGGCTGCGTGCCACTTGCCACATGAGGAATGCCATTCAGCACTTTTAGAGCACCATTTGGCACTTTGAAAGTGTCGATTAGCACTTTTAGAGTGCCGAATGGCACTTGGCCACGCCATGACGTTTACGTCGTGGTGGGCCAACTCCTTACGCTTTTCCAATGTGTGTTTCGCGTTTTTATGTTTTTTGAAAAATATTTTCTTCGTTTGTGATCATGAAACACTCTCCTACTCAGCTACAACCTCTTTGAAACCTATTTAAAACCTGATTAGGAACTGATGTAACTTATATTGATGATCTCTCCTGCAACAAATCTCTACATCAAGGTTAGCAAAACACAATAATTACAAGCAAAAGTCATCGATGGCTAACAATTAAAATTTTTCCCATTCAACAATTCATGATATCAACAGAGGGGTTTGTAACTTTGATTTCAGTACCAAAACCAATTTTACAGCCTACAGATTGGAGGGAATTAAGGCTCTAAGGAACGTCAAGATCAAGTGGGATTTTCTTCGTGCTGCTGTGAGATTCTGGGATCCTGAAGATCATGTGCTTTGGTTTAAAACTACTGAACTCTGTCCTACAATAGAAGAATTTTCCACCATCTTGGGCAATGATTCAGGCAGGAAATCTTTAGTGTTTTCCAGTAGTATGATTGAAGGACATATGGTGAATCTTTGTGCAATTGTTTCTAGGCTAATTGACAAACGCACCTATGGAGTGACTGACAATATGCAGAAAAGCTTTGGCTTGGCCCTATGCTTTGTGGGAGAATTTTTGTTTTGCTCTAGAAGGCACAGTTTTGTGGATGCTCGAGCCATAAGTGTTGTAAGTCAACTTAAGGATGGTGATAATCTTGTTTCTTTAATCTTGGCAGAAATTCTTCTAGGACTGGATGTTGTATTTCATGGTGAAGAGTCTCAAAACTTCCTAGGGAGTCCCTTGACTTTGCAGATATGGTTGATGGAGCGACTAGATATGATTGCCAGGCCTACAACAGGTAATTATGGGCCTAGTAGTTTTCTTAGCAGGATTGTAATTAAAATTGAGTGCCAAACTGAGAGTGACTGGGTGAAGTTCTTGAATAAGAAATCCAATACCTCAATCCAATGGAATTGTTATTGGTGGAAGTGTCCACCCCCTCTATTGCAATCTCTAGGATCAGATCACATCTTCATTGTTGGGTTGCGAAGGGCAACCTTCTAAAAGGCAGATAGACTCCTAAGGCAGTTCTAGTATGAGCAAGGAATGCCCGGTGGAAAAAGAAGAACTTTGTGGACACAAATCCTACTTCTATAAAGAACATGCTCTTGGGCTTGGAGATGGCTGACCAATTGGACCAGTCTTTTGTCAAGGTTCACTTTCACAAGATGACTACAAAATACTCTAACTGGTTGGTGGACAAGATTGTTGACAAGGAAGCTGAGATGGTTGCTATGAGAAACCCTAAACCCTAACACAGAAGAAATCAGTGATCAACAAAAAGGAGAAAAGATTGAAGACAAAGTGGCCTTCTTATTCTTTGGCTTTGAACATGTTTATTTAAAAGTTGATACAAAAACTCTTATGTTTAGGAATTATTTAGGATTTGCAGGTTAAGGGTTCTGTTTAAAGTGTAGGTTTTTTTTTTTTTTTTTTAATGGTTTGGTTTAGGGTTTGGGTTCTTGAGTTTTGGTTTGGTTGTAGGTTTGATTTAGAGTTTTGTGTAATGACATGGTTTAATGGAATGATTGAATTTTTGGAAACTTTTGGTCAATGGTCAAATGGTGGTTTTGGGAAATCGTGATCGGACCAATGCGTGGTTGCATACGTACCCCCTTTGTAGAAGGATCAGGTCATCACGTAGTTCATTGATTTTTTTTATTTCCCTTCATTTTTGCCTAGGCCGCCTTTTTAGGTTTTCAACCTAGCAGGCTTTCTCACTCTTTTTTTTTTCTTTTTTACTCTCCTTTTGCATAGATCGCCCTTTTGGGTTTTCAACCTACCCTTTTTTTTTTTTTTTTGCTCTAATTTTTGCCTAGACCAAACTTTCAGGATTTCAGCCTAGCGAGCTTCTTTTCTTTTTCTTTTTTTTCTTTTTTTTTTTCTTTTTTTTTTTTAAGCCTAGGAAGGGAAATAGCATAATTTACAACCACTTCAAATGTGGTGCTTTCAGACTACCACCTCAAACGTGATATTTCTTCAATTAATCCATGTTGGTTGGTTCAGTGAAAGGGTTTGTATCTAAGTCCATCAACCTTACTGCTCTCCAAGAGTATATTTGCTTGATAATGTATGGGTTTGCCCAATTTTGCTTGAACTTCCCGTTTGCATCTTGAACCGAGGGTCGGATTTCTTTCAACACTAAATCCCCCAACTTCAAATCTTTGGTTCTCACTTTCTTGTCAAAAGCTTTCCTAAGCCTCCTTTGGTAACCTTGAATATGATACAAGGCCTTGAGTCTCTTTTCATCTAGCATGCGTAACTGGTCATATCTGCTTTGCAACCAATCTGCTTCAGGGATTTCACTTTCCAATACTGTCCTTAGTGAATGACACCCATTTCAATGGGAAGGACTGCTTCCATCCCATACACCAATGAATAAGAAGTGGCTTCCGTGGAAGATCAAATTGATGTTATGTACCCCCAGAGTTCATAGGGCAACTGTAGGTGCCAATCCTTGTAATTCTTTGTGCTCTTCTTCAAGATTCGCCCTATATTTTTATTAGCAACCTCAAAGCCATTGGTTTGAGGACGATAAGGTGAAGACTTGTGATGTTGAATATTAAACTGTCGTAGTAGCTTCTCTGTTTCTCCATTGAAATGTTGCCCATTGTCAGAGATAATTTCATATGGTACTCCATATTTGCAGATGATATTGATCTGAATGAATTAAGCAACTTTCTTTGAATTCAGAACTTTGTATGAGGTAGCTTCTACCCACTTAGTGAAGTAATCAATGGCTACGAGTATGAATTCATAGCCATTGGATGTTGTTGGGTAAATTTTCCCAATAATGTCTATCCCCCATGTAGAGAATGGCCAGGGTGATGTCATGGTATGTAGTGGCATGGGTGGCAAGTGTTTCAGATCTCCATGGACTTGGCATTGATAGCATTTTCGAACATGAGCCACACAGTCGGCTTCCATAGTAGTCTAGTAGTAACCTTGTCTCATTATCTTCCTTGACCGCATGTGTGCATTCATGTGGCCCATATCTTGACTCATGAACCTCTTCAATTATTTGCTGTGCTTCCTTGGCAGTTACACAAAGGAGATGAATTCCATCATATGATCTTTTGTAAAGCCTTTCACCACAAATAATGTAATTACTAGACAACCTCCGGATGGTTAATTGATCATTCTTGTTTGTAGACTTCAGGTATGTTCCATCCTTGAGATATTGTAGGATGTTTGAACACCATTCACCTTCCCCATTCTTTCCCTCATCTTCTTCTATTGTCATGCAGTAGGCTGGTTCTTCTTTTTGTTCCAACACTATCAGTTTAGCTTCATCTTCTTTTGGCCCATCCATCATGGATGCCATGCACGTATTGATATTGAATCTTGTTGAATTTTGATGCCCATTTCTGAATACATTCATGATAAGGCATCAATCTTTCTTCTTTGATCTTCCATTTATTCTGAATCTGGGAAATTATCAAAGTTGAGTCTCCGTATATCTCCAACTCTTTCACTCTAAGGCCTAGGGCTGCTTGAAACCCTATGATGCAAGCTTTATATTCAATGGCATTGTTGGTGGCAAGAAAGTTAAGTCTGCCAAAAAATGGAATATGTGTCCCTTTTGGAGAAATTAAGAGAACTCCAATTCCACTTCCATTTTGATTTGTGGCTCCGTCAAAGTACATCTTCCATGATTCTACCTCAATCCCCATGATGTCTTCATTTGAAAAGTCTCCTTGGATCTCTTAAGCTTCTTCTCGTGAACAATGAGCTAAGTTATCGGCAATTGCTCTCCCTTTCACAGATTTCTGAGTCACATACTTAATATCAAATTCTAACAGAAGCAATACCCATTTAGCAGTCTTCCCATCTTGCATAGCCTTTTCCATTAAGTGCTTCAAAGGATCCATTCTTGTAATCAACAAAATCTTGTAGGCAAGCATATAATGTCTGAGTTTGCGAGTTTCCCAAACAAGTGCAACACATGTCTTCTCTAATGGTGAATACTTTTCTTCATAAGGAAACATCTTCTTGTTGATGTAGTATATTGCATTCTCCTTTCTAGTCTCCTCTAGGTATTGAGTAAGCAAAGCCCCCATTGTAGTATCTGTAGTGGTGAGATACAACAATAATAGCTTTTCGGGTACTGGTGGGACAAGTATTGGTGGCTTCATCAGATAATTCTTGATCTTTTCAAAGGCTTCTAGGCATTGTTCATTCCATATTGTAGGAACTTCCTTCTTAAGTAGTCAGAAAATTGGTTCACATGTCATGGTGAGTTGAGCTTTGAATCTGCTGATGCACTGTATCTTCTCCAAAAATCCTTGGATCTCCTTTTCAGTTCTTGGGGGCTTCATCTCTACAATTGCCTTGATTTTGTCATGATCAACTTCTATTCCCCTCTGGCTTACCATAAACCCTAATAGCTTTCTAGATATTAAACCAAAAGTGCACTTCTTTGGATTCAACCGTAACATGTAGAACCAGATTCTTTTGAAGAACTTTCGTAAAGTTGGTATATGTCCTTCGCGGTTTTTGGACTTCACTATCATATCATCAACATAAACCTCTACTTCTTTGTGGATCAATTTATGCAACAAAGTAGTGGTTGCACGTTGGTAAGTAGCACCAGCATTTTTAAGGCCAAATGGCATGACTTGTAGCAATATGTCCCCTATGGAGTAATAAAGGAGGTTTTCTCCATATCTTCTGGAGCCATCTTAATCTAGTTATACCCTGAAAATCCATCCATAAACGATAGCAAAGCATGACCTGCTGTATTGTCAACTAGGACGTTAATGTGAGGCAAAGGAAAGTTGTCTTTTGGACTGGCCTTATTCAGATCTCGAAAATCTACACACATTTTGACCTTCCCATCCTTCTTTGGCACCAGAACCACATTAGCTAACCATTCTGGATAGTTGACCACCCTCAGGAATCCTACATTGTACTGTTTCTCAACTTCTTCCTTGATCTTGAGAGTCTATTTTGGCTTCATTCTTCTCAACTTCTGCTTGACTAGCTTCATGGTTGGATCTGTTGGAAGGTGCTATACTATATTTATATAATCCCTGGCATGTCTTCATACGACCAGGCAAAGACCTTTTTGAATTCTATCAAGAGTGCCACTAATGCATCTTTCTCTGAAATGGTTAGGGTATTGCCCACTTGTATCATTTTAGGTTCATCATCAGTTCCTAGGCTATTGGATTGGGTTTCTTCTTTTATGGCTTTTAGGTGTCCATGTTTTAATTCATTATTATTAAGAGTTTCTTTACTAATTTCAGAAATAAAAATATTCAAAGCCAACAAATAAGCAGAATCAGAAATCATATTAAAAGGAAAAGAGTTCCCAATAGACTCAATAGACTTAACTAAATCAAACTCAATAGAGTTAACTAAATCAAACTCAACTGGAAAACTATCACAAACGGACTTAACAGGAATAGAAATACTAGCAGAAATAGACTTAATTGGAACAGAAACAATGTTCTTGGCAGGGGCGACTGCCTCAACGGTCTTGATCTTCTTGGCAAGTGTGACTGACTTAACGGTCTTGATCTTCTTCATGGAGTCCCCCATGGGGTGGGTGGCTCCCTTCCATGCCCAGTTCTTCAACTTGGTTGTGGCTTCCATAATGGTAGATGACTCCCAGTAAGTTCCTTCTTCCCTCAGCATCAGTATTGTAGAATCTTCATCCATATAGTCCATGCCTTCTTTGTCAATCTCCATATTTGTGGTCTTGTTAGTCTCCAAATATGGGGGTTTGAAGTGTCTCCCCCCCCCCCTTGTGATGTGGGCAGTTTTTGTTGGGTCATTTAGATCGGTGTCTTGGGGTTTGAAGTGTCTTCCCCCATTTGTGGATGATGTTAGGCCATTTGATTGGGGTTCAAAGTGTCTTCCTCCATTTGTAGGTATTAGGTTGTTTGATTGGGGTTTGAAGTGTCTCTCCCCATTTGTGAGTGCTTAATAGTTTGATTGGGGTTTAAAGTGTCTCCCCCTATTTATGGATGTTGGGTGATTGATTGGAGTTTGAAGTGTCTTGTAGATCGAATCTGGGAATGTGATGTTGCAATAGCGAAGTGCCTTCTATGCATACGGGCTTCAGTACCATAATGGGATTGATGGGCTTGGAACTGGAGCTACTGGCTTGAGTGTTGGCCTTAGGTTCTCTTTGCAGCCTTCCTTTAGATCTTGACCAAATTCTCCCCTAATGATAGGCTTGGTCGGGTTAATTTAGCTTGAGTGTCGACCTTAGGTTCTCTTTGCAACCTTCCTTTAGATCTTGACCAAACTCTCCCCTAATGACAGGCTTGGTCGAGTTAATCAAAACTAAGACGGGATCCACATCAATCAATCAACCAAACAAACACACACAACATGCAATGCAATTTTAACCAGGACCGACCTAAGGGTAGGTTCTAAGTCATTAAGTTGTAGGGTGGGTTTATTGTTTCATTGTTTCCCATAGCTAGGACGTTACACCTCCCAACTTGTAATGTAATGAACATTGCATTGGTCCAAACGGCATGGTTTGTCCTTTATAGTCAACTGGAAATGATCCAATGACTTTAGGCTATGGGTTGGTGAGTTCATCACTAGGTACCTGAATCTAATGAAGACCGGTGATCCATGGTTACTATCACCACAAGTTGTTGAAAGGGGTGCATACATATTGTTTGGATGACACACACTATGACCGTTGGGGAAAGCTTTTAACAAGCAATACAAACAAAAACATATCATACAACAAAATATCATACAACATCTCAACAAACATAAATAAACAAATAAACAACAATATCATGCAAGACCATACAAAACAATGGTACATATTTGGTCCCTTAAGTCTAATATGAAACTTAGCCCTCGACATCCCCAGCGGAGTCGCCACTGTGAGAGACCGCAAAACCTGGGGTGCTCTCAAAAAAGAGATTTGGTTACTTTTTAGGGCACCTCTCTTTTTTGGGTAAGTGGTGTGGAGTCGCCACTTATTTTGTTATAAAAAAAATAAGAAAAACTAAATATTAATACATGACTGAATTGTTCCTTTATCATTGATTGAATAAAAAAATACATATTTGAAAAATTGATAATTGCATGGCTTTTGGTCCTAGTTACAAACTACCAATTTGTCCTAGTTATAAATTACCCAAAATAAAAATAAAGACAAGGCTTAGTTCCACTTATCCCGAAGACCTAAGTTCGAAGGTTAGGTTATGGAATGGGAAAGTGTTAGGCACCCATTCCGCCTAGACGAAGTCTGGTCTTCCAGACTCTTGTGACCTATGTACCCCTTTTATGCATGCTATGAATGATATGTTGCACATGTAAAATGAAAATAAATCACATAAGTTTATTTATGAATGTATCATCTTCTTGATTTTAAAACAATTCAGATCTATTTTTATGAGTAAAAAAAATTGATTTTGGTTTATAAAAACCAGATTTGTTTTTGAGAATTTAAAAAAAAAATGGTTTTAGTTTTGTAAAAGGCCAGATCTGTTTTTTGAAGATAAAAAAATGGTTTTTTGATGACAAAAAAATCAAATCTATTTTTATATGTTCAAAAATATGGAAAGGGTTTTTTTATGAAGAGAATTTCATTCATAAAATAAATTTATGCTACATGGACCAAACAAAACAAAAATAAATAAACACAATCATGCATGATCTTTTTTCTTTATTTCAAAATCCGCATATATTAAAAAACTCAGATCTGTATCTAAGGAAAATACAAATAAGTTCTTTGTTTTAAGAAAAATTCAGATCTGCATCTAAGGAAGATGCAAATCAGTTTTTTGATGAAAAAAAAATCAAATTTGCATTAAATGAAGATGCAAACCAGTTTTTTATTTGAGAAAAATTCAAATCTGCATATAATGAAGATGCATATCCATTTTTTGTTTAAAGAAAAAATCAGATCTACATCTAATGAAGATGCAAATCCATTTTATTTTAAGAAAAAAAATTTAGATCTACATCTAAGGAAGATGCAGATCCGTTTTTGTTTGAAGAAAATTCAGATTTGTATCTAGTGAAGATGCAGATCCGTTTTATTTGAGAAAAATTTAGATCTACATCTAATGAAGATGTAAATCCATTTTATTTTAAGAAAAACAATTAATTATATGCAGACCTTTAAAATTAAGAAAAAGATCATACAATAATAAGAAGATCAAAAACATGCTTTAACAATATAGTTTAACAATTCATATTAAGGATATTTGGCACACCCCAACCCAATTTTATAGTTAACCTATGTGTTCAAGTGGTTAATTATTATTTTAATCACTTACTTTCTAAATTAATAGAAGAGTATTTAATAAACACATTATTTTATAATGCATTTGAATAAGAATTGTAAAAATTATAAATACTTGAATGGCTAATCGTATTATGTATATATATTAAGTATGTACAAAATTATATTAAATGGTTTAAGTTATTAGATATATAGTTGTTGGTGTTTAATTAAATGTATAAAGGTAAGGGTTTATATGCAAAGTTATTTTATTATTTGGGCCTTTCTAAATAATAGAACTATGGGGGGTGAAAAGTATAAATACTAAAAGTTGAAAATGTGACTTATCCTTTCTTTCCTTAGCAGTACACGTGAATCACCCAAGATATTTTTGCTTGACTTCTTGGCTGCACCAGAAACTTCCTTGGTCCTTCTTGCTTTGCTTCTTTGTTTTCTTCCTTGTTCTAATTGGCTGCACCTTTATCTCTTCTTTGACTTTCTCAAAGAAATAAGACTCAAGAAGCTCACTCCCTCTTTCATACCCACTGTCCAACACCAAAAGAAAGAAAAGCTCTCAACTCTTTTCTCCCTTTCACACCTACAGGTCCAGCAGCAAGAAGGAAGCTTCTTTCAACTTTCTCAAGCTTTCTACCTCTCATACTTTCGAATCTAGCCACTAGGAAAGGGAAATCCTTTCATGCAAGAGTGATTCTATGTCTATTTCCCCTCATGAACCATAAACTTGGTAAGGGTTTTAGTTACTCTCATCTTAGAATCCATGATTTCTTCAAGGAATTTTTAGTAATGGTATTTGTGGTTTGTAAAATTAGGAAATCATGAATTTGTAAGTCTATATATATATGCTGTTTTAAGAAGCTTTGATATTGTGTTGGTGATTTGTTGAAGGTAGATTAGGGTTTTTACTAATTAATGATTGTATATGATTAAGGAAGTAAGAAAAAGTTAGGATGAGTACTTTTGATGTTACTGGTGAGATTTTTGTTGTATTTAATTTTTCTATAAATGGTTAAATGACTGTATATAAGTGTTTTCTAATATGTCTAATGAGCGTATAAAAATCAATCCCCATATGAAAATACCATCGTTTGATAATTGTTTGTGAATTTACAAGAAAATGTTGCAAAGCTATCACCGTGACAAATTCTGTGTTTATGCATGATAAATTATGTATTAAATTGTATACAGTGAATTTGGATGCTAGGAATATTTTCTATGAAATCTAAGATACATATAGTTGTAATGGAAGTGGTCTCACAGCATTTAGATTAATATAAAAATAATGGTTTAATTTCTAAATTGCATGAAATTTTGTCAGGACAGATTTGAGTATGCTATATTGTATGATTTTTAGTAAATTATAGATTTATTCTTTGACTCCAAAATTGATATGGTATTTACTAGACATTCAGAGGAGTTTCTCTGTAAAATTTCATGAAGATTGGATGTGTTTAGATAGGCCATATGTATTTTACAAATGAGGCATATGCTGCTGGAATAAAACAGTGAACAGTAAGGGACATACCTAGCTTTAAGGATTTGATTCTAAAGTTAGGGTGAATGATCTAAGTTATAAATTAATATGCTCATTATTTAGTAAGTTTAGATCATAGATAAATTTTGTATAACTTGGTTCAAGATTTAGTACTCTAAAGGAGGGGTTCTAAACTATTCTACTGTTTTTCATGTTGTTGGCTTGTTCAACGTGTTGTATGCTGCCATATGAGTGTATATGGTTACATGACCATGCTTAAAGGATTTTATGTTTATGCAGACATTATTGCCCTAATCTCAAAGCACCTTTTAAAATGAAGTTGACTTTTCTAGAGATATGATATTAATATGAGAATGTTGGTTTTTCCTTAGTTTGGTACATCATTTGTTGATGTGTGCATTATATGTTTGTGAGAACCTCGTTGAGGTGGGATTATGATTTCCTTGATTCTAAGAGATAGGCTTTGAGATGAATGTGTAAGTTTATTCTAAGGTATAATTGATAGTAATAAGTTTTGATATTTGGTTTAGGTGTTACCAGTACGCAAGGGATGAGGTGGGTTTAGGATTTCCTTCGACTTTAGGCTCTCGGTTCCTCTGCTTTTAGGTAAGGGATAAATTATATGAGCATTTGGAAAGTCATGAGGTTATTTTAAAGTATATTATGCATTAAAAGGTTTTGATTATAGATATAACATATAAGCATGTTTCAGATAAAGATATGTTCGTGAGCTTTCAAAACCTTATGTGATTTGAGCATACTGATACTATTGCTAATTCCACGAACATGATGTTTAAAGAAAATAATGGGAATACTATTATTGTGAAATGTAATGCAAACTATGAATTTCAATATGATGTATAAGTAAGAAATGTTTTCGGGTTATGTCCTCTGATGATTTGAACTCTGCCAGTAGGGGTTTAATTACTGGCTTTCCATGAAAAATGTTATATGATTGGCCATTAAAAGTGGGATTGGCTCCGCTGTATCCGCCCTTGTTGGTTACGGCCAACTTGTGGAGGAAGTCAACCAACCCCCATGGTTGAAAATATGTATTATGATGTGATCTCAGAAATACCTGGCATTGTGGGGAATGCTGAATGTTTAGCACCGTGGTGCTAGAAGCCTTCCAAATAAGTACAAACTTATCAGTTATGGACTAACCAATATGTTATGAACAACTATATTATTTTATTGATCATGAGAGAATGATGTTGTTTAAATGCATTATGAAAAGTTAAAAGCTCTCATGAAAAGAAGTTTATGATGAAAAGAAAAGTTGTTTTTTAAATATAAGAGTTTTTGAAGTTTTGTTGTGCTTTAAAGATAAAGAATCTGATGAAAAGGTTTTAGTGTTCTATAAAGATAAAGTTTTGTTGAAAGTACAAGTTTATGTTAAAAAGTCATTAGATATCTGTTCTTTATGAAACGTTAAGTTTTATGATTATAAACGTTATAATATTTTACGAGAAGAAGTTTATGAAGGAAAGTTTTATTATTCTTAAGGATATTTCTAGTTTAAGACAAAGTTACCGATTATCTGATTTAAGTTAAAATGATTATTTTGTAATGAGAATACATATATGGGGACATTGTAAGAAATGAAAGAAATTCAATCCGAAAGGTTTTGGTAATATTATTCTGATAAGAAAAAGGAGAACAATTATTTTCCTACGAAGAGCGTATAAGTTATTATTATAAATAGTATAAAATACTATGCATGAAATGATGTTCTCCTATCTGAATATTTATTAAATGAAATGATTTGATTTACATGCATCCTTACTAAATTCTCATATATATTACCTTTACTGAGCTGTGTAGCTTACCCCTTCCACTCTTTCAGTCAATAGGTTTTATTTTGGAGCAAATGGGAGCCTTAGTTGAGTTTTGGAAGGAGCTAGTTTTAGTTTTGTTGTATAGGTCCCAAATTAACAATTTTGATGTTTAGTTTTGTAGTATTGTGTATTTTAGGATCTAATGAAAGTTGTGTACCTTAAAGCATTAAGAGATGTATTATGTGGAATTTAGAATTTGAGTAATTGGTAGATTATGTTATTCTTTGAGTACAGTGTAGATGCTCTAAATATCAAGTGAAAAGTTATCTCCAGAAGTAAAGAAACAAGAATGAAAAGAAAGAGGGAAGTTTTTGTAAAAGTTTTGAAAAAGTTAAGTTGTTTCTTGTTAATATCAGGTTTAAGCTTGATATTAAGCTGTCGGTCATGGTCACAAATCTGGGTATCGGGTTTGGGGCGTGACACTTTAGCCTTTTGGATAGAGGCGGTAATAAGGGTGGTGGAATCCTAATAATAGATAATAGAAATATTTTTTTATTATTGATGGCTAATTATAAATGGGTCATTCTCCTGTACCCCTCTTTTTTTTAGGGGGTACGGTACCCTAAGTTTTAGCCATTACATATAATCTTAGCCATTTGTATAATTTTAATAGGATATTAGTTAGTCAGGTTAACATATTAAAAAAAAAAAACACACACACACACACACAACATACGGTTCTTCTTCTTCCTTTGCATTTAATCTGATCTAAAGCAAGTTCTTGTGGGTTCTTCTCTCTCATCGTCTCTTCTCTCCAGCCTTCATTGTTGATGTTCTTAGGTAAATCACTGAATCTATTTTTTGGCATCTGTGTCTTTACAATCTATAGTCTCTAAATTTCTTATAGCATTCATTTAAGGATTTTAATTCTTAACCCTTTTCCTCTATATTTGTTGAAGTTAGGAAAAAACCCTAGTGGTCTGCGTGCATGCCATGGATTATGTCTCTTCCATCAATTGTAAATTTGAATGACAAAATATTGATAGGATTGTCTAGGTTTATTTGTGCCTCTGTGGGTTTCGTTGATTTGTTTATGGCCAGCAGATTCTGGGAATCATCTCTTAGGACAGAGAAGAATAACAGAGCAAGAAAACAACAGAGAGGAGGAACATGTGGAGAATACAGCAAAACCCACATTGAAAAGCGAGTCAATTTTGGATCAAGAATTGAGGATAGCTCCCAAAACCAAGAAAAAGGTGGAGTTTTTGAAAGAATTCGAAGGTTCAATTAAAGATGATTCCTCAGCTCCTCAAACATTGAAGAATTGAAAGCTGTAGATGTCTCTGTAGGGCCTCTCATACTTACAAGGTGTAAATCAGAACCAGCAAGAACCGGAGAGAAGCTTGATCTAGACTCTAATTTATGGAAAAGAAGAAGGTTGGGTCTCACTGGTTCATACTCACAACCTGTTTTGTGATTAAATCCATTATTATAATTTCTATCTCTTTTATTTTATTTTATTACTAAATTAAAAATATTTTTGGGCAGCTAAATTTTGAATGGATTTTTTTTTTTTAATATTGAAAAAAAAAAATACATGTGGAGCTATATATATAGGAGAGAATCTCTATGGCTCTATGGTAATATAAAAAGGTAAGTTTGGTCGTACATCGAAAGCTGAAAGAAATGAAATAGGTGTGTTCATCTATACCTATCTATGTGCTTTGCTTTGCTCTGCCACTCCTCATGGGCAGCTGTTTGTATTTACTACTTTTTATTTGTTTGTGTCATTTAAATCAGTTTGTGTTTTTTAACAAATTTCATGGAACTGGAAGTTTGGGACTGTTCTCAATGTTTTCTACTTTTGTTTTATGGACTGGTTTAGGGTAATGGGATTTTGATTAATATAATAAGCATCTTTGAATACTCTGACCAACTTCAATATTTGTTGAAAGCCTATTTGTATAATAGCTTTATGAGGTGACCCCCACATCTTATTGTAATACATGTTCATATCTCTGACTATTTGATATTTAGGGGTTTATCTATAGTATAAAGAATAATAAATATGAAACATGATTCTAATTTTTTTAATGGGGGGCTAGTTTACCAGATTGCCTTTTTTTTTTTTTTTTTTTTTCTTCTTGTTTTCAGAGAATTGCAATTAAGATTTTTGACCTCTTGTTTACTTTCAACTTTTAAAGATTTGTTGATCAAAAAGTATGGTCTAAAGGTTCTATGATTAATGTCTAAAATGTGAAAGTTGCGTGACCAAGTCGTTGTCTTATAGCTTTTGGACATTTCATTTCAGGATGATTAGGGAACATAATCCATCATCCATTTCATAATTCACATTAGATAGGAAACATAGGGTGGAAATTTTCCGTTTGAGCTAAACTTCTTTGATTCAAACCACTTTACAAAGATTAGGTTGAGATAATTGAAATCTGGTACAGGGCATGTTTGCCTTAAGTGTTTTTTTTTTTATTTTTAAAATAAGTTTATTCAGCATAGGGACATCTATTTATCTTAACTTCATTGGTTGGAGTAATTTAAAAAGTGCAACTTGAGACCAAAATTCTTTAATTGTAAATATGCCAAAGATGAAAGTGAAGAACCAACAGGGAGTTGCCTAATCACTTCATCTTCTTATTGTACAACTTGTTTGGTGACTAACACCCATTATAACTTGTGTCTGCAAGAACTCTATGTGAGCTTTCAAACAGTCATCTTTATAAGGTATGTTGTGTTACAACTCTGCCAATTTGCATATGTATGTTGTACTGTGTGATGTCAATATTATATAAAAGATTATATTGTTTGTAGAAAAGTTTGTTATTTTAGAACTTAATAAGTTTTAAGTTTTTGAAGTGTTTTGCTCTCCAATTAAGCTATTCTGTTAGGATTTGTGCACTTGCCATTTTTTTTTCAACAATTACAGGTTCTTAAATCTGATTCTCTATATTAATTTGTCGAACCATTCATTGATGATATTGCTTAATTCTAGCTCATCATAAGTAGGAGTCAACCTCATGAAAATCTGTCATGTAAGCATTTATCCTTCTAGCTCTCTCTTGCATTCAATGTTTTTTTTTTTGGGATATAAGCATCCAACCTAAACCCAAAGCTGTTTTATCCTTGTTATTGAAAAATTATCAATTATCTAATTATAGTTGATAATTAGAATGACATCCATGTAAAAAGATAACATCTAGAATGCATATACACATACAATTGAAGTCCATGTAACAAGACCAAGCTCTAAAACAGAGCTGAAACATTGATATGCACCCACAATTATTTACATTATTACTCAACTTTCAGATAATAAGAAACCTCTCAAAAGTTCATTATATGATTATATCTTTTTTTAGCATGTTGTTGTTTACTAGATTTTTTATTTATTTATTTAATAAACTTATTATATATGATTTTGAATTTGCTGATATTGTCAGGTTGAATTATATGAGCCAAAGTTCTTGAATAATAATAGTTATATAAATAAATATCTAAGGCTCTACGCAAAGTGATTTGCTCTTATGAACATCTCTTTTTTTTCAAGCTCTAATAGTTATATCATGTAAATGTAGATATTTCTGTTGCCAGTGGAGTTGCAGAAGGGATAATAAGAAATTTCTACAAGTTAGAAGTGTTGGGGTTTATGCCCTAAAATCCAATTTATTGGCATATCATAAATAATTAAATTGTTTAATAATATGAGACAATTTATAAATGAACTAATGAGACATTATCATAGTCCTTGTGATGCATTGTATGTGATTTAGTCACAGAAAATATAAATCACAAGTTCTTTGTAAACTCAAAATATAGTTCGTAGTCAGTGATGAAATTAGGCATTTCATTTGCGAAGACTATAACACATCAACTAAGATGGTTTGTCTTGATCATGGAAGTTGGGACTTTTAGTTGATGTGTAGATGTGTCTTAAGTGTTAAGACATATTAAATTGGATCGCTGTGAGATTAATTATTCAACCAACAACTATCACCTGAATAATTAATCTCACGACTTCTAATTTTATAGACTCTCAATCTTGAGAGGACAGTGAACCCGTTCATGAAATATAGGTTACTTTGATATATCAGGAGTGAGATCTAATATTCAGGGTCAAAACCTCAGTATGTTGGGTAACCACACGTAGTGTTGAGGGAACACATATTCTCAAGATAGAATCCATAATATCTTTTTATAGAGACACGAAATATCCCCTTGAGATAAGTTTAATGGGAACTGGTTATTCAGGGCGCCCACTTTAGTAAGGAGTTACTAAAATTTATATTTATTGAAATCAGATTTCAATAAATATGAATAACTAAAAGATTAAACTGGGTACTCAAGGATAAAATATTTGTTTACAAAGTGACAGTTCATTATGACTTTATTCGCTATGGATATTTCATGGAGGGGTCAAATGATATCATTAGAGTCTTGCGATATAATTTGTTTATAAGGCTTAGAGTGTAATTATATTTATATAGTAGTATTAAATATAATTAATGGTAACTTTGGACTTGTCAAGAGTTGACAGATAAGCCCAAGGCCCATTGGAGCTAGAGTTTTATTCGTTCCCTTTGGTCCCATCTCAAGCCACAAACTAAAGCCCAATTGGGTAGGCCGAAAAGGCTAACCCAATTAGATAATTAGTTTTTATTTAATAAGAGTTATTAAATAAAGTAACTACCAAGGTAAAGAATGTACGTATGATGAAAAGAAAAGAAAACAGTTTTTCTCTACAATGAGAAGAAGAAGAACTTTCTTTGAGAATCAATGTACATAAAGACTGATTGAGAGACTACTCTTTTTGGCCACCATGTGGAATTGAGATGTTGATTAGAGGTATTCTCAAGTCTTGTTTTTTCTTTTCACTGCATCAAGGTACGCTTTCTATTCTTTATTCTAGAATTCAAGGTTACATGTTATCTCTTGTGAATGAAGTAGATTCGTGTTTGTTGCATACGCTGTGTGTTTTGTATGAGATGTAAAACTAGATTTTCTAACAAGAAGTTACTCTGTTGAGAATTTAAAAATGAATGATCTAGAAATGCATATGCTTATGATTGTCACTTTTTCAATTGTTGCCATGATGGTATTCAAATATAGATGTGAACAAGACAAATTGTAGTGGATTTCTTTTTAAATGAATTTTTTCCTTTTTAGATGGATTTCTTTGTAGTTTGTCTGCTTCTTTTAGATACTTTGCAGCAAGAGACTGGCTTGTAGTTCATGAAAGTGAGTTATATATCAATTCATGTTATAAATATTATGAGATGAAAATTACAATATTTAGATCCAAGTGCAAGTAGGTGGTCTGATTTCTTTGGATCATCTACGGCAAATACAAACAGAATTAGTGAATTTTGTTATTTCAAATGTGAATTTATGGAAAAGTGATTTCTTAGTAAACAAATTGTGGCATATACATATGGAATATTTCCCTTGTCAATATATTAGAGGTATACTTCTCGATTTTAACTAACCTAATAATCATAATAGATTTGATATAGGGGAAATTGCAATTTACCCACCTGTGGTTTGGCCCGTTTTAACAATGCCTACCCGTGGTTTGAATTTTGTCACTTAACCCACTTAAGGTGGCCTCTGTTAGACCCCCGTTATCAACCTCTACCCTTTCCGTTAGAAAATCTCTTTTACTATATAAGCCAAAATTAAAACCCAATCTGAACCCTAAAAAATAAAAAGGAACGAGCTCTCTCCCTCTCTCTACCTTAGAACCTTTAAAAATCCCCAAACCCATAATCCCTTTCTCTCTTCACTTAGATTGCCAAAGTGAAATCTGAACACTTGTAAGCAAGGAGGTGTATTGAAGCTTGGGTTTTCCTCTCCTATAAATTTTCTCACCAACCAAACAAGAGTAAATCCCTAATTTTATCAACCTGTGTTCACCACGCCAAAAAAAAAAAAAAATGATTGCTGGCGGAGAGAGAATTGCAAGCAAGCAAGGCTCAGGTCTTGGCGTCAAAGTACGCAAATATCAGGGCCATGGAGCAAAGGTGCTTGATACTCGACCAAAAGATCGCGTCTCAGAATTTCAAGATATCGGCCCTTAAGTCCCAAATTGAAGGCCTTGGTGAACTGCTCCGTCTCACAGCCCAGTGCCTGCTCTTGTCTCCGGCAGAGGTGAACTCTCCACCATCTCCTTCTCCAGCTTCTTCTAAGGCTCCGATGAGTCCTCCATCTTCAATTAGTACACCTGCTGAAGCTCCTGGACCGGCTCAGAGTGGCGCTGTTTTGGATAGAGTTGGGTTCGTTGTCGGATCTGCTAGATCTGGGTTCGTTGCCGTTTTGGATTTGGGTTCGTGCTGGATATGCTAGATCTAGGTTCTATGTTTTTTTGGGTTTAGGTGTTTTATTGTATTTATTCATTATTCATTCATTCACAACATGTGATTTTTTATCATGGTATTAAACCCAAAAAATTTGAATCTAGCTTTTTGAACAGATTTTTTTTTTTTGCAGATTTTTTTTTTTTTTTTTTTACTTGCAAATCTGGGTTTTTTTTAGAGAACCCAGCAAAAGAAAGAGGGTTAGAGTTTTACTTTGTGATTGTTCTATGAAGAATTAAGTAGTCAATTTTTGGATTTAGTAGTGGATGACTAGCGAATCTGTGGGTGTATGTTCACATGGATTTGTGGCTTTGTTTATGACTGTAGGTGTATTGGTTTTCTTTTATGTTTTATGTAAAGAAGAAAGAGGAGAGAAAAGAGGAGAGAGACATAAAATATAATGAAAAAGACACATTTACCCCTATTTTTAATGGTGAAATGGCAGAGGTGGGTAACGGGGGTCTAACGGAGGCCACCTCAGGTGGGTTAAGTGACAAATTCAAACCATGGGTGGGCATTGTTAAAACGGGCCAAACCACAGGTGGGTAAAGTGCAATTTCCCCTTTAATATATTTAGAAGTAAAATCTACTCCTACCTCATTGTGTTAAATACGTGGAAGTACTCTATTAACTTGTTGGAACAACTCATAAAGCCTAGTTTGCCTATCCAAAAATCTATTCAAGAAGGCATTCATGGCTTCACGATGTTGTGTAGTCTTGTACCTAGAAAAAAATGACATCTCATGTAATATAATCTTTTGCTTGAATGTGCATGATTGTCCATATTATCTAGATTGATTGTCCTCTCCATTGATAATGATTATAATGGAACAATAAAAATTATTTTTAGTAATATGATAAATTCACATTTTGCAAGTCCAAGTTACTAATAAAAAATTATTAGTTGGCTATGATGACAGATTTTTACTCATTATCTTGTCAATTAGGTTATCAATGACTCTTTCATTACCTCATGTATCTATTAAAAATGTTACTGAAATTAAAATGTTGAAGGTTTAAGAAAAAACATAATTGGAAAAAATATTTTATGATCTTAAATTCAAATTTAAATTTAGGTATCCAAACAGTGGAATTTCAAATCCTTCATTGTATAAGAAAAGCCAAATAAGGAATTTTAAAATTAATAGATTTCAAATCAGGGCATTTTAAATCCATTGGTTCAAAATAATCCAAATCCAAATGTTGCCATCCAATTGAATTTCAAATATTTCGGTCATTTTTTAGGTTCTAAAGGTAATTTGGACATTTTTTAGGTTTTAGGGGTTTTCAGTAATTTTTTTAGGTTTCAAGGGTATTACGGTCATTTTTTAGATTCTAAAGGTTTTATTTGTCATTTTTATGTTTTATTGGTATTTCGGTCATTCTATAGGTTTTAATGGCATGTTTTAAGGGTATTTAGGTCATTTTTAGGTTTCAGGAGGTACTTCGATAATTTTTTAGGTTTTAGGGTTATTCGGTCATTTTTTAGGTTCTAAGGGTATTTTGATCATCTTTTAGGTTCTAAGAGTATTCCGGTAATTTTAGTGGGTTTCAGGGGTATTTGGGCCATTTATAAGTTTCGAGGGTATTTGAATCAGTTTTAAGGTTTCTAGTCATTTTGGTCATTTGTGGGAAAAAGTACTATCATATGTGATGTTGGTACTACTTAATGTGATAATGGAACCATCAAATGTGAGAAAAAAAAAAAAGAACTATCGAATGTGACAAAAGTATAGTCACATGTGATGTTGGTACTACCCAATGTGATCATGGAACTGTTAAATGTGAGTAAAAATTTAAGTACCACCAAATATGAGAAAAGTACGGTCAAATAAGATGTTAGTACTACCCAATGTAACAATGGAACCATCAAAAGTGAGAAAAAAAATAAAGAAACCACCGAATGTTGTGATGGTGGTAGCAGTCATTTTTCTCTCTTCTAGATCTAGTTTTTTGGGGTGGTTTAATGGTTTATGCTAATTTAGTGGTGGTTTTGGAGTAGTTATACTTGTGTCCGACACAGGTTTAATGTAATAATAATTTTATGAAATAAAATTGCATAGACACTTTAGTTGGGGTGGTTATACCCGTGTCGAACACGGTCATTTGGGACACTTCCACACACGTGGATCTAATGAAAATGCCTAAAAACATAAAACCTGGTGTAATAGCCTTGATTAATGACTATTTCATACTACATCTGTAGTTTCAATTCAAGTGTTTATTGAAAATTTTAAAATTGTCAACAATCTTAGGATTGGATTTTTTGCATAACTTGCTAATTGTATAGTCACCCTATTTCCAACCTTAGACACCACAATAAACACACAATTATGATTAATTAGTAGATGTTGCATAAGAACAATTAGAGAGCACATAAGGTTATACATCTTCAGTTTTATAGTATATATAAATAATAAAAATATAAACATAAAAAAAGTGACTTCAACTATGTTATTTTACAGGGAGGTATGCCCTTGAATGTGATGGAAGCTACCAAAGGAGATACGTAGGAAGTTAATTGGTATACCAATTAAGTGTGGAAGAAACCAAGATAAATCCAGCTGATTTTTTTTGTGAACAAAAGTAATTATCGTGGTTGGGCTAATTTCTTGGGATGCTCTTTTCTTTTTCTTTTTTTCTTTTTTTGGTTTTAGATTTTAGATCTAAATTTTTTAATAACTTTAAAAAAATTACTATTGTGATGAGCGGTTATTAGTAAGTAAAAAAGTGACTTCAATGGTAAGCCCAAATGTAAAAATATGATCAGATGTGATATTGGTATTGCCTACTGTGACTATTGAACTGTCAATTGTAAGAAAAAAAATAGGATACCACCGAATTTGACAAAAATACAGTCAGAAGTGATGTTGGTTCTGCCCAATGTAATAATAGAACTGTTAAATTTGAGAATAAAAAATAGGGTACTACTAAATTTGACAAAAATAAAGTTAGATGCAATATTGGTACTACTTAATGTGACAATGGAACCATCAAATTTGAAAAAAAAATAAAGGAACCACTATATGTGACAGAAGAGCTGTCAAATTTGAAAGCGGAACTGCACAATGTGATAATGGAACCATCAAATTTGAGAAATAAATAAAGGAACCACTAAATGTAACAAAAGAACTATTAAATGTGATGTTGGAACTGCACAATATGACAATGAAATCTCAAATGTGAGAAAAAAATAAGGGAACCACCGAATGTGACAAAAGAACTGTCAAATGTGATGTTGAAACTGCACAATGTGAGGATGGAATGGTCAAATGTGAGAAAAAAGTAAGGGAACTATCAAATGTAAGAAAAGAACTGTCACATGTAATGTGAGGATGAAACTGTCAAATGTGAATTAAAAAAAAAAAGGAACCATCAAATGTGACAAAAGAACTATTGCATGTGAAATTGGAATTATACAATGTGAGAATAAAACTGTCAAATGTAAAAAAAAAATAAGGGAACTACCCAATGTGACAAAAGAACTGTCACATGTGACAAAAAAAACTGTCACATGTAACAAAAATAGAACAGATGTGATGTTGGTACTGCTTAATATGACAATGGAACCATCAAATTTGAGAAAAAAAAATAAAGGAACCACTATATGTGACAAAAGAATCCGTCAAATGTGATATTGGAACTGCACAATGTGATAATAGAACTGCACAATGTGATATTGGAACCGTTAAATGTGAGAAAAAAATAAGGAACCACTGAATATGACAAAAAAATTGTCAAATGTGATGTTGAAATTGCATAATGTGAGGATAAAACCATCAAATGTAAGAAAACAAAGTAAGAGAATCACTAAATGTGAAAAAAGAACTGTCACATGTGATGTTGGAACTGCATAATGTGAGGATGAAACTGTTAAATGTGAGAAAAAAGTAAGGGAATTACCAAATGTGACAAAAGAACTGTCACATGTGATGTTGGAACTGCACAATGTGAAAATAGAATCGTCAAATGTGAGAAAAAAGTAAGGAAACCACTAAATGTGATAAAAGAACTGTCACATGTGATGTTGGAACTGCACAATGTGACGATGGAACCGTCAAATGTGAAAAAAAAAAATAAGGGAACCACTGAATGTAACAAAAGAACTATCACATGTGATGTTGGAATTGCACAATGTGACAATGGACCAGTCAAATGTGAGAAAAAAAATAAGGGTACCATTAAATGTGAGAAAAGAACTGTCACATGTGACGTTGGAACTGTACAATGTGAAGATGGAACTATCAAATTTGAGAAAAAAAGTAAGGGAACCACTAAATGTGACAAAAAAACTATCACGTGTGATATTGGAACTACACAATATGAAGATGGAACTATCAAATGTGAGAAAAAAAGTAAGGGAACTACTAAATGTGACAAAAGAACTGTCACATATGATGTTGGAATTGTCACATGTGATGTTGGAACTGCATAATATGATGGAACTGTCAAATGTGAGAAAAAAGTGAGGGAACCACCAAATGTGAGAAAAGAACTCTCACATGTGATGTTGAAACTGCACAATGTGAAGATAGAACCGTCAAATGTGAGAAAAATGTAAGGGAACCACTAAATATGACAAAAGAACTATCACATGTAATGTTGGAATTGCACAATGTGATGATGGAACCGTCAAATGTGAGAAAAAAAAAAAAAGGGAACCACCAAATGTGACAAAAGAACTGTCACATGTAATGTTAGAACTACACAACATGAGGATGGAACCATCAAATGTGAGAAAAAAGTAAGGGAACCACCAAATGTGAGAAAAGAACTGTCACATGTGATGTTCGAACTGCACAATGTGAAGATGAAACCGTCAAATATGAAAAAAAAAGTAAGGGAACCACTAAATGTGACAAAAGAACTGTTACATGTGATGTTGGAACTGCACAATGTGAAGATGGAACCGTCAAATGTGAGAAAAAAAAATATGAGAACCACCGAATGTGACAAAAGAACTGTCACATGTGATGTTGGAACTACACAATGTGAGGATAGAACCGTCAAATGTGAGAAAAAAGTAAGGAAACCACCAAATGTGAGAAAAGAACTGTCATATGTGATGTTGGAATTGCACAATGTGAGGATGAAACCGTCAAATGTGAGAAAAAAGTAACTTGAGATAGCAGGTTACCTACTAGTGGGTATTGTATCCCCCCATTTGGGGGGGGGGGGGGATATCGTAGAATTACCCATTATAAATAGGCACAATAATTTTTTGGGTTGTGTTCACATATAGTTTGGGTATTTTCTTTTTATGCATTATTAATGGCTATTTTTTGCAATACATAGGAAAATTTCTTTTAGGTTACACGCAATTTAGCCTGTTGGATAGAGGTGCTAATAAGGATGGTGGAATCCTAATCATTGATAATAAAAAATAGGCTAAAAAGTAAAACTCATCGTTTATGTTTCACTAAAATTCATTTCAGTTTTCTAACTTTGCTTACGTTCAGTTCAATCCTTCAAGTTTCAAATTTATTCAATTAAGACCTTTTCTAGTAATTTTTGTTATATGTTATGGTTAATTTTCCAATTATTTAATTTTTTCTTCAAATTTTTTAAATTAAAAAAAAAATCTAATTAATGATTGAAAAATATTTTTCATAATTTTTGTTTAAAAAAAATTAACAGATGTCGATGGAGATGTCTTAATTGAATAAATTTAAAACTTAGAGGATTAAAATGAATAAAAGCAAAGTTAGAAAACTAAAATGAATTTTGGAGAAACTTAAAGGGTCGGTTTTGCATTTTAGCCTAAAAAATATTTATATTTAATACATATTTAATTAATAAATACTTGAAGAAAATGCACTTTCCACCCTGAACTATATTTTATTTTTCCCTTACCTCCTTAAACTACAAAAATGCACAATCGCCCTCTAAAAATTGTGTCATAGTTTTTTACTAGATTATTTTGCTATTTATCTATAAAATATCCCAATAATCCATTGACCAATATCAATATACTTTGTAAATCTTTGCTTCTTTTTTTATTTAAAAGAAATGGAATAAATATTAAATAATAAAGGTAACGTAGATATTTTATTAATTATGATTTTGGATCAATCCTAATTTATTTATAGTATATAATAATCATTAAAAGTGTGTGTATATATATATATATATATATTTCAATAAAGAATGATTCCGGAGTAGGGCTGTAAATGAACCAAGCCGATCATGAACAACTCGGGCTCAGGTTAATAAAAAAACTCTTTTATGTTTGTTTGTTTATAAGTAAGCCAAACTTGAGCCTTAGTTTTTTAGGCTTGTTTAATAAACAAGTCGAGCCCGAGCGAAAAAATTTGTTCACGAACAAGCTAGTGAGTTACAAGACTTGATACAAAAAAAATTCAAGCATAGATTCAATTATAAGTTTATATTTGTTAGAAAAATATACTCATGATACATGTTTTAATAGTGAAATGACCAACATAGGACCACTACCCATTGCTTTAATTTTTTTCATTCCCTCTAAACTGACCAAGAACCACTTTAGACATTAGTTGCACTTAAAAATAAATTAATTAATTAAGTGAGCCACATATGATTCTTTCCCATCAATCATCTATTATAAAATTATAAAACATGTTAGTATTTTCCCATTCAAAATAGTTACAAACAAATATGTTTTAGTTCTTTACCATTTAATGTGAATGTAAAAATTGTATTTTACATAATTACTGAAACTGTAGATAAGAAATGAAGAATGAATAGATTTAATTATGTAAATTTTTAATTTGAATAATCGCTAGTCATAAGTAGGACTAGACGCATGATAAAATGATTATACTATTTTTTTTCTTAATTTTAGAGATTTTTAAGCATTTAATAATCTAATTTTCTTAGATCTCAAGTTCAAAAGCTTAACTTGAGCTCGAATTTAAGCTTGATATTAAGCTTGAGCTTAGCTTGACTAATTTATCAAACCAAACTCAAGCTCAAGCTTTTTGGCTTTCTCACAAGCTCAAACTCAGACATTATTTTTAGACTTATCACAAAATCGAGCAAGCTTAAGATTTTGACTTTTTATAGCAAGCTAAGCTTGAACATATATTGCTAACAAAAGTCTACTAGTTTACAGCCCTATTTATCAGTAATTTGACAAATATTGTTTTTTAAATTTGACCTGGCATGGAAGGTCCCATTTGCAACTTATAAGAGCATTCCCATCAAAGGTTCTAAAAAATTTAGCATTTAGCATTTCAAAAATCAACTTTATAACATTTAACACATCACTTTACAATACAACTTACATCAAAACTTCTATTTTTTTTACCACTTCATTTAAATATTCTTTTTTTATTCTTTTTTATTCTTCCTCTCTCTCCCTGTCGCTCTCTCCTCTGTCTCTCTTTTTCTCAACCCAACTATTCTCAGCACCGTCGGCCACCACACTACCAACAGTCAACTCACCACCCAACCCACCACCCATACCACAACCACCACAAACCTATCACCCATGCCACAACTAACAAAAAAGAAAAGAAAAAAGAAAAAAACCTCCACATCCACATCCATATCCACATCCACCCCACAACCACCACATCCACCCACCAAGCAAAAAACACACACAATAAACCCACATCCTAATCCATCATTGCCAATCAAACTACCAAGCAAAACACACACACACACACACACACACACACAAACCCACCACGGCAACCCTCCAATTCGAATTCAACCCACAACATCAAACCCACCGCAGCAAACCTCCCCAAAAGCAAACTTATCATGTCGAACCAAAACCCAGTAGATCGGTGAACCAAAACCCATCTCACACCACACACAAACCCAGTAGATCGATGAACCAAAACCCATGCAGAACCAAAACAACGACCATTGGACCATCGGACCCACGACCCATGCCCATCGGACCACAATTGCCGACCATCGAACCATCGCCGCCACCACCCATGACCATCGGACCATTAGATCGCAACCCATAACCATCAGACTACGACCCACAATCCAAAATCAAAACCCACAGTCATTGGACCCACGACCCTGACCATCGGACCACGCCGAACCACGGGAGAGAGAAGAGAGAAGAGAGAAGAGGGAAGAGAAAAGTGAGATAGGAAAGAGAGACAAAAATGAGAAATAGATCTGTTGGTGAATAAAAAACAATTTTTTTTTTTTTACAATCTAGCTACAGTGAGATGTTATTGAAAACAGCTCACTGTAACTCGGTGTTAAATTTTTTTAAATTTAGCATATTTGATAGAAGTGTATTTTTTTATTATTTGTAGTGCTAAAAATGCTAAAAAATAGTATTTAAAATTTTTAACACCTTTAATGGAATCCTCTCAACGTAAAAAAATAAACCGTCCGTACGAAATCCTACCCCACTTGAGATGACAGTGAGGTGACACGCAAACGCTCAAATGTGTGGGTCGCCGGACCCCAAAATTTGGTCAAATCCAGCTAATAATAATAAAAAAAAAAGAAAAAAAAAAAAAGGAAAAAGAAGCAACGCCTCTTTAATTTTAGTGTTTATGGGTTCTATATATATGGAGAAAGTCACAAACACAAACACAGGCACAGAAGCAGAAACAGAAACAGAAACAGAAACAGATCTATTATTATTATTATTATTTAAAAGTCACAAACACAAACACGAGAGAAATGGCCCCGATTGCAGTTGGCAACGTGATCCCAGATGGTACTCTCTCCTACTTCGACGACAAAGACGACCTCCAATCTGTGTCCGTACACTCCCTCGCTGCCGGTAAAAAGGTCATCCTTTTCGGCGTTCCCGGTGCCTTCACCCCCACTTGCAGGTAACCTCCCCTCCCTCTTCACCGCGATTCAGATCGTTTGACAGAAACAAGTCTGGGTTTTCGATTTTATTTATTTATTTTTTTAAGAATAAGAAAAAAGTGGACTCGGAATTCAAGCGAAGTTTCCCAGGTTGTTTTTTTTTTTAAGGTTTTAGATAAAAAAAAGTCTATAAATCATCCCTCAAATATCATCGCCCCAATCACTCATTTTCCACCACCCAAAATATCCCAAAAATCACCTACTCTTGTTAATCCGGTCATGGTTTTCATTTACAAAAACTCCAAAACGCGGGCCCCACTGACTGATGACTTTTGTTTAATTCAGTGGTATTGGCAAATGGAGTCTGAAAACTGAGGTGACATTGTCTGACCGTGGGCCCCCACACTTGCTGAAAATTACAAAAAATGCCATCGTTACTCATGCCTCTGTTTTACTCGAAATCCAGAGAATTGAGTGATAGGTATATCACTGAGTTAGGACGTCCAAACAAGCATTGGCATTGGCATTGGCATGTGAGGTCCACTGATTTTGGGTTATTGGCGATGAGAATTGGGTGATGGGTGATGGAAACCTTGTCGATAATTGCTAAAAATAAAATACAGCTTAATCTGTTAGTCGGACGGTCATAGGTTGTCAGTTATTATGTGAATTTTGGACCATCTGATTTAAAGTTGAGTGATTATTTTGTGTGTGTGTGGGGCACAGCTTGAAGCATGTACCTGGATTCATTGAGAGAGCGGAGGAGCTGAAATCAAAGGGCGTTGACGATATTCTCTTGGTTAGCGGTATTTCTCAACTGAGTTTTTGCTTTTTCTTCTTCTTTTCTTGAAATTTTTTTTCAGCCTTGTTATTTAATTAGTCTCATATTAGGGAAAAGTTTTTAACGAATAATAAATGAGCTTTTACGATTTTTTTTTTCTTTTGTTTTTTAAGTCCTCAGCTATGCTGGCTAAAGGGAAATAATTCTTTTCTTTCTATTATTTAGGCATGGAAATGAATTCCATGTTTCATCCATTTTAAGTTCAATTTTGTAGGAATGGAAGGAAATGGAATTCGTTCTAATTCCCCTATTTTTCGTGTGCTTAAATGTCTATATCTTTTATTTTTATTAAAAAAAGATCTCAACAGTATTGCTGTACAAAATCATTCATTTCCAATTACTACTATATTAATTTCTTTCCATTCTTTTATAAACTTCCAAACATACATGTGGATGATCATTATTCATTATTAGAACTATAATAAGCTTGAGATTACTCCAATTTGATTTGGAGAAAATCTGTGTTTGTCCTTAATTCGTTGTGCTTTGCCTTTGTCTAGTTTAGTATTGTCACAACGTTTTTGTTGCTATGTATTGCTATGTAAGAGCAAGTCTCAACTGCACCTAGTAGTGCCAGGATTTCTGGGGTAGCGTGGTTCTAAAAGTAGTAATAACAAACAATGAATGAGATTTCTCTCATAGTGAATGCCTATAAGAGCAAGTCTCAAGTGTAGCCATGTGGTGGTGGCACACTAATTTGGTGGCTTCAATTTTATGCTGATAATAAAGGAATGACTCCATTTGTGTTACCAAATTTTGACATTGGTTGAGACTTGAGAGAATTATTCTAGACTAAGTCAAGTATGTTCTTCCTATCAAATCTTATTAGTCTATTAGATGCGAAGTTTGTTTGTAATTTTATCTCGTGTTTGTTTTAAAATTTTTGTATATGGATTTTCCTCGGACGTAACTGAACGTGTGTATCTTCATGTATCTAAAGTACTATAGATCTTCTAAGTTCAATAGAATACATTAATCAAGTAAATGCCTACCATTTGTTGAAGAAAGAAATCCCACCTCTGTTGGGCATTGACTTGGTTATGGGCTTATGTATTAGACTATTAGTTAAGCCTCTTCACCCCCTAGTTAAGTTTTTGGGCATGCTTTAACACTATGTAACGAGTACACTACAGTATCAGCATCTTACTGCAACCTTGGACATACCGTATGTATGTGACAATTTGATTCTGTTTTGAGCACAGCCATATCTTGTGCCTTGTCTTGTTTTTAGTTTATACAAGCAAGGACTGCCCATGTTAATAGTTTTCCTTGTAACCTAGCTTTGGGAGCTACTATATATATTTAAGATTATATTAAATCTTCTGTGCAAGCAATTTAGTGTGAGTTAATTCCTTTTTAGACACTAGTTATATATGCTTGAGTTGTTGAATCTAATCTGAATAATCATTTTGTCCTCTTACATTGTTAAATTCTCATGATATCATTTAGAATGAAAAGTTGACCTTGACACCTATTCTATGTTTGATCTTGAAGTTCTGTCAGCCAAATCGGCAAATCCATCTTTTATGTCTGCCTCAACAGCAAGCTATAGTTGAACTATCAAAAACCTTAATTGTCCATTTGTTACTTAAATATGAGACCACAAAACCAATTTTAATTCCGGGTGATTGAGATGAATCGAGCATTTGCATCTATCTTATTCTTTTTTTCTCAATAGGCTAAGCAAATAACAATGATTTCAAGCATGTCAGGATATATAGAACTGGATGATTTATAGGATATTTAATTCAATTTTTGACACACATTTGCAGTTAACGACCCCTTTGTGATGAAGGCATGGGCCAAATCTTACCCTGAGAACAAGCATGTCAAGTTTCTTGCCGATGGCTTAGCAAAATACACACATGCTCTTGGTCTTGAGCTTGACCTTGGAGACAAAGGACTTGGCACTCGTTCAAGGAGGTTTGCTCTCATGCTCGATGATCTCAAAGTGAAGGTTGCAAATATTGAATCTGGGGGTGAATTTACTGTCTCCAGTGCAGAGGAAATCATCAACGCTCTTTGAATATTAATTAAGACACACGGCTATCTTTTGTCTCTATGCTCTTTCTCCTCGCTAGGCTCTCGTTCTTGTCTTCAAATGAGAATGTGGCGGATATAAAAATAAAGTTGTTTTAACTATTGTTGTGGATCGTGGAACAATCAGTATGCTTATTATATGATCTTATTCCTTTTGGCCGTAGATTCTGCCTACATTTTACGAATGTGAAATTGAAAATGTTGTTTGTTACTTATTCTTTTGGTTGTGTAAATTGTGAAAGTGGGTCCGTGACATGCTTTGAGTCAAGCCAAACCGACTATTGCACGATCAAACTATGCGTGACAAAAACTAATAAGAGTTTCAAAACTTGGCTCGGAGCTTATCGTATATGTCTGAAGTTGGGCTTGTTAAAAATTCAATTAGTTTAAGCTTGACTTGGTTTTGCTTGATTGGCTTTGGTTTAATACTACCAGCAGCGTTGTATATGCTTATTTAATACTACTAGCAGCGATAGGGAGTGTGCAATAGCGAGTATGGAACAAGGGAGCTAAAAGAAAAGGAGAGAGAGAGCACACAATTTTTATTGCATTGGCTTAAGTCACAAGTAATCCATATATGTAGCATAGTAGTCGTGTTTGGCTTAGAGCATTAGCAGTGGGCCTGCCAAATGCCAAATGTAAGGTACATTCGGCATTCAGGCACAAAATATGCTCAGCAACTGGAAGGCCAAAACTGAGAAAGGCCAAATTTTTTTGGCATAGCGCTACAGTACCATCGCATCTTAAATGTGCGATATTATTGTAGCGCTATGCCAAAACAAAATAGTATATTTTAATCCTTTTATTTTTTCTCTCTCCTCTGTGTCAGAATTTCTTTCTTTCTCAGCATCTCTCAGTATTTCGGCTCCATCTCTCTCTGTGTGACTTCTCTCATCTCTCTTTGTGCTGGTGCTTGAGGTAGAAGACATTGGAGTCGCCGGTGGCAGCGGAGGGGATGAGTCTGGTGTCAAGGAGCTTGAGGATTTCGTCGTAGATGTTGGAGAGCTCCGACTTGATCCGAGTCAAAAAGCGCCGCCGAAGTGGGTTGCGTTGCTGAAGTGGAAATTGACTAAACTGATCTGGGTTGCGCCGCTGAAGTGGAGATTGACTAAAGGAAAAGGTCTAGTTTTTTTTTTTCCTTTGTTGTGACCGATGGCTAAAGGAAGAGGTGGGTATGGCTGAATTGGGTATGGGTTTGATATGGATGGTGGCTGAATTTTATCTCTGCTCTTTCTTTCTTTGTGAGTATGGCTGAATTGGCAGTGAAGAGAAAAAAAAAAAAATCAAGGCTTTTTTCAATTTGCAAGCGTGTATTGGTGGGTGGTTGTTCTGGGTTTGGGTTGGTGGATGAGAGAGGGACAAACATAGAGACAGAGAACAGAGATAAAGAGAGAAGAGAGAAGAGAGAGAGAGATTTTTTATATTATTTTATTGTGTAATTTATATTATTTTAATATGTAGTATGAAAAAATAAAATATGGGTTGTTGGGTGTATTGTAAAATGGTATGTCATAATTGATAAAGTAGCTTTTTAGGATAGTAAAATAGGATGGAATGACATTTTCGATTGTGGATGCTCTTGCTTGAAGATAAATGCTAAATCAGTAATCAATGTATTAGGGCGAGAAAAGTCTTGAGTAGCATATGGAACTGGTTAGGTCAGTTGAAAAACTGACCCGCAATCAACCGAAATATGGGTTGGACCCGCTGGGTTGGATCATCGGTTGGAACGGGTCGAATTTAACGGTTTGGCAGGTTGGACCACTTATTGGGCCTTTTTGTAAATTTTACTGGATTTAATTTTTTTTGGGCCTTTTTGGCCGAAATTGTTGGGCTTTTCAATGAATTAATAGTTTTTGAATCTCAGATTGGGCCTGTTTTTACTTAATTTCTTTTAAAATGGGCCTTTGTACTTGAATTTGTTCAAAACTCCAAATTCATACTTCCCAGACATTGAGGATGAATTCATACTCCCTACAACTCTATATGAATTTGGCCAGAACCCACATATTGAGTACTGACATTTGGGAACCAAAAAAAAAAATACAAAGTAAAACCTAGGTACCTGCTAAAACATCAATATCATGTAAAACCTAAGCATTAATCAAACAAATAAAAACACAATGCCATTTTGTTACCACCTGTTAAACCTACCAACCATTCCACACATCAACTAAATTTCCAGAACCACAGCAGCAAGCATTACTAAAAATACTACATCTTCATAATTCCATATATATATATATATATATATATATATATATAGTAAGCCATAGAGGCAGCAGAGAAGGCAGTTACTGCACAAGGCTGTAAGGCACAAACTACCAAGGCAGTAGGCAATATTCCCAACAGTATATATAATTAGTTACAATTATGAAATACTATAAGTATTTCTAAAAAATAGCTTTCCTAAAGCAGTAAAGAACTACTCTATTATCTATAGTTAACAAGTCCATAACTTATAGAAAGGAAAGCTTACACAGATGCTAGTTTTCCTTCCTATAAGCAAGACAAGAGTTCATGTATAATTAGAAAAGCTACACATCTGTCCAAAAAAGCTTCAAAATATATCCAAAAAAACTGCCTCCTATACAAAATGCGACCTTCCTTCCTCCTACAATACAAGGGGAAAAAATATATATCAATAATATATAAAGACAGAACAAAAGCTACAGAATAACCAAAAAGGAAGTAACCAATATGAACAAAAATTATAAGGGCAGAAACATACCCAATCAGTGATCATTCATCAATATTAACTGTGGTACGAGTACCACCTTTGCTTGAGCAGGATCTAGAACCTTCTGCTGTTGTTGCTTGATTTAAAACTAGAAAAGAAAAAATTGAGACAATAGATTAAATTTTTCTCAAGTATATGACACATTTAATAACACTTAATAGACAAGGAAGTTTGGAAGTTAAACATATTACCTAATTCATGAAATTCATCCTCCAAGGCCTCCATCTCGTCCTTTGACTTGCGAAAAGAAATTGGGACATGGGATTGCAGCCAGTTTTGAGCACAAACAAGATTTTGAACCATGAGAGGGGAGAGTGAACTTCGAAATGGATCAAGTATGCGCCCTCCGGTACTAAATGCCTATTCAAAAGCAACCGTAGAAACAGGTACAACCAGCACATCCCTAGCCATTTTGGACAGCACTTGGTACCTATCTGAATTGGCTTTCCACCACCCCAAAATCTAAAATTTCACATCCTTTCTACTCTCACAATTTTCAGCCAAATATTTTTCAATCTCATTGCTACACCCTGTAGACTTCTCAGCCTCTAAAAAACGCTCATATCGTGAATTAACCATCACATATGGATTACTACAACCAATTGTATCACCTTCCATGTGTGTCCTCTCACTCTCACTTGGTACTACCACATTTGGTGAATCAACCCTAGAGTAATCATCATACAACCTATCCATGGTATCCCTCACCAACTCAACCATCTCATCAGCCACTTCATCCCCATGAATTTCAGAAAAAGAAAACTTCAAAAACCTCCTTTTCTTCCTTGGATCAAGAACCACAGCCACATACAAAAGCTGATTAATTTTATCCCTTTTCCCCCAGTACTTCTCAAATTTAGCTTCCATTTTAGTTGCCATGTTTTTCAAGAGATGATTTTGAGATTTAATTAAATGAGCAATATTCTCTTGAATCACAAACATCTCATCAAAGAAGGTATTTGAAGTAACATACAAAGAATCGGAGAACTTTTTTGTTGCATTGTAAAAAAGTTTCAAGAAACCCACAAATGTCCTAGAATTTTGAAAATCAACCCCACAAGGAGATCCCAAACCACCACTATTTTCCTTGTTCAAAAAGTATGAAGAATAGCTATCATCCTCAAAGTCCATTCTTAAGAACACTTTCTCAAAAGCAGTATCTAACATGAGATAGGTAGAGTTCCACCTAGTAGGTACATCTAGACTTAGTAAACTCTTGGATTCAATACCTAATCTCTCCATAAAACTCCTAAAAGTTTGATTTCTATTTGGTGAGGACTTCGCATACCTCACTGCTTCACGCACCCTAGCAATGGACGCATCAATTTCTTTTAAACCATCTCCCACAATCAGATTTAGGATATGTGCACAACATCTCATGTGCAAGAACTCATGTTCTAAAACAGTCCCCTTCCAATCTTTAGTTACTGTTTGTAAAAATTTAATGGTAGTACCATTAGAGGTAGCATTATCCACTGTCAAGGTGAATATGCCATCAACACCCCACTCACGCAAACACATCTCAATCTTTCTACCTATAGTCTCCCCCCTATGGTCTTCCACTTGACAAAAATTCAGAATTCTCTTATGCAAGTTCCAATCATCATCAATAAAATGACCTGCGAGAGACATATAATTCAGATTTTGAATACTAGTCCATGTGTCTGTAGTAAGGCACACCCTACAACCTTTCAAGGCTTCCCTTAGTTTCTCTATCTCAACACTGTAAATGCCAATCACATCCCTAGCCACAGTTTGACGAGATGGGATATCCCTAATTTGCAACTTAGGTTGTAAGGTTGTTGAATATCTTTGAAACCCATACCCTTCAACAAACCTAAAAGGAAACTCATCTATTATAATCATTTCAGCGAGTGCCTTCCTAGAAGCCTCAATAGTAAAGGTTGTTGGTACAAGCTGAAACCCTTCATCTCCATTCATTTTGGGTTCAAATGCTAAGGTTTGTTGCCCTTTAAGTGAAGCTCTATTAGGGTTCTTACCACAGTTTGGTGTATGATTTAATAAATTGGTAGTACAATGACCCTTACTATTAGCACGGTAAGTTTTTTAGCAATAATGGCAAACAGCCTTAAATTGACCCTCACTAATCTTTATTTTTTCAAAATGATCCCAAGCGGTAGACTTTTTCCTATTATTACCACAGTCAGCAGCTATCTCACTCACCTTGGTTTTATCATTAGGTTTAGGTGGAAGTGCCTTAGCATTAGTTGGAGTGGCAACAGGTTCAGCTTGGACAGCGGGTCTAGCTTGGGCAGCGGGTGTTGTTTGGGAAAGGGGTGCATCACTAGAGGTTTCCATAACCTAAAGACATCAAATTTAAGCATTAGCAAACAACCATAAAAAAAACTAATCCTAAGAAAGATCATTGTAGTTGACCTCTTAAAGGGCAAAGTCACATACACTGGAGCTTTGTAGAATAAGAAATATCATTATGCACAAGTATTGACTTCACAAGTATTGATTTCATTTAACAATCAGGGTTTTGTATCAAGGTAAATTACATGGCACTTCATGATTTCATTTAAATTACAAGTATGTATGTTTAAGAGTCAAGAAAAAACTAAGAATTGACAAAACTAAATACATCAAATTTAAGCATTAGCAAACAACCATAAAAAAACTAATCCTAAGAAAGATCATTGTAGTTGACCTCTTCAAGGGCAAAGTCACATACACTGGAGCATTGTAGAATAAGAAATATCATTATGCATAAGTATTACTTCGCAAGTACTGATTTCATTTAACAGTCAGAGTTCTGTATCAAGGTAAATTACATGGCACTTCATGATTTCATTTAAATTACAAGTATGTATGTTTAAGAGTCAAGACAAAACTAAGAACTGACAAAACTAAAGACATCAAATTTAAGCATTAGCAAACAACCATAAAAAAAACTAATCCTAAGAAAGATCATTGTAGTTGACCTCTTAAAGGGCAAAGTCACATACACTGGAGCTTTGTAGAATAAGAAATATCATTATGCATAAGTATTGACTTAACAAGTACTGATTTCATTTAACAGTTAGAGTTCTGTATCAAGGTAAATTACATGGCACTTCATGATTTCATTTAAATTACAAGTATGTATGTTTAAGAGTCAAGACAACACTAAGAACTGATATAACTATAAGCATTTGAAAGAAATTTTCCTTGGCAAAAGTTCTTATATCCATAAACAATAAAGATAAGAAGGACATGATGTAACTAAAGATCGAAATACCTATGAGCTCCTTCAGCACAATAACCGAGCAACCTCACTAAATTCTTATGCCGAACACGTCCAATTGCTTCAACTTCAACCTTAAACTCCTTCTCAGCTTGTCCTCTAAAGCAAAAAAAAATTACCCCAATTAAGCTTTCTCTGCCATAACCCCCACAACACAAAGCACATGAACAAGATCCCTTCAGTTGGTTTTCATAAAATGATAAACCCATATCACAAACACAAAATACAGAAAAAGATGGATGAAAAGGGAAAAAAAATTTACCTGATCTAAGACTAGGAAGCCGAGACTGAGAGGCTGAGAAGACTCATGGAGTGAAGAAACTAGAATGATTTTGAATCTTTGATGTAAAGGAGTAAAGGACTTGGTTTGTTTCAAAATAAAAAAGAGAGATTTTGAAATCACTAGAGACTAGAGAGCAGAGAGAAAGGTGAGAACTCAGAGAAGACCAATTTATAAGAGAGAGAGATGAGGGTTGAGATTTAATTGTTAGCCGAGTAGAGAAAGGAAATCTGATTTGGTTTTTGATTTGAAGTGTAGCCGAGACTCGGGCATGGGGAAGTGATTCATGACCATGGTAGAGTCTTGAAACCCTAAACCATGAATCATGACCATGGGCATGGGGAAGTGAAAAATTTCCATTTGATTTGAAGTGTAGCCATTCCATATCTTCAGTCTGAAGTGTAGCCGTTTTAGCAGAAGATTTTCTTTGAGTGGAAACAGTGTGATATGAGCTTTTCTATGCATGGAAACTGTGGGAACAAGTGGTTTTAGGGATGGATACTACTCAGTGGTTTAGCCTTTTAGTCCCATCACTCTTGCAGTCTTGCCGTGTAGCACTAAACAAATCATCTTTTAGTCCAATCACTCCACTTCCCCATTTAGAGTTTCAAACTTCACGGGTTGTACAACATATATAATTTTATTTTTTATTTTTATCTTAAACCATCGGTTGGTTCAGACTCTGCGGGTTTTTAACCCATTAACTCGCCACCCGAACCGATTCTTCGGGTTTTATTAGAGAGGGAACCAAAACTAACCCACCATGGACTTCGGGTCCACCCGCTGGGCCTCGGGTTGGTCGGACTCGGGTGGTTTGGTTGGGTCTTTTACTCGTTGGACAGCCCTAAGTACCATCTTAAATGTGCGATGGTACTGTAGCGCTATGCCAAAACAAAATACTATATTTTAATCGTTTTATTTTTTTCTCTCTCCTCTGTGTTAGAATTTCTTTCTTTCTCAGCATCTCTCAGTATTTCAGCTCCTTCTCTCTCTCTGACTTCTCTCATCTTTCTCTTTGTGCTAGTGCTTGAGGTAGAAGACATTGGAGTCGCCAGTGGCGGCGGAGGGGATGAGTATGGTGTCAAGGAGCTTGAGGATTTCGTTGCAGATGTTGGAGAGCTCCGACTTGATCCGAGTCAAAAAGCGCCGCTTAAGTGGGTTGTGCCGCTGAAGTGGAAATTGACTAAAGCGATTTGCTTTGCGCTGCTGAAGTGGAGATTGACTAAAGGAAGAGGTCTGGTTTTTTTTTTTTTTTTTTCCCCTTTGTTATGACCGATGGCTAAAGGAAGAGGTGGGTATGGCTGAATTGGGTATGGGTATGGGTATAGAAAAATTAACTAAAATCGTCCAATTAAAACTATAAATCCATAATTTAACTATGTCTAATATATCCATCTATAGCCCAAATATGAAATATCTATCCAATAATAATAATAACCATTTTTTTATAAAAAGAAAATTAAAAGCATCATATTGTCTTTCCAAGTTCCACTTTCCAATGCTCACGTGACCAGCTGTCTAGCTCACATTCACAAACCTAAAAAAGCACTAGAAACAAAAGTGAATGAAATTAAAGGAAGAGATAAAAAAAGCAATACAAACAAAAGCAGATGAAGAAAGAATTGTGATGTTATATCCACAATATTTCTTGCAATATTTTTACAAGAATCACATCAAAATCTTATGTGGAAAATTGTTACTGGTTCTAATTTGAACCCATCACTGAAATTATTTTTTTACTCACCAATATTAGCTAATAACAATCTATTACTTAAAATTTATTGTGAAAATATTGTGGTAGTATTTCTTAATTGTCATTTCTTAATATTAAATACCACATGTTTGAATCAAGAAAAGAAAAGAAAAGAAAAAACCACACGATTACATAACAAAAATAATAATAAAATAAAGGATAAAGACCACCACACATTTTCATACGGACCCAATTTATTACTCAACTCTCAACCTCACATATACTTCATAGTTATCACATTCACATATTCAGTTCACATCAGAGACAAGAGAAGAGAGAGAAAGGAGAATCTAAAGCGCCGAAGATTGAAGGCCAACGGAGATTGGCGTTCACCAGCACTACCTCGTCCGCTTCCCCACTATCGTTCGTCCTCCTCCCCACCACCAGACTGGGTCAGATCGGCTTCTTTTTCTTCTTCTTCTTCCTTTTCTTTTTTTTTTTTTTTTTTTTTTTTTTTTCATATTTGCTTGTTTTGATTCAACTTTATTGTAAGAATTGGATTTTGTTTTGTGTTTTGTGTTTGGATTATTTGAGATGGTTTTTGAGAGTGAAGCAAAGTCAGATCGGTTTGTTCTTCCCAGCAGTTGTGTTTCTTTTTCTTTTGTTTTTGTTTTTGTTTTGTTTTGTTTTGTTTTGTTTTTTTTTTAAGGTTTAGATTCAAAGGGAACCGTGAGAAGCGGTTTGATCACGGTTCTCAGAATTGTGTGGTTGAACCGCGGTTCGAACGGTTCCTTGCTTTTTTGGCATAGACCGGTTCTTAAGCTTAAAGAACCGTGATTGTGAGAGGTTCACGGTTTTTTCAGTCGAACTGTACGGTCCGGTCTGGGTTTCAAAACCTTGTATATATGTAGTGAAATTTGATACTAAGGCTACTGAATTGCTCAGAAAAATGACATTTTTTGAATTTATGACAAACTTATATGAGTCTTTTGGCTAAATATTGTTCAAATCATATAGGCTATACATGTGTAGTAAAATTCGGTACCAAGACACAAATTTGCAAGAAAGAGGAGGGAGAATGTTGATAAAGAAAAATAAAAGGACAGATGAGACAAAGGACAGAAGAGAGCAACCAATTTTTAGGAAGAAATAACATTATGCGAAATAGAGAGAATAGAAACTTCTATGAGTCTTTTAGCTAAATATTACTCAAATTATTGGGTAAATTGCAAATTAGATTTTACATCCTGAAGTTTTAGAATTTGGATTTTACCCCCTGAAACTTGGGGTGTTTAGATTTTACACCCTGACATTTCAGAACTTGGATTTTACCCCCTAAAGTTTAGGGTTGTTTGGATTTTACACTCCCAAATTCTGAAACTTTAGAATGTAAACTCCAAACACCCCAAAATTTTAGGGAGTAAAATCCAAACACTTCTAAAATATAGGGGGTAAAATCCAAATTCTGAAATGTCAGGTTGTAAAATCCAAACATTACCAAACGTCAGGGGGTAAAATCTAAATTCTGAAACTTTAGGGTGTAAAATCCAATTACTCCCAAACTTTAGGGGTGTAATTTGCAATTTACCCCAAATTATTAATAGGCTATATATGTGTTGTGAAATTCATTACAAATGCCCAAATTTGCAAAAAAAAAAAGAGAGACAATATTGATAGAGAATAATGGGACATAGGACAAGAAGAGAGCACAACCAATTTTCAGGAAGAAATAAAAATATTCGAAATAAAGGGAATAAGGGGATAGATGGTATAGAAGAGAGCCTATTTCAGGAAGAAAGAACAATATGTGCCTAAATATTGATAGAGAGAATAATGATATATATAGAGTCTTTTGGCTAAATATTGACAAGCCAATTTTTAGGAAGAAATAAAAATATGTGGCTAAATATTGATAGAGAGAATGAGAGGACAAATGGGAGTCATTTGGCTAAATATTGATAGAGAGAATAAAGGAATAGATTGGACAAAGGACAAAAGAATTGATAGAGAGAATAATGGGACATATAGGAGTCTTTTGGCTAAATATTGATAAGCCAATTTTCAAGAAGAAATAACAATATGTTGCTAAATATTGATAGAGAGAATGAAGGGATAGATGGAAGTCTTTTGGCTAAATATTGGTAGATCATAAGGGGACATATGGGACAATAAACAAAAAGAGAGCTTACTACTGTAAGGGATTAAACATCTTCTCTTTAGAGGAGAAGTGTTAGTTTAAGAACCAACCACTAGACTATTCCTCACTTTTTTGTTATTATTGGAAGCTCAGATTATTTGATCTAAAAAAATTTAGATATTTCAAAAAAATAAAAAAGTATATATATATATATATATATATATATATTTGTTAAAGGATAATTTTGACAACGAGAACGATGAATTTGAACTTTAAACATCTTAGTTGGAAAAATTAGAAATTGCCAATTATCAAATATCAATAAAAAAAAATTGTTTTAATTTTTATTCTTATTGATATATTTATAGATTTTTATTGCAATTAATCATCTTTAAAAATAATTTTCTAAAATTGAAATTATTTGTTTGTTTATGCAATTATGACATGGACTTAAAGAATTATTATTTTTTATATATCTCTCATGTAATATGTTTGAAATTTTTTTAAATTTTGGTGGATACTTTTTTAATAAAGGTTAATAACTTTTATAAATTGATTTCATTTTTTTTTGTATTTATTAAATGTTAAATCTTGATTTGACCTCAAAACCTTGAACATATCTATTTTACAGTTCTTTAAACAAGCTATTTTCTAAACCTTTCTTACCATTAGCATTCACAACCAATAAAGTTATGAACGAATCGTATAATATTCTTTTTGAGAATAAATTTAGTATGACTTTATTCAACTTCTAAAAAATCTGATATAGTTAAACGATAAATATCTAATGGAACAAACTTCATCCATACTAACAACGAAATAAAAAGTTTTTCTTTTCTAACTAAGACATGAGCTACAACATTACCAAGTCTGCCTATATGAGAGAGAATGATTCTGAAGAGAACCAACAATGAATCATATAATATGAATATAAAACTAACCTAACTTTTCTTTTCTTCCCTAAACTTTAAATACCAAAATCATCTAACTATACAGGAATTCCAATAAAATAAAATAAAAAGGTTTGAAAAAAATAAAAGAAAGAAAGAGAATAAACTACATAGAAAATCTTAGATTATTAAAAAATGAAATAAAAACATAGCAAATAAAAGATATTTACTGTATTCATTATCTTTCTTGAGAGAAGCCTTTGGATTTTCATTTAGTTCATCTCTTTCTTTCTTTTTGTCACATCTTTTCTAACTAAGACATGAGCTACAACATTACCAAGTTTGCCTATATGAGAGAGAATGATTCTGAAGAGAACCAACAATGAATCATATAATATGAATATAAAACTAACCTAACTTTTCTTTTCTTCCTTAAACTTTAAATACCAAAATCATCTAACTATACAGGAATTCCAATAATAATAAAAAAAAAGATTTGAAAAAAATAAAAGAATGAAAGAGAATAAACTACATAGAAAATCTTAGATTATTAAAAAATGAAATAAAAACATAGCAAATAAAAGATATTTACTGCATTCATTATCTTTCCTGAGAAAAGCCTTTGGATTTTCATTTAGTTCATTCTCTTTCTTTCTTTTTGTCACATCTTATAATTTTTATTGGAATTCTTGTATAGGTTGGTGATTTTGGTCTTTGAAGTTTATTGGGGAAAAGAAAAGTTGGATCAGTTTTGTATTCATATTATATGATTCATTGATAACTTTATTTGTTGTAAATACTAATTGTGAAAAAGGTTTAAAAGATAGCTCATTTAAAGAACTGTAAATCAAATATATTCAAGATTTTGAGGTCAAATCAAGATTTAATTTTAAATAAATAAAAAAGCAAAAGTCAGTAACCTTTACTAAAAAAAAAAATTCACTAAAATTTAAATAATTTTCATACATATTACATGAGTTTTTTTTTTTCATAATATAGTTAGTCCTTTAATTAAGTACATGGAATAATTGCATAAACGAACATGTGATTACAATTTTCAGAATATATATATATATATAGAAGACTAATTACAATAAAAATCTATAAATATATTAATTAGAATAAAAATTAAAACAAAATTTCATTTATTTTATTGATACATTCTAACTAGAACTTTTTAATATTTCTAATGGAGATGTTCAAAATTCAAATCCACCATCCACATTGTCATAACTATCCCTTTTTTTTTAATTATACTTAAATATATATAACGTTTTTAAGAATTAATTATTTTATCTTACAATACTAATCATAAAGTGAGGAGTAGTCTAGTAGTTGGTTCTTATACTTACACTTTATAGGCTACTGTTTTCTCAAATGCTAGAAAATATTGCTCAAATCCACATTTTCGAAGCTACTTTTGAGGAAGATGCTGAGACTGTAACAAATGCTCTTAAGGATGGAGGTTCAAACCATCTTGAGTTTGGTCATGTCATTAATGATTCTCTTGTCTTAGCTAGTGATTTTTGTTTCTGCAGTTTTTCTCATGTAAAACGATCAGGAAATTCAGTTGCCCATTTTCTGCTTGCCAGAAAATCTAAGTTTGGTAATGAGCTACAAGTATGGATTGAATCCATTCCTGATGATATAGCTCCCCTTGTATCTCGTGACTCTTTGTAGTTCCCTTTCTATTCAATAAAGCTGGCCTTTGGGTTTGGATTCTCAAAAAAAAAAAAAAAAAAAAACTATTGCTTTCTCAAGTGCTAGAAAAATCTACGGGCCATTTAATAATCTGAATCCTTATTATTATAAGATTAACTCTTTCACCGATGTTCATGAACATAAAAAATGTTAAACCTACAACAAATTTTTCACGAGTTTTTCCAAATAAATAGTTTAAAAAAAAAAAAAAAACAACTTACAAATTAATATGATAATAAATACGATTAGTTTACTTAAACAAATAATCAATGAATATTTGATTTACTTGTTTGTGAATGATAACACATTAGTTTGGCATTAAAATTACAAGGAAGAATCTCTTGAGGTGGCCCAAGGTATTAGGTTTTATTTATTATTTATTATTATTATTATTATTATTATTATTATTATTATTTTTTTTTTTTTATAATTCAATAGTTTGAGAATGAAGATTTAAATTTTAGACATCTCCATTGTAAACACAAGGAGGTATCTCAATTAAGCTACAAAGCTCTTGGCAACCAAAATATTGGTTAAAGGTTTCAAACACAAAATCTCAATGAAGACTTAATAAGCCACTAGGTCCTTAGGACTCATTGCAAACGTATTGATCTTATAATATCCCCCTTAGATAAAACTCATTTCCATCAAATTTATCAAATTCCACCCATTAAACAAGAGGACTTGCTCCTCTGCCCAATGCCTGTCATCCATAGTGAAAGGGAATGACGTACCAAAATGCATCCAACAATACATCCAACAACCTATGATAGGCCACAATCTGAATGACCCCTTGTGATTAAACCAATTAATTAATTAGCCAAGTTGTTAATTAATCAATTAATCATGCAAACGCGTGGAAGCACAAACAAATCACCAATAAACTATATATGCAGCGGAAATTAAATAACACGGTGATTTGTTTACGAATGGGGAAAACCCTAACGGCAAAAACCCCACCGGGTGATTTTCAGGTCACCACTCCCGAAACTCCACTATTATCAAATCAAGCGGTTACAAGTAAAAGAATCCCAAGTACCTTACCAACCTACAGTTGAACCCTTACCCCAATACCTAATTGGACTTGATCTGTAGCGACAATTCCCACATTTGATGCACGGCTCCCAAGTACGTGACTAACCAATGCGCGGATCCCAGTACGCGACTTCAAACACCAACTAAGAAGGAGAGGTTGGCTGCAAAGTTCTTCAGTTCATCCTACACGATGAAGATCAGGAAGATGCTTGGTCACAAAACCCTTTGGTGCAAATACACAGCAACTTCTTCAGAGAAGATGAACTAGGTCAAGAATTTCGTCTTTTGATCACAATTTGCTTGAACAGAAATTGCTCAATGCTTTTGCAACTTGTGTACAATTTGACGGCTCTTAAAACAATTCTTTTATATGTTTAGGGTTAGAAGAAAAGAAGGCCCAAAAGCATATTCACGGATCCCAAGGAAATCAGATCAGAAAATCTGATTTTATAATTCTCGACAGATAGCAGGTGTCGAGGAGCTATCGAGCAGGTGTCGAGCTTTAATGAATTTGCACTTTAGCTTGTTTTTCTTGGACAGACTTGATGACTTCAATATTTGATCTTGAAACCTTGTTTCTTGAAGTATTAAGAACACCTAGAACTACCCAATTACAAGTAGAGTGCGTTTTGTCAAAGGATTAGCCAATTTACATAAATAAGTGACATATGTTCTTAACAAAAGTGAAAACACATATGTCCTAACAACCTATTTTATCTATTCTAACACATCACTTTACAATACATGCAACAATAAACGTTCTATTTTTTTTTACCACTTCATTTAAGTATACTTTCTTTATTCTTTTTTTTTTTTTTTATTCTTATTCTCTCCTCTTTCTCTATCTTTGTCTCCATCTCTTTCTCTTCTCTGCCACCCACATCTATTGCTAGCATATCTTTCTCTTCTCTGATACTCATCCATTGCCACCAAGCACCACAACCGGTTAAAAAAACATCAAACAAGAACCCGTAACTCACTGCCAGCCACCACCGCCATTACCACTAGAAAAATAAATAAATAAATAAATACACCATAAAACTTCAACCACAAACAAGCACCTAGCAACTTGCAACCCATTGCCAACCACCACCACCATCGGGTGAAAAAAATAAACTACAAAACTCATCACAACCACACCCACAATTGGCCACAAATCCCACCATAAAAAAAAAAAAAAAAAAAAAAAAAAAAAAAAAAAAAAAAAAAAAAAAAACCACATTCACAACCACAGCCAGTACCACCAACACCACCACTGTCCCCACCAAAAGACCCCTGAAACCCAGCAAGCCACAACTCATAAAACCCACAACCCACCAAACAATAATCTCCACCACAAACTCTACAACCTGCCAAATAGTAACCACTAGACCCACCGAATGGCAACCACAACCCACATCAGACCACCCATGGCCATAACTAGAACCACCATAACCCACAACACAACCAAGAGAGTGATAGAAGAGAGACTCTAAAATTGAGAGAAGAAAGAAAATCTGAGAGTGAGGAGAGATTAAAGAGAGACATTGGGGAGAGAGAAGGAAATGAATTTTTAATTGAAGAAAGAGAGATAGTAGAATAAAAAATTGAGTTTTATTTTTAACTTGATGCTACAGTGAGTTGCTATAGATAGCTGCTTAGAGCATTCACAAAAAAAGGTGTTAAAATAGCTAAAAAGCTATTTTAACACCTCAAACCATAAAAATCAAGCTACATCAAAATTGCTATATCTAAAAAGATTTAGCTTTTGACTATAGTAAGCTACTATCTATAGCAGCTCACTGTGGCATCAAATTAAAAAAAAAAAAACTCAAATTTTTTTCTACTATCTCTCTTTCTTCAATTAAAAATTCAATTTCTTCTCCCTCCCCAATGTCTCTCTCTTTAATCTCTCCCTTGGTTATGTTGTGGGTTGTGGTGGTTCTGGTTGTGGCTGTGGGTGGTCTGATGTAGGTTGTGGGTTGTCATTTGGTGGGTTGTGGTTGCCTTTTGGTGGGTTGTCGAGGTTGTCGTGGTGATTATTATTTAATGGGTTGTGGGTTTTGTGAGTTGTGGCTTGCTGGGTTTTAGGGGTCTTTTAATGGGGACGATGGTGGTGTTAGTGGTGGTGGCTGTGGTTGTGACGATGGTTTTGTTAGGGTTTTGTGTGTGTGGTTTTTTTTTTTTTTTTTTTTTTTTTTTTTCTTTTGTGTGTGTGTGTGTGTGTGTGTGTGTGGTGGTGGTGGTGGTGGCGGCTGGCAGTGGGTTGTAGGTTCTAGTTTGATGTTTATTTTTTAATCGGTGGTGGTGGTGGTTGGTGGCAGTGGGTGGGTGGCAGAGAAGAGAAAAGATGGTGAAAGTAGGTATGGGTGGTAGAGAAAAGAAAGAGATGGAGTAGAAGATAGAAAAAGAAGAGAGAAAAAGAAGAAGAAAAAAAAAAGAATAAAGTAAGTATATTTAAATGAAGTGTTAAAAAAATATAATATTTGATGTTGGATGTATTGTAAAGTGGTGTGTTAAAATAGATGAAGTATGTTTTTAAGGTGCTAAAAGCTAAATTTTTTAACTTATTTGCTATGAATGCTCTTATTGTAGCTAAAAGCTAAAAAATTTTAGATATAGCAATTTTTGATGTAGCTTGATTTTTATGGTTTGAGGTTTTTACATAGCTTTTTATTTTTTTACCTTTGTTGTGAATGCTCTAAATGGAGTTAAGATGGACAAAGTTTTTCATTTCAAAACCAGTTTGATTTACTATAGGCCCTTTTAACGTCTTTGTTGTGAATGCTCTAAATAGATAAAGCATGTTTTTAAGGGCTTATTGCGGCGGTTCAAAATGCCGTTATAGGTCCTCAATTGAATTTATTTTATTTTATTTTTTTGGGTCGGGCTTATTGTGACAGTTTCAGGTGCTGCTATAAGTCTTGTATCCAACACACACACACACACACACACACACACACACATATATATATATTTGGGTTGGGCTATTGTGGTGCTTGTGAAGCGTCATTATAGGCCCTTGTAAGACTAGGACCTATAGTAGCATTTCTAAACGCCGCTATAGGCTTATTATTATTATTTAGGTTTGGCCTATTGTGGTGCTTGTGAAGTGCCACCATAGGTCCTTGTAAGACTAGGACCTGTATGGGCGTTTATAAAATGTTGCTATAGGTCCCTCAATTTATTTATTTATTTTTTTGGGTTGGGCTATAGCAACATTTGAAAACGCCACTATGGGCCCTTGTAAGACCAGGGCCTGTAGTGGCGTTTTTAAAATGCTGTTAAGAATGGCAACGACTTGAGTTTGGGGCGGGTTTCTTTATAGCCGAACCCGCCCAGCCACCTATAACCCAAACCCACCTTGTTAACTAAACAAGTTTCTTTTTACTCCCATACCTGCCCTTATGGGCCCCCGCGGGCCTCGCCTGCCATGCTCCTTTAGGGCCCAATCTAAAGTCCCTAAACCGTGTTCCAATTTATATATATATATATGTATGTAAATCAATATCATTTGACAACAAAATCACACAAATCTACAGTATTTTAATTTCACACAAATCTACAATAATTTAATTTCAGATTTCTCATTTTCCCTTTTAAAATCACAAACCTAAATACAGAAATCCTATATACGTAACCTTCAAAATACATTTGACAATGAAATAATACATAAAATCACAAACCCAAATACAGAAATCCTTAATACATAACCTTCAAAATAAATTTCACAATGAAATAATACATAAAAATCAAAAACCCAAATACAGAAATCTTAAATACATAACCCAAATACATTAAAAAAAAAAAAGCCTTCATTTGTCCTTTTACACCAACACAAAAGAGCAACTGATCTGCCCTTCACAACCCAAAAGCTACCACTGTTTCAACCCCTCCAAAACTCCAAAAACAAATCCATAACACACCTAGAAAACCCAACAAAAATCCCTCATTTTTCCAATCAAGGTGAGGTGAGGGAGGCAGGGAGGCAGGGAGGAGGGAGTGGCATTTATGGCGAGGTGGAGGAGTGAGCAGCACAATGAAGGGGGCAGCGAGGATGGATCAGTAAAGTGGAGGAGGGACCGGCGACAACAAGGTGGAGGAGGGCGGCGGTAGCAAGTGAGAGTGAGAGTGAGGGAGAGGGAGATAGTTGAGACTTAAGAGTGAGTGATGAGAATAAGAGATTAGGATTAGGGTTAGAGATAGTTTAGTATTTATAGTTAGGGTTTTTAAAATTTTTTAATATAATATATGTGTACAAGTTAGGTTCGGGGCAGGTATGCATAATACTCGCACCCAACCTAAACCCGCCCCATTTGCTTTGTGGGTCGAGTATCCGCGGGTCAGGCAATTTTTGCTATCCCTAAATGTTGCTATATACCCTTCTAAATGCTGCTATAGGCCCAGTGTTTTAAAACACCACTAGAGACCCTTGAAAATGCAGCTATAGATTTTATATTATAGCGTTTGCCATAAACGCCACTATAGGTACCTATAGTGGACCCTTTTTATAAATGCCACTATAGCCCTTGTTTTTTGTAGTGTGAAGAAATCTCATCCAATCTATTTCGTAGTGATGCATAAAATCAACAATGTACTATTTAAGCAATTAATGTGACTAAAACTAAAAGTACATGTAAATAGTTTTATCAATTCTCATGTAATGGGTTAGAAAATTTTTTTCAAACCAGTTTGGAGGTAAACTTTTCCATTCCCAATTAAAATAATTTCATGCCATTCTACTTTTATCCTTAAATTCCGGACAATGTCTTTCTAATTTGCCTTTATTTATGTAATTATTTATTACAAATGATTATCTTATCTAAAAAACTATAATTATTTATCTGTTTATTACGGACATATGTCTGCATCCTAACGTGTCTAGTGCAATTGGACATTGGACACAAGCTCACTTATTATATAATCTTAGAAATTTAAAGGACTTAAACTGTATTCTATCCCTTGATGCAATTTTTATTCTATCCCTTGATGCAATTTTTAACTGCCTCGCTTTCCAGTTTCCACAACTGCAATTTTAACTTTTAAGACTTGGATTTTAGTTGTAAACGAACTTACATGGTACGTTCTCTTATGCTTCCATGTGTCGGCATGATCGTGAAGTTTCATACTAATTCATTAACTAAATTGATCCATTGGTTTGGCCGCTTATATTTATATTAATATATTCTAAAACTTATTATACTTGACCAATCTTACGAGAGCATTTGTATTTATTGGATATATCTTTCTGATCATACTTAAATTATGCATAAAAGAAATAATAATAATAATAATAATCTGTATAAGTTTATGAATTACTTTTTGGTTTCATCTGTGGAGAGTTCAACTAACGTCTAAATTTATGGAGGGACGGACAGTAGATCAGCCTAAACCCAAACAATTGCCCGAAGTATCTAATTCCAAACTGTAAATTTGTAATTTATAACTATGTTTTATGTTCGCTTTATTCTATGACAAAAAGTGTTGTAATTTGCTTTAATTTTGTTCTTTGTATTTTGTGGGATTTTATTGTATTGGGTTTAGTATTAAGTTGGTGAAGACTCAAACTTAATTGAAGATCAGTGCATTTTGCGACTAGCTCGTAAGAAGTTCGCGAGAAGGGTTCTCGAGAAAAGGGCATGTGAGAAGCACATGACTGGAAGCTGAAGAGTTGTGCTAGGCTGTCAGTTTCGCGAGTATTTCGTGGGTAAGGCATTCCCGCTAGATACCCGCGAGACTCTCTGCCTGGAGGAATTTTAAGTGTGACTTTCTTACCTTTCACCCATACTATATATACCCTCATTACCCACAAAAGTATAAGGAGACCATTCAGAGAGAAAAACCCTAGATAGGTTTTCTACAACACACACACCCATCTTTTAGAGAGAGAGCTACTCACCCTTAGTGAAAAATCATTCTAGCTTCTTATCCTTCCCTCTCCCATTGTCATACCTTGAGAGGAGAAATGTACCCAAACACAACCCACACCTATTCAGAGTGTAGAGAGTGTTTTAAAGCTTGGGAAGCTTTGGGGATTTGCCAAAAGAAGCCGGTGAGGCTTGGCGGATGCAATCGGGCGTATTGCGGGATTCGGAAAGCTAGACAAGACACGGTTCCGAGAAGTCTTGTTGGAGTAGGAGCTTGAAGGGCTTAGGTACATTGGGTAGATTAGGCTTGAAAGGTCTCTTGCTATTTGTGTATCCCAACTTATTGTCTAGTGGATCGATTTACCGCTTGGAGGGCGGCGGAGAGGTTTTTCGCCGAGTTCTTCGGTTTCCTCTTCGATAACACATCGTCATGTTATCTTGTGTTTGCATCTCTCTTCCCTAACTCTTGTGCTTTACTTTTATTGTTTGTTGTTCATGTTTATGCACTAGAGTAGTATCGGTTGATTGCGCTTCATTTACTCTTGTTTCCGCACTTAGATAAGTTAGAGTAAAAGCAATCTAGCCGTAATTTTTTAATTGGGGGTCTAAACAGCTCTTGTGTTTTAACACATAATCGTTCTTTCAAAAACCAAACCTTAAAATATGTCTTCCAAATTTTTCATCATCATGTTCTTCTTAGTTTGAATGACATATTTATATTTTTACCATTTCTGAATTCTCATCTTTTATTAGGTCATTAGGAATCTACTTGAAGTGATTTGGACCATTTCACCAACATAACAAAATTAGATGATAATATTGATTTTAAAATGAGTGATACTAAGAGTATTGCATAAGTCTCATAAACTTGACTTTAAGTACAACATAAAATAGTAATTAAAAATTTATATATTATGTTGTTGATTTGACACTAATCACATTACTATCTTCATTTACAAGCATTTTATAATAAAATTAATAATTCTATATTTTATATTTTCCTTATAGCTTGTTTGGATGGATGGAGAGTAAAGGGAAGTAGAGTAGAGGGAGGGAAGTAAGTTAAATTACCTTGTTTGGATGTTTTTTAAGGGAGAAGGGGGAGGGATTTGGAGGGGTTTGGAGGGGTTCTAACTACTTCTTACCCCTCATTTTTAATTCTCCCAAATTGGAGAGATTTGAAGAGAGTGTAGAGTATAAAAATGATTGACCAAATGAATTACCGAATTTATTCTTACCATATTAACAAAATTACAAACTATGGAAATACTAATTATTCCTCTCCCCCTTACTTAATTTTAAAAACATCCAAAAAAGGTGGAGGATAACCATCCCCTCTACTCTCCTCCTCTCTCCTCCCCTCTACTCTTCTCTCCCTCCAAACTTCCAAACATAGCTTTAGGTGTCTGCCAACTTCATTCATTATTGAAATTCTCATATAACTCATGGGCAGCTAACATGCCACCCAACCGAAGGGATTTGTCCCTCAAGTTTTAAGTCTCTCTTTCCCCGCTATAATGATTTTCAACAAATCGAAAAACAATATATGTTTTTGCAAATCATGCATCATTTTTTTCCATTTTCTTTTAATACGGACCTTACTTTTTCATCAAAAGTTGCATGGTACCATTTTCTATTTTCTTTATTTTTAGCAGATCTGTATTCATCATGTAAAGCAATTAAATCAAAATCAAATGCTATGTTTATAACAGTTAATTGACTATGAATAATGGGAGCAGCAAAATCAAATATTTAATTTTTGAAAACCATTTTGCAGTAATAAGTATGTTAATTAGACAAAGCATATTAGTATCAGAAAGAACAATCTTTTGACCAGTACTAGCCCCATCGTTATGCTCACCATCTTGTTCATTATCAGAATTATTGTTTGAGTTGTTTTGATCAAATTGTTTATCAATTTCCGAAAGTAATATTTCTTGTTTCAAACTAGTTTTATCAAATCTTATATCTTTTAATTCATTTTAAAAATATTATTATCAAAATAAACGCTTACAGGAAATAGTGGTAGAAACAAGTATTCCTAAGCAAGAAAGAAGAAAGATTACAAGAGTAGATAGCTGAGAAAGTAAGGGAGAATATGAAAGCTAAAAATTAAGCTCTAATTACAAATGAAGAGAAACAATCCTTTTATAGGTAGAAACAAGCACTATTTGAATAGTGGGGAGTAGCAGGAATCACAGATGAATAGTAACCAATAAATTTAACTTTTTTACTATTCATTTCACCAGGGTAGATCCATCAGAAGCAGGGGGAATAACATAAATGAATAGTCATGTCTGGTGGATTTAGCTAAGATTTGATTCCCTACTTCAACCCCATGATTGCAAGATTGCTATTGTTGGCACATACTGACAAAATTGCTGAAGTCATTACTACTATCACCAAACATGACACTATTCATCTACAGTATTCCCTTTGCTTTCAGTGGATCTACCTTGGTGAAATGAATGTAAAAAAAAAAATTGAAATTTACTGTTTACTATTCATATGTGATTCTTGCTGCTCCCCGCTTTTCAAATAGTGCATATTTTTGCTTATAAAAGGACTGCTTCTCTTCATTTGTAGCTTTCATATTCCCGATGGACCCACAGAATGCTGATGATTTCCCCATTACTGAACCTATTGCTTAAACATCTATTTATCCAGTTACTCATGCAACTATGCCTCAACTTGCTTCCTCTTCTAGTAAGTCTACTAAGTCTAAAAAGAAGTTTGTTTACAATAGACTTAAGAAAAAAAATATTTGATTTCCCTGTTAAAGCAATCCCTCTAGGACGATGAAGATGATTTAGATAATGAGTCCAAGGCATTCCCTGAAGCCTCTGTTGCTAATGATGATAATCCTTACAATCCTTATGCTGAATCTCTGTTTAGAAATGACCTAATTGTTACTCCAGATTTAGCTGAGGTCTGATTCCCTGCTTCAACCCCATGATTGCAAGATTACTATCGGTACATAGCTAGAGAAGTAAGAAGCAAAGATTACAAGAGTAGATAGTGGGGAAGTAAGGGGGAGTAAGGGAAAATAAGAAAGCTAAAAATTAAGCTTTGATTACAAATGAAGAGAAGCAGACCTTTTATAAGTAGAAACAAGCACTCTTTGAGTAGTGGGGAGCACTAGGAATCAAGGATTAATAGTAAACAGTAAGTTGACTTTTTTACTATTCATTTCACCAATGTAGATCCACTGAAAGTAGGGGGAATACTGTAGTGTAACGTTTGGTGACAGCAGTAATGACTTTAGCAATTTTTTCAGTATGTGCCGGTGATAGCAATCTTACAATCATTGGGTTAAATCAAGAAATCAAACCCTAGCTAAATTCGGAGTAACAATTGGGTCATGTAATAATTCGAAAATCACACGCGCTCCGCATATGCAATGAGGCTCTTTTATTTTATTTTATATTTTAATGTTATTTTTAAATTTGAATTTATCTATTGTTATTAGTGAGGTTACACAGAAAGAGATTTTTAAGAAACTAAAATTTAGGATTTAAAAATGAGTAAACTACTGGATTTAGTGCGTGCTAGTTTTTAGGAAAAAAAATGTATAAAACGTGCGTAAAATATATTTAAATAGAGAGTGTGCTAATTTTTAGAAAAAAAATTTCTCTAGTATTTTCCTTTTTTGGAATTTTGTTGAATTAAAATTTTAACCCTATTTTTTATTTTTTAAGAATAAGAATTATCTAATTAGATTAAGGGTATTTTTAACATTTTATGAAGCCATAACTAACTTTCTGAATCCTCTTAATATATATAGCCTCATCACACACGTTCCGCATGTGTGATAAGGCTTTTTTTTTTTTTTTTTGAGTTTAATGTAATTTTTTAATTTGAATTTATCTATTGTTATTGAGATTACACAAGAAAGAATTTTTAAGAAACTTAAAATTTATGATTTGAAATAAAGTAAACTGCTGGGTTTAGTGTGTGCTAGTTTTTAGAAAAAAAAATGTATCAAATGTGCGTGAAATATATTTGATAGGCCAAGAATGTATTGACCCCTTAGGGTAAATTAACCAATTAATTAGGTCAATTAACATGCAATACGCGTGGTAGCACAAAAAACCACCAACTAAGTTAAATGCAGCGGAAAAATTAGTTTGACACGGTGATTTGTTTACGAATAGAGAAAACCTCCAAGGCAAAAAACCCCACCAGGTGAATTTTAGGTCACCACTCCCGAGAATCCACTATTATAAAAAACAAGCAATTACAAGTAAAGGAATCCCAGTACCTTATACCAACCTACAGTTGAACCCTTACCCCAATACACAATTGGATTTGTAATGTAGTGATACTCTCTCCTTTCAATGCACAGCTCCCAATACGTGACTAACCAATCGATGCATGGATTCAAGTACATGACTAACACTCCAACTTGAGAAGGATGTTGGCTGCAAATTTCTTCAGTTCATCCACACGATGAAGATCAAGAAGCTCCTTAGTCACAAAACCCTACGGCGTACAAACGCAGCAGCTTCTTCGAGAGAAAGATGAACTAGGGCAAATTGTCTCCGGTCACAATATGCTTGCAACAACAAGTGCAACCCTTCATGACGGCCCTTAAAATAATCCTTATATATGTTTAGAGTTGTGAGGAAAGAAAACCTAAACACATAGCTTCGATATGCGTGAAAAATAGTCCTGAAAAACTGATTTTCGTAATTTTCGATAGATACAGTTGTCAAGCTTCACATTTTAAATCTCGATTGATACATCTGTCGAGCTATCTGTTGAGCTTTAAAACACAACACTTCTTCACTTGATTCTTGGACAAATTTGCATGGCTTCAATACTTGAACTTTAACTTTTGTTCCTTGAAGTATTAAACACATCCTAGATCTATCCAATTATAAGTAAAGTGCGTTTTGTCAAAGGATTAGCCAATTCTAAATGACATATGTTCTTAACATGATCCACATATGTCCTAACAATATTTAAATAGAGAGTGCTAATTTTTAGGAAAAAAGTTTCTCTGGTAGTTTTTTTTTTTTTTTTTTTTTTTAAATTTAAATTTTGTTGAATTACAATTTTAACCCCATTTTTTATTTTTTAATAATAAGGATTATCTAATTAGATTAGGGGTATTTTTGACATTTTTTGAAACCATAACTAGCTTTCTGAATCCTCTTTATGTGTGTGTGTGTGGTGGATGACCTTCAAAGACGAAATTCAAATTCTCATTCTCACATTTCTTTGAAATTACATTATGGGTCCGATTGATTTCCTACCTTTTCAAGTTACACTTTATAGCTATAGATAGTTTTGCTCGATTTCCCATGAAACTGTCAAACACACGTTCGTTGAGACAATGTATCTGAACTTTACACTTTACAACCCATAAGCACTTGGGAACATGTAAATGATCATGAAATGCGGAAAAGTCTATATAGTCTGTTAATCAAATATAAGCAACAAATTAGACTTAATTAGATAACACAATTTTTTGGGTTGCAAAACGGTTTGCTAGGAGCTTCGATTTGTAAGAGAGCTATTGATCTTGACCTTTTTTGAAACATTTTGTTTTGAAAGACCAAAAAAAATACGCCATTATCTAAATAATTCCTCAATTTCATTTTCAATTATGGTGATACTTTAGTTATGATCAAATCTTAAAAAAAAAACAAGAAAACAAAAACAACAAAAAAACAATTGAAGCACACATTCAAACCTTGTTTTAATAAATTGTTAGTGTATTTAGCACTATTCTTCTAAATTGGGTTAAGTAATGTGTTTGAGTTTAGTGAGAAAGTGTTATTCAGTGTGTGTATTTTAACAATTAGTTTGTTTATTAAAAAAAAAAAAACACTGTTCTTCTATTACCAAATGGTAATAAATAACCAAACTCACAAGATTCACTTAACAATAGCTATGTTGTTGTAACTTGTAAGTGGAATTAAGCCACTAATTAGACATGTTTTCCTGGAAAGTTAACAGAATTAGAGAGAGAAATCAAGAAAGAGATTTGGAAAATACCTGAATTGTGTTGAATATCTTAATCTAACCTCTAACTTTGTTTATATACACACTAATTCCAGAACTAACAAACTAAATTTTGTTGGTTACATCACATGTGAACACAAGTGTAGTGCACATGTGCGAAAATATTTAATACACTAAACTACTTATAGCATTACAGATTTCTGTTGTTTTACTAACACTTGTGTCGTTTAACTCTTGACTTAATTTTCTTGACTTGCATACCTTCTAATTTTCTTACTTCTGAACTTCTTTTCCTTTACTGCTCTGAATTTTGTAACTTTGACACTCCCCCTCAAGATGAGAACTAGAACTGTGTATGTTAATGATGCTCATCTTGGAAAGTAAAGAGAATAGCTGTTGAGAACTAAGGGCTTTAGTAAACAGGTCTGCTAGTTGAGAATGAGTTGGTGTGAAACAATCTGATGGTGTTATCTTGCACTCTATCTCTGACCACATGACAATCTACTTCAATATGTTTAGTTCTCTCATGAAACACAAGATTCTCACCTATGTGCATTGCTGCTTGATTATCATAGAATAGCAACCCTGGTTGTGAATGATACACTTCCAAATTCGTGAGTAAAGCCATCAACCAAACTACTTCACATACAGTGATTGCCATGGCCCTAGATTTTGCTTCTGTGGTTGACCTTGACACTATAGACTGCTTCTTGGCCTTCCATGAGATTAAAAAATCTCCCAAGAAAATACAATAACCAGTAGTAAACCTTCTAGTATCAACACATGCTGCCCAATCTACATCTGTGAATGCTTTCAAGTGTAAGTCTAATTTGGAAGATAAGAAAATCTCTTTTATGTATTGCAATACTTTATAGGCTGCATCTAGATGTGTTTTTTTGGGTTTATCCATATATTGGCTAAGCTTATGAACTGTATATGTTATACCAGGTCTGATAATGGTGAGATACAACAATCTTCCAACCAGTCTTCTATACACACCAGGATTAGACAGGAGCTCACCTTGGAACTTACTCAACTCCAAATTCTATTCCACGGGAACCTTAAAAGGTTTGCAACCTATGAGTCTAGCATCTTGTAATACTTCCAAAGCATATTTCCTTTGACACAAGCTTATCCCTTGATCCAATATGGACACTTCTAAACCAAGAAAGAATCTCAGATTCCCAAGGTTTTTTAGCTTGAACTGTTGATTTAAGAAAACCTTCAAATCATCAACTACTTGAAAATCAATGCTTACTATAATAAGTATATCATCTACATAAACAAGTAATGCTATGAAAGAGCCTTTTGTCACTCTGAATGAAGAGTGAATAGTCTAATTTGAATTATTTGAAGCCACACTACAAAATGGTAGTAGAAAACTTAGAGTGCCATTGTCTTGATGCTTGCTTGAGTCCATACAAAGACTTGTTGAGCTTGCATACCAACTTCCCCTTGTTGTGAAACCCTTGAGGCAATTACATATAGACATCTTCAAAAAGCTCCCTATGCAGGAAAGGATTATTGACATCTAATTGTGTCAAATGCCAACCTCTCACAGCAGAAATGGCAAGCAAAACTTTGATAGTAGCCATCTTAGCCACATGAGAAAAAGTTTTCGTGAAATCCAACCCCTCTTGTTGAGTGAATCCCTTAGCAACTAATCTTGCTTTGTACCTCTCTATGGTTCCATCTAATTTGCGTTTAATTTTGTAAACCCACTTGCACCCAATGGCCTTCTTGTTGGGAGGCAAAGTAGTGAAAGTCCAAGTATTGTTAGATTCTAAGGCTTTGATTGCAGCATCTATGGCCTCCTGCCATTTAGGATCCTGAACGGCCTCATAATATGAAGTGGGCTCAATAGCATTGGTAATAAGGGAACAAAAATGTGTATAGGAAGGGGACAATTTTGAAGTACTAAGATAAAGAGATAAAGGATAAGGAGTACCTATCTTGTTGGATTGAGTGGACTAAGAAACTTGTCACAAGAAGTACTGCACTTATAAGATTGCAAATAGGAAGGGGGTTTAAACACCCTTTATGATTTTCTTGTAGGAAAAGGAAGAGTGGGCAAAGGAACAACAGGTGGTGAAGTAGAAGGTGGCAAGATAGATTCAAGTTCTGCAAAATCATGAGTACCTGCAGAATCAAGAGTAGTAGGTTACTAGTGTCCACTACAAATTCAATAGAGAGAGATGGGGGATTTGTAGTGTGATCAGAAGTGAAAGGTAAGTCAAAATCAAAAGAGATTGAAGGTGTTGTGATAGGGGGAAAAAGGTGAGAAAAAGTAAGAGTAAAATGAGGTGACGTATGATTGGAAGAGATGAAAGGAAAGGTAGTTTCATGAAATACAACATCTCTGGATATGAAAACTGTTAGGTTCTAAAGGTTTAGGAATTTATGTATTTAGAACTCTAATTTGTAAGATTGGCAAACCATGATCAAAACAACATGTTTAGACTTGTTAAAGTATGCTCAAAGTTGATTAATTATTGTAAAGTTGGAATCGAGAGACTGTAGATGCATTGGGGCATTTCGGTCTGGCTCGATCGATCGAAGAATAGATTCAATCAATCGAAAATCGATTAGACTGCGTTTTTCTGCAGTTTTCCAACTCAGCCCTAACTCATTAAACGTTTAGGTTTTTATGTTTTTGTCCTAGGTATATAAGGCAAAACCCTAGCCATGTTTTTAGAGTTGCTCCAGTTGTATTGTTGCTCATACATTGCTGTTTTGTGTAAATCTCTTGTGAGATCTAGAGGAGTTTTCCTTTACACAAAGCTTAGGGTTTTCTAGATGGAGATTACTTCAACATCTTGATGATCAACTTGGTTGCTGCCTTTGAAGCTTAAAAAATATCAAGCGTGGGTGCTTGTAGCTGATTGAAGAATTCAAGAAAGAAGGAGTCCGTGGATTCGGAGCTTGCACGGGGTCGTGTCAGTAAGTTCTACTGGTAGGTAGCATTAGGAAGTCGAGCGGGGAGCTTGTAAGTCCTTTTGTATGAACTTCAATTCTTTCATAGTGAATTCAGTTTTGCCTTGAGGATCGGTGGGTAAAATCCTCCCCAGGTTTTTTACCGGTTTGGTTTTCCTGGGTGATCATATCGTGTGTTATTTATTATTCCGCTGCTATATATTTTCATGATATGATTGTTTGATTGTTTTAACCTAGAATTCCTTAATTTGACTAAGTAACAACTTGGCTAATTAACTAGGCTACTCAATCTGATTGTGTGTTAAGGGGTCTAAAACCGTTCAAGTGGTATCAGAGCAGGTAGCTTTTTTTGTCTGAGATTTTTGATCTCTGAGCTGATCCTTGACCCCTGTTGTCATGGAGCATGGACAATCTCTTGTTGTTCCTCCTCACTTTGATGGGAATAACTATGCTTATTGGAAAGTAAGGATGAAAGCATTCCTGAAATCCATTGATGAGAGAGTTTGGAATTCCGTTGAGTACGGATGGGAGAAGCCCGCTACTCCTGTGAGTGAGTGGAAAACTTCTGAAAAAGAAGCAGCAGGCTTCAATAGCAAAGCTATGAATGTCATCTTCAATGCTGTTTCTATGGAGGAATTTAAGAGGATCTCTAATGTTGAGGTTGCTCATACTGCTTGGAAAATCCTCCAAACTGTGCATGACGGCATAAAGGCAGTTAAGATAAACAAACTGCAGCAATTAACTTCTAGGTTTGAGAGCATTAGGATGTCTGATGATGAATCATTTGATGAATTTTATGCCAAACTAAATGATATTGTTAATTCTGCTTTTAACTTGGGTGAAATCTATGATCAACCTAAAATTGTTAGGAAGATACTTAGATCGTTAACTAAAGACTTTAGACCCAAAGTGACTGCCATTACTGAGAGCAAGGACGTGGACTCCATCCCTGTTGATGAGCTTGTAGGATCTCTTCAGTCCTATGAGTCTGACTTACCCAAAACAAACAAATCCAAATCAATGGCTCTTAAGTCTGTTGATGATGTTGAGGCTGGTGGATTTGATGATGAGCTTTCTGCTACAGAGATAGCTTACCTTGCCAAGAATTTTAGAAATTTTCTGAGAAATACAAATAGAAGGGCAAGAGGTACAAACACTGTTGAACCTAGAAACTTTAGGAAGAATGATCCCACTAAGGTTAATAACTTTGAAAAACCTAGAGAAAGAGTAGGTCAATCTTCAAACAATTCTTTGGGTGCTCAGTGTTTTGGTTGTCAAGGGTATGGTCATGTTAAATCTGAATGTCCTACATTCTTGAAAAATAAGGGTAAAGCTATGGCTATAACCCTTAGTGATAATGAGGTTTCTGATGATGAGTCTGAATGTGACGAGGATGGAAACTTCATTGCTTTCACTGCTACTGCAGTAGTCAATGAAAGCATATCTGTTAAGGAGAACCCTTCTGATGGGGAACTCTCCGAGGATGCAGATCTTCAAGAGGCCTATAATAAACTTTGCAAAGTTGCTGCAAAGGATGTTATGAATGTTGAACTTGGCCTGAAGAAAATTGATTCTCTTGAGCTTGAAAAGAAAAATTTGCTTGTTAAATTATTTGATGCTAATGATCTTTTGAACCATGTGAAATCTGAGAACATGCTTTTACTTGATAAAGTTAAAACTTTAGAACATGATTTATTTGTTGCTAGAACTGCTAGTTCTAAACTTGATCACATGCTGAATGTTCAAAAGTACCCTTCTGATAAATCTGGGATAGGATATGTTGAAAGCATCTCTGTGTCTACTCCACATACCACGAACTTTGTTCCTTCATCTTCTTCTGAACCTTCTGTGAGTGAGGTTGTGAGTGAAACTGTCAAACCACCTGTGAGTGAGGTTGTCAAACCTGTAGAAGTTTCACCTCATAAGAAGATTAGGGTTGATTTGAGAGAAACTAAACCTACCCTCTCTAAGGACAAGATGCATGGTAAACCTGTTTGGGTTTGTCATTATTGTGGAAAGTCTGGACACATTCGTCCTAACTGTTACAAGCTTCAAGCTGCTAAGAGAGCAACTAAACCAAAGGTGCCTGTGCCTCAAGCACAAGATCCAATGGCACTTATTGGTGAATTGGTAAAGGTGTTGAACCTTTATTCCAATCCTGGAGTTGGAAATCACTCGAATGTGAATAAGAACTCCAATGCTCGTGGTGCATCTAAAAGGTTTTGGATGCAAAAGACTCGACCTAATTAAGTCTTTCTGACATGGTCCTTGTGCTTCATTGCTCATTCCTCTGTGACCATTGTTCTTTGGTTTTTGTGTTTCTTTTGCTTTTGTTTCTAGGATTTGCATTGCATTACATTCATGCATTTCATTCTAGGATTTATTTGTTTTCCCTTAATAAAAAATAAAATAAAAATAAAAAAGAGGAGAAAAGGAGAAAGCAAAAATTTGTTTGACATTATGTTTCTTGGTTTTTGAAAACAAGGTTGGTCAATTTATTTACACATATCATGTCTTATGTACCTTGTTTAGTTTTGTTGAGCTTATTTATTGCACTTGACTAGTTGAAACTTTGTAGTGCATGTTGTGTGGGAAAGATGTTTATGGTGTTTATCACTTTGTCTTAATCTTGAAGTCACATGTTATTTGACTGTCGGACTTGGTCCTTTTGAGAAAGGCATAAATAACCATCTCACCACTGTTCACTAGTCAATCATGAACACCTTAGTGCATATCATAAGATTTTGTGCTCGAGAAAGTGTAGCACATGCACAAAAAGAACATAAGGTGTAGCCTCTGTTAAATGCTTAAGGCTTAAAATTGGTGTGTACTATTAGGCTTGATGCCATCTCACATAATTACAATTGGTGTGTACCATTAGGCTTGATGCCATTTCACATAATATATTTCACATTATAATGGGGCAAAATACAAGAAACTTACATGATTGCAAGCTTCTGTTCTAGGAGATGTGAGAGTTATAGGATGTAACTCTTTAGGTGATAGTCTCTTTTAAATTCTATGTGATGGATTTTGTAGACTTTGTGATTGATTGCTATTCACATATCACCTCACATGTTTCTCAAAGTTTTTACTAGTTGCACACACTACACATGTTACTCTTTGCTAAACTTTGTACATGTTATTGTGTGTGTTTTTGGTCTGACCAACCAAGTTTGAAAATACTTTGAGAATTATGCAACACATTTTTTTTGCTTGAGAATTAAAAAAGAGAATGGCTGAAATTTTCTTTGGAGAAACTGGGATTCAAATTGGGTTTTTGAAAAATCATTCCATCTCATACTCATGCATTTTGTTTTCATAATTTAATGCTTTGAGGAGTTAGTTTTCAAAATGGGATTTGTGTTTTTCAAAACTGTGATTTTTCTTAAAAAAAATTTTGTGAGCCTTTGCCCATTTCGATCGATCCAGTCTGATTTTCGATCAATCGAAAAAGTGCTCTATTTTGTCTCAAAATGACTGTTTGTTTCGATCGATCGAATGTGATTTTCGATCAATTGAGAGTCGCGAATCAGGTTTTTAAAAACTCTGTTCTTGACTTTTTCAAATACTTTTTCAAAAGTTTTCAAAAGTCTTTTGTCTCTCTCCGACTTGGCAAGCTCAACTATTCCAATTTTTTGTCGTTTTCCTCCGGATTGTTTTGCAAGAAATCTCTTTCCTCAAGCCGGTATGTTTATCTTACCCCTCCTTTTTAAGTTTATTTACATATTTCATGCATTTTTCATGCATTTATGCTCAAAATTTCGGACCCTTTTCTTTTTGGGTTTGTTGTTGATTTAGACCCAATTTTGTGTAATTGATCAATGGGTTTTTGTGGGGACACACTATAAACATGTTCTTAATGGTTTAATTTGATCAATTTTGGGTTTTGTGAAAAATTTCAAATTCTAGGGTTTCTAATTGATCCAATTTGGGGATTTTGTTCAATTAAGGCTTAATTGATGAAATTGGCTTGTTGTATTGATGAAATTGGTTATTCTAATCTGTTTTCAATCTTGTGTAATGATCAATTCATCAATTTGTTGCAAAATTTTTCAAGTGGTTTTCAAATTTTTAGGGTTTTTGTTAGAAACTCTATGTTCGAGCCAATTTTGTGTAATTGAACTTAATTTGAACTGCGTTTACTGCATTAGTTCATGCATCACAACATTGTTATTGTTCATGCATCATATAGATTTTTGTTCTATATTTTTTTTGTGCTAACTTGCAGTCTGCCCTTGGTTTTGTTCTCTTGTTCTTTTGGTTTTCACTTTGTGTCTCTGTCCTTTCCTTAGCACTATGCCTAGGAAGACTAGAGCCCGTAGGAATGTTTCCTCACCTTCTCCTTCACCCCCTCCCTCCTTTGACCGTGAGAAGTTTTCGAGTGAGAAAAACCAAGAGATTTATGAGAAGCTAAACGTTAGGAGAAAGATTTGGGCTAAGCGTTTTGTTCACTTAGATGAACTTGATCCTGCCATTAGGGCAAACTTTGAGCGTAGGGGCTGGTTACCCTTGGTGGATATTTCTGATCCTCCTCCACCTTCTGTCATGATTAGAGAGTTTTACTCGAACATCTCTATCTGCATCTATGATTCCAACACTTTAGTCAAGAGTTGGATACGAGGCGTAGAGTACACCATTACTCCCAAGATAGTGGCTGATGCTCTAGGGGTACCTTTGGTCCAGAATCCTGTCTATCCTTATGATGAGTCTCCCGAGATTAGTGATGTCTTGTCTTACATCACTGGGACTACTGTCCAGTGGGGTTCTGATCCTCGGATCACTTTTACTGAGCTCTCCGGGTTGCACTATTTGTTCTTTAGGATAGCCTGTCATTCTATCTGGCCCATCTCTCATGTTCACACCATTCCTCTCGAGAGGTGTGTATTTTTGTACGCTCTAGTTACTGATGCTCCTATTAGTTTTTCCCATCTTTTTCTTCGTTCTTTGAACGATGTCTATAGGAGTTCATCTTCTGCTCATGCTCTTGTACATCCTATTTTCATTCATAGGATTCTCCTTTATCTTGATCTTGGTGGCTTCCCTTCCTCTGAGCCCGTTCATGTGATAGCTCCCATCGGTGCGTCTTTTCTTAGACAGAGGGCCGCTCATCTTCGAGCTGGTTCTAAACACCCTAGGTCTGAGCCGTCTAGTAGCGCACCTCCTCCTTCTTCTTCTACAGGTCTTGCTGGTGAGGATGTTCCTGATCCAGTTGGTGATGATGATGCTGCTGCTGCTGTTCCTCCACCTCCTTCGACCGACTTTGATGTTCGTCGTACCCTGGAGACTGTCATGACCGTTCAGGCGGCTCATGGTCAGATTTTGGTGGACTTGCTAGATGAGTTTCATGCTCTACGAGCTGACTTTGCGGGTCTTCATTCACCCTCACCACCTCCTTTTGATGGCGACTTGTGATTGCCTTTTGGCATTCCGTCACAAAAAGGGGGAGTGGAGTTTTTGACTTGTAGAGGAGTTTTTGTTGTTAGGGGGAGACTTTTTGTTACTTTTTGTTGTTGAGGAGCTTGTGGAGTTTTTAGATTGTATCTAGGTGCTTCACTTTGTATATCATTTTTGGGGATATTCATGTTAGGGGTAGTAACATTGATTGATATACATGTTATATTCATTGATTCTTGTTGCTTTGTGATTCACTGCTTATTGATTTATATTTATGAGTTGTTCATCCATATATGTCTTTATTTTGTGTTGTGTGAATCTTACAAGAATGTTATACCTGTTGTTTTACTCTTTTCTGTCACACATGCGTTTATGCGTTTATTGAGTATTTCAGGAATATACAGGTTGATTCAACAAAGCTGCTGTCTACACTTGCAACCGATGGATAGTAGTTAGGTTTCAATTTGAGTTTATGAGCATTATTTTTGTAAAGGGCTTTTTACTTGTAAACTTTGAGCTTTTAATTAGGGTTTTGTCACGGATTGCCAAAGGGGGAGTTTGTTAGGTTCTAAAGGTTTAGGAATTTATGTATTTAGAACTCTAATTTGTAAGATTGGCAAACCATGATCAAAACAACATGTTTAGACTTGTTAAAGTATGCTCAAAGTTGATTAATTATTGTAAAGTTGGAATCGAGAGACTGTAGATGCATTGGGGCATTTCGGTCTGGCTCGATCGATCGAAGAATAGATTCGATCGATCGAAAATCGATCAGACTGCGTTTTTCTGCAGTTTTCCAACTCAGCCCTAACTCATTAAACGTTTAGGGTTTTATGTTTTTGTCCTAGGTATATAAGGCAAAACCCTAGCCACGTTTTTAGAGTTGCTCCAGTTGTATTGTTGCTCATACATTGCTGTTTTGTGTAAATCTCTTGTGAGATCTAGAGGAGCTTTCCTTTACACAAAGCTTAGGGTTTTCTAGATGGAGATTACTTCAACATCTTGATGATCAACTTGGTTGCTGCCTTTGAATCTTAAAGAATATCAAGCGTGGGTGCTTGTAGCTGATTGAAGAATTCAAGAAAGAAGGAGTCCGTGGATTCGGAGCTTGCACGGGGTCGTGTCAGTAAGTTCTACTGGTAGGTAGCATTAGGAAGTCGAGCGGGGAGCTTGTAAGTCCTTTTGTATGAACTTCAATTCTTTCATAGTGAATTCAGTTTTGCCTTGAGGATCGGTGGGTAAAAATCCTCCCCAGGTTTTTTACCGGTTTGGTTTTCCTGGGTGATCATATCGTGTGTTATTTATTATTCCGCTGCTATATATTTTCATGATATGATTGTTTGATTGTTTTAACCTAGAATTGCTTAATTTGACTAAGTAACAACTTGACTAATTAACTAGGCTACTCAATCTGATTGTGTGTTAAGGGGTCTAAAACCGTTCAAAAACCCTTTTGGTAATTAGATTGAGTAACTTGCAACCTTTGACACCAAAAGGGTACTAAATGAAAACACAAGGGTCAGACCAATTTATACCTATTATGACTTAGAGTAGAAGTTGAACTAAAATCTAAGTTGAACTAAAATCTAAGTGCCATGGCTATACTCAAGATATGTTGATGTTTCCTCTCCACAACTTAATTTTGTTGTGGAGTGGCAACACGAGAATGTTGCTGAGTGATGCCATTTGCAGCAAAGAAGTCTTTCATGAAAAATTCATGAGCATTATTAGTCCTAAATTTTTTTATTCTCTTATTGAACTATGTGTAAATCATATTATAGAAAGATTGAAGAAAAGGTCTAGTTTTAGTTTTAGGTTTCATCAAATATAACCATGTAGATCTAGTTGCATCATTTACAATGGCAAGAAAGTATCTAAAACCTTCTTGAGTGGACTAAACAAAAGGCCCCCATACATCACAATGAATGAGATCAAATGCATTTTGAGCTAAATGGTTAAACGAAGGAAAAGGAAATCTCTTCTGCTTAGCAATAGTACAAACAATACGGTCTTTATTACTATGAAAATCATGTACATCTAGAATGACAGATTGTAAAGCTAACAACTTATTATCGTAAACATGTCCAAGCCTAAGATACCATAAAAATGGCTTAGAAACAATAAGAACATTGGAAACAGAATTAACAAGGGAAGTAAGAACATATTGTAAGACTGAAGAAGAAGAATCAAGAATGAAATTGCAATATGATGAAGTCTGCAGCAAGTATAGATCACTATGTAGCATACCCACTCCAATCGTTCTCCAACAAACAAGGTCCTGAATAAAATAGTAGGTAGAGAAAAAAACAAAACAACAAGAAAGTTGTGGTGGTCCTTTCCCAACAACCTTGGGCTTTTGGGCCTAGACCCCCAATTTACTTGTATTCTGAGGGAGTTAAACTATTGTTCTTGGTCCTAAAGACCCTTGATCTTGGCTCAGCCGAGAGGATGGTTATATAGTTGAGCCCCTTACCCTGAAATTTGAACATGATTTCTTAATTCCCGAGTTATATTTTTCCTTCTATTTATAGCCTCCCCTTAGTGGGGTTTTCATGATAAGGGGATTTTCCCCATGTCAATGGGTCCATTTGCCCCATATCCCTGACCTGATGGGACCCACTGCTTACTGCTGATATGACTTTTTAGTAACTTGTGCCTATCGTCAGTTATTGTTTAGTGGGTGGATTCCCCTAAGGCATTATCTTTGATTCATGGCAAAATCTTAGGGTATTTGGTCTAAATGTTCGGCCAGGCACATCTTAGCCCTACATTTGATGTGTTTAGCCAAATGGGCTGCATGGGCCAAGACTATTCAAAGCATAGGCCTGTAGCTCGGGGATAGGCTGATCTTCTTGGTACATACAATAGCCCCCCACAATCCCATTCCCAGATCGTGGGAGTGGGACTGTGGTCACATCCTCAGCGCATAGGGGGTCATGCTTCATGTAACTGTTAATTTTTGGGGATGCCAAACATCAGGCAATAAATGCGCCAGATTTGACAACCTGCCCCTTTTGCACGCACTAAACCAGCTGTCAAGATCAACGGTCAGGATTGCCTGACCGTTTAGTTACCGAGGCGTGCATGGTTCGAAGGGTGGGGTGGTTGGTAATTTTCCCGCCTAAAGCATTAATTACAATCCCTCTATAATTTACACCTGAGTTTCTCTAATTTACTTGCTAATCCCAAGCCTTCCTTCTCCTGAGAGTACTATCCTCCTGAGAACGTTTCTTCCTTTCTAAGTCCTCTAACCCTTACCTTCTTCACTTCCTAGATTTTGTAATGGGGTTCACCCACCTAGTTAACACTGATATTGCCGTAGAGGCCTTTAAGGCCAAATATAATATCCCCCAAGATGTACTCATCAAGTACTATCCGGAGGGGGATATAGAGGATGAGAGGGTGACGAGGGTGATTTTTATCCCCTTAATGGCAATCTTAGAGGGTGGAGTTAGGTTTCCATTAGACCCCTTATTGCTAGGAACCCTTAGGTTTTACAGTTTCAACCCGTGTCTGCTCAATTTTATAGGGTGGTCGGCTGCGTCAGCTTGTTAAATAGGTTGTACAACCTTAAGCTCACCTATCACGACATAAATATTTTGTACAGTTGTTGTGGTAGCCTTGAAAATGGTTATTACCTCAAAGTCCAGGATCCTTGAATAAGGCTGATTTCCTGCCGCCCAGATTCTAATAAGAATCCCCAAGGGGAGTTCATTAAGGTGAGCTAGAATTGGCTTGCCGATGAGCTTACTTGCCCGACCTCTCCTCGGAGGGTAGGTTGGTACTCCCACAGTTTTGTTTTGTTTTGTTTTGTTTTAAATTGTCATGCTTCATATTTTGTTTTACTAACTACTGTTCCTTGGCTATTATTGCAGATTCTAGCTACATAAGACAGAACTTCAACTTTGTTAAAGTTTGGGATTTGAACAGAATTCTATGCTCCAAGGTGTTAATTCATACCAACGAGCAACTCCGAGCTTCACATCTGATCATTAGCAGCACTCCCTCATACCGGATTTCAAGACCCAAGAGTTGCTTTTCGAGAAAAGCACCCCCTGTTAACGTACATAGATGTATGGATAAAGGGGTTTCTTCTTGAAATTTTGAATTAACGAAGCTCAGGAAAGGGGCCCTTGCAGGAGAAGGGCAGATTCCCTGGAGCGTTTTAGCAACAATTTAGGAGATATAGTCTTCCAGGCATAAATTTGACACATTCCTGTGAACAAATCTGAGGTAACTGAAGTAGACCAGACTATGGTCCAACGGAGGGACATCTAATTGACCAATTACATCCCCGGGATTCGAGCTCTTGAGGGACAGATACCTCCCCCCCAGCCCACCCTTCGGCCCTCGGCGGTGACTCCTACTCGTGGACGAAAAAGGTAGAGGATTGCCGATAGCCTAGGGGGCCAGGTTGGAGTTCAACCCAGGGAGCACGATGCTCCTACTACCCTTTTTACAGCTAAACATCCCCACTGAAGGGCTGGGCAACCCCCCGCCGACCGTAGAAACAAATGGGGCTTCATCCTCCACACCACCACCCCCACTCTACTAACACTTCTTCATGTTGGGTGAAGAGCCCTTTCCTGCTACTGCATTCCTACGAACGTATAGGAAGGGTGAAGGTGGTTGAGTAGCTGACAGTCTCGAAAAGGCCTTAATGCTTCCCATGGATATGCATCTCTGGGAGGTCGTAACAAATAAGGATGTTTTCCTCAACCTCAAGTGGCACACCATAGCATTAAGTGTTTTTCTTTAGCCATTCTTCAAGTAACTTATTACAGACATTGCCTTGCAGTCTCTGTACTAACTGTTCTTTCTTAGATTACAGGCTGCGGTGCATCTACTGGAGGATCAGCTAAAAAAGGCCATTGAAAAGGTGGACAGTGAAAAGACTTTGAAGAAGGTTGCCGAGTCCACCCTCCAGGAGAAAACTTGAGAGGTTGCCCAGGCAAAAAAGAAGTTGGCCACCGCCAAAAGGGCACGGAACTCCACCAATCACAAGGTGGAGGTTTTGAAGGGGAAGTTGGAAGAATCTAACACCAAGCTTGCTCAAGCACTGAGTGTCATCACGGCTCGGGGTGAGGAACTCGGGGCCATGAAGAAGAGACTAAAGGAGGCCGAGCAGACTTACTATGACCTCGATTTCGACGATGTTAAGTGTTACATGGCCAAATTTATCAAGGAGGCCAGTCTGGTGGGATTCATGGAGGGGTGGGTGGCTTTTCTTGATACTATACCCCTTCCTGATACTTCCCCATACAGGGATCTGTCCAAGGTCCCATTGCTTGAGGATCCGCTAGTTAAAGAAGTTCGTCAAAAGGGGGAGACAACCTTAGTTTTAGGGAGCTCTTGGAGGAGATAGAGGCTCACACGACCAACACTGAGGTCATCTACCTTGTTGGGTTAAGATAGCTTGACCTCAATTAATTAATTCAATTACCCAAGTTGATTAATTAGGTCAAATTACATGTAAATCATGGAGTAACCAACAAATCACCAACTAACCTAAATGCAGCAGAAATTAAATTGACACGTTGATTTGTTGACAAATGGGGAAAACCTTTTACAAAGCAAAAACTCCACTAGGTAAATTTAAGGTCACCACACCCAAGAATCCACTAATCAATAATCAAGCGGTTACAAGTATAGGGAATTGTACCACTACCTATAGTTGAACCTTTGCTCCAATACCCAATTGGACTTGATCTCGTAGTAGCCTTCTTTCCTTTGTTGCACAAATCTCTGTGAGCGCGCCTTTTTCTTTAGCACGCCAGCCCAAGGATCCTGGGGCCGATAAATGTAGTTTGGTGGACTGGGCTTGGTTCACCACTGCTAAGGGGCTGTTTAAGAACCAAATGGTGCACAAGGCAAGTTTCCTACAACACAAATAAAATAACAAAAGAGAATATCTGTATTGAATGACAACGAGAACAGCAAAGAAGTGCAAAATAATTGAGAAATACTCAAAATAGTGGTTAAGGATCCCCGGATTAATGAGAGGTATTTTATTGATTTTCTTTGATCATGATTACAATGTGCTCACTAAGACGTGATACAAGGTTCAAATAAACTCAAAAATTACAGACTTAGATGACTACTTAAGCCTCCAAGACTTGCAAAGTTTGAATCCTTTTGAATCCGAGTATGTGCTATAGTGGCTGTTCTCGGGATACTGGGAGATGTTTCTCTGTTTTCCTTGAATTTTACAGAGTTATCTCAATGATTCTATTGTGGTTTTTCTATTGCTCCATGCCTTCAACGTTGGTTGCTTCTTTCTTTTATAGTGTGACCCTAGGGCTCCGGGGTACTAGTGATTTCTCTCTTTTGCCCCTCCCTGGGTACTAGAGTTCGTTTTGTGCCTATCACTCAGAAGGTTGAGCCTTTCCCTGTTTCTCATATTTTTCTCCCTTGGGTGCTATTTCTTTGAAAGCCCATGGTTGACTTTCCCTTCCAGGGTGTGCTTAGGGAGTTGTTCTCAATTTCACGTTCCTCAGATCTTCTTACCCAGCTTTTGGCCATCCTCTCTTTTGTCATTTTTCCTAAGTGAGCGGAATCCATTTCTGTTGGGTCGAAAGTTTCCTTCCAGCCACTTCTATTTATAGCTTTTCGTTTTGGGTTCCTCGCGGTACCGCTCCTTTGTTCATGAATGGTTGCTTTATACTTTCTGATCCCTTACTGTATCTCATATGTCCTTCATTCTTTGTGCTCTTTGGTGCTTTCCTTTGAGTCGTTTCAATCCTATTTAGGCTGTGTTGTGCGTCCCAGGGATCCCGGGGCCCTGGTAGTCTCTGGGATCCCGGCCCAGTTCTTCCTATTGGGCTTATTTTTTAGCTTGCTAATCTTGGCCGGCTGGGCCTTTCCTTTGCTTCATGGGTTTTGAAAGCCTTTTCTTCCATGGGTCTTTGGATCCCACCTCTTTGGGCCTTGGGCTTTGATTTTTTTTGAACCTTAACAATCTCCAATCTATGACTAACTCTTTTGCACGGATCCCAGAATGTGAGTAACTCTAGCAACTTAAATGATTGTTGTTGGCTGCAAAGTTCTTCACTACATAGATGATGAAGATCAGGAACACTTAGTTACAAAACCCTATGACACACAAACGCAGTAGCTTCTCCTATTATATATGAGTTCTAGGTCTCTGTATTCGTATGTGAAAAATTTTAATATATGTCTTATATATGACTAGGGTTGTGAGAAAAGAAACCTTAATCAAATAATACAACATGGACCGAATTTCAGATTTGGAAATCCTAAAATTGTAATTCTCGATAGATCGAGCTTGTGTGGAGCTTCTTCATTTAACCTCGATAGCAATATTTGTTGAGCTTCTGTCGAGACTTAATGAATCAGCTTTTCTTCACTTGTTTCTTGGATCAAGCTTCATGACTTTAAAGATACCACTGTATGTTTGAGCAACATACCTCTTGATACATTAAACCTAACTTAGATCTACCCAATTACAAGTAAAGTACCCAATTACAAGTAAAGTGCGTTTTTTCAAAGGATTAGCTAATTACATAGAAAATATAACCCTAACAATCTCCCCATTTGGCAATTCGTGACAAAACTGCAAGCATAATAATGAGAGAAGTATAAAACAACAATCTCCATAACTATTACACATAGAATTAAATAAGCCTAACAACTATAATGAGCTTTTGAAAAACTTTGCAAGAAGAGAGATCATGGCATGAAAGACTTGCAACCTATCTTAGCTGAAACACTTAAACAAGATCCATCAAGGCATCAAGTGTGAAATGTAGACAAGTTATATAAAAGAAGAAACATGTGCATAAAGAGAGAAAAGAGAAATACAATGTATTTAAAAAGTGGTCACAAGACCAAGGTACATGTAATGAGAACTATATAACAAAAACCTCACTACATATCTCAAGAACACTATCCCCCTATCATTAGACTAGCTCTCCCCTAACAACATGACTACTCTCTCATAACCAAAACTACTTCCCCTTTTTGTCACAAGTGACAAAGGGTAAGTCACTAAGAATCAATCATCTCATCATCACAAGCAGAGCCAGAAGCATCATCACTCTCATCATCTCCACCATCAAAAGAATCCTTAGCAGGCTTGGGTGAGAGAGAATGAGCAAAACCGCCAAGACGAGACTGTTGGCGAGCGATGTGACCAATCCTAGTGTTCATCTGGCACATCTCATCAGAAAGATGGTTAAGACAACTACCAAAATCCGTACGCACGTGTTGAAGCTGATCCATGATGGTAGCAAGGGATACCTTTACTCTAGAAGAAGAAGATGGAGCAGATGAAGAAGAGGGTTGAGAATCATAGTTAGCGTCCTCAATAGCACAAAAGTCAACCTCCTCCTACTGAGTGGGAGTGGACTCCACACGAGGCCGCTTGGCCTTAGAGGCCAGTTGTGCATCACTCCTCCATATAGATCCCTGAGTAATTGCACCCATGATAGGAAAGAGATGGGAAAAAGGAATAGTGACGTACATGTGTGTGAGGATGCGTGTGATAGCTGATGGAAAAATTAGCTTGTTAAGTGTGGCAATGTCTTGATAGATATCTATCATAGATACTATCATGAGTGAAGGAAAGTCTATAAAGACACCCTCTAAGAGAGAGAAAAGAAAATGAGCACGAGGCTCAATGATAGTGTTGTAGTGAGACCGTGGAGTGAGAACAAAGGTTATTACCATATTAAGGATCCTTAAACCCTTAGCAAAGTCAGTAGTGGTGAAATTTAGAAGATCACCCCACAACATGGCCCTTTCACAGAAACGTGTGGCCAATTCATCTCGAGAGATAGAGTGAAGACGAGGATTACTAGGATAGTCTGGATGAGCTACTGGGTAGAGGAGTGTCTAGAAAATCAAACAGAAGGACATGGTGTTCCGAGTGAATCCCCCTGTCACTGAAGTTCTCATCAAAATCCTTTTGGGATTTTGAGTTACGGGACTTGTCTCGAATGGGAACAGAAGGAAGAGAAGAGAAAGATGAAGAACCATGACAAGATATCGGGTTCTTCGTAGGAATAGATTTCCTAGGTGCCATAATAGAGAGACCAGAGGGGAGAGCAACAAGAAAGAAACACAGCAGAAAAGATGTTTAGGAACGGAAAAAGAAAAGAAGAACAATGCATGGAAATGCATGAACATGTTACGTGCAAAAAGAAATTGCATCATGGGCAAAAACCTAATCCAAACTACAGTCACACAGTCCTAGAATACATGAACATGTGAATAAAATGCACAAAACCCAATATCTCGTCATGTGAGATTAACTCAACAAAACCCAACCCAAAAGATTTATCAAAAGCACAAAATACCCCAAAAATTTCCCCAAAAACCTAAAACCTAGGTCACAAAATGCATGAAGAGATTTATAACACATACTAGTGAATTGAAGCTTGGTATAGGCTAAATCCTTAAGGTGAAGATGGATTTTGATGAAAGAATGGGTTTTGGATCAAGAGAGAAGAGAGATAGATTGAGATATTTGAGTTAGAGCAAAACCAGGTTGACCCTCGAGTATATATAGAAACAGGCATCTCAATCGATTGAGGATATATCGAGAGGTATCGAGAACAAATTCTCGATAGATCAAGAGGTATCGAGGATCTGTCAACGGCTAAAAACTTTGATGGATCAACAAAGGTGTCGAGCTTCTACCGAGCAAAACAGAGAGTTCAGAATTTTGCTCGATGGATCAGGCTATCTATTGAGAGGTATTGAGAAAACCTAGAAAAACTTCGATAGAAGAGGCTTGTGTCGAAAGGTATCGAGCTTCTATCGAGCTAGTATTGAGCAAACAGAAACATGGTTTTTCAAGGAGGGAAAAAACACATGTGATGAAAGCATACAAGATAGACACCAAACCAACCATCAAAGAGGCATATTAAGCACTCAAACACAGCAACATCTTTAAATGCAAAGCAATCCTTGATCCAACAACACGCACTAAACAAGTCTAACCAATTTTATTTTCAAAAACAAGTTAAGACAATTTAGTAAGCTTATACTACCACATGTATTCCTTGTGATGGCTAAATCACATTGTACCTGTACAATAGTATCAAGTATAGCGAAGACTATGCATGTTGTGTGTGAAACTTTTGCAAGAAAGCATAAGTGTATCATCATATAAAGATAATAATATAAGAGAATCAAATACATCCACACATAATCATAACTGTTTAATGGGGACTATCACCTTTGAGGTACATCATATAACTCCCACATCTCCTATAAACACGCTTGCAACCATATTTAAAAGCATTTTGATTCTTTTTGCTTTTCATGTTCTTTGCATATTTTTCTTTAAACCATATAATGGCATAACATGCATGGGCATAAAGGAGAGAGAAATGAAATACCCACTTATGTATGTCAAAAATCCTTTTCTTGCTGTGCAAGTGCTACACCTTACTGAGCACGGCTTTTATGAATTGCACACGGATGTTTTATGATTGACGAGTTTTAGTGGTAAGATGGTTATTTATGCCTTTCTCTTAGTATTTTTTAGTTGTTCTCGTAAAAAAAATGATAAAGATATGAACGATAAAAGATTAACCAAATCATACAAATCACATAACGAGCCACAAAGCTCACATTGCTTAGTTGTGCATGAAGATGCTCATCTAAGCTACAAGAGATACAAAGTTGAGAAACTTTGTTTCAAAGGCCATCCAAGGTACACAAGTACCAATATACACATACTATATTTGTAATTTTAAGATTTTTCCCATAATTTTTTTTATTGGAAAGCAAAGAAAACAAAACAAACACACAACCAAACATATTAAAAGGCAATGAAGACTAGACTGACTCAAAAACAACCAACCAAGCACACAAGAGATGCAAGAGTAGAGATGGAATCACTTGAAGTAGTTTTTTTTTTCCTTACAAATAGGAGACTTGGAGGGAGATGAGCATTTCCTTTTCTGAGACCTTTGATGAGGAGAGAATGAAGAAGGATTAAACACATTGAAGTTTGTCAAGAACATCACAACCTTTAAGAATTCTCCAAGAGGAGCCAAAGAGTTTTGAAGTTGATTTTGGCCTCCAAAAGATAGCACACTATTGCTTTATTGAGTGGCAAGCCACTTATAACAATTTGGACGAGTGTGTTCCGATGCTCCACAGCGATGATAGAAATGAGGTTTCTTTGGTTGAGACTTCTTATTAGTGGAGTGATGAGTGTTCTACTTAGTTTCTTTAACAACCTTAGGGGGTGCTCTCTGAATGGATTTACCCTTATCATGCTTAACCTCACTCACATTTTCAATTTTGTGCTAAATTATCTCAGGTTTAGTATTAGAAGCAAGAGAAACAAACACAACATTATTCAAAGCACTAGAGGAATTACTAAAAGAAGAGAGGGAGTGATCATACCCGAGACCAGTTTTATCAGATGCAGCCTTTTGGAAATTCAACATTTCATCCAGCTTAACACTTGAAGTTCTTTCTAATTGAGCTCTCACCTGAAACAACTCAGCATCTAGTTTCTTGGTATTCTTAGCCAGGAAGTTGTTTTCAAACCTCAGTGCTCTGATGGTTTGATTTGCTTCATCAACCTTAGGGGAGATTTCCTCTCATTCCAACTCCATTTCACTCAGCTTCCTTGTGGCTAGCCTATAAAACTTTTCATGCTTCTTAGAGTTCTTGTACAGCTTTGAGTAGGCAATGTGGATATCATATTTTTCATCCATCTCTTCAAATTTGGACTCTATCAGATCTTCTTCCTCATTAACCAGTTCTTCGGACTCATTGGATAAATCAACAGTAGTTGTAAATGCGCTGACTATCCCTTCTTGATCACTATCCTTTGAGTCTGCTTTTGGTTCAGTATCACTCAAGGTGGCAGCTAGGGCTTTGCTCTTTCCAATTGACTTGAGATAGGTAGGACATTCTTGCTTCATGTGTTCATACCCTTGACATCCAAAGCATTTTGAATCGATTGGAATGTTGCTGCTTTGTCCACCTTCTTTGGAATCTCTCTTGAATTTATCTTGAGACTTAAATTAAGAAAATCCAGACTGTTTGAGATCCTTGTCATTCACCTTGACATTCACATTCTTGATGAATTTCTTGAATTTTCTGGTAATGTAAGATTTGAACTTTGAGGTCTCATCCTCAGATGATTCATCTTCTTTATCGTTCTTGGCTTTTAGAGCCATATTCTTGCTCTTGCTTCCTGCCAATTCTCACTAAACCAAATTCGTAGTTTTGCAGATTCCCAATCAACTCTGTCAAAGGAATAAATTCAATGTCCTTTTATTCTCCAATGGTGGTGATCTTAGCATGGAATCACTCTGGAAGAGATCGAAGGATTTTCCTCACGATTTTAGGCTTAGGATCTTCTCACCTAAGTTGAAAGTAGAATTCACTATGTCTTTGAGCTTAGCATAGAATTCATATCATCATCATCCATCCATATTTCTTCAAAACTTGGGATAAGCCTTTGAACCTTTGAATCTTTCACAGCTTTGGTACCTTCATAGGTGTTTTAAAGGATTGTCCATGCTTCATTTGCACTCTCAGTGGATGATATTTTCTTAAACTCCTTGTTAGTCACAGCACTGAACAAGGCATTCAGCGCTTTACTGTTGAAATTTGCAGGTTTAATCTTGTCATCATCCCAAAACACAGGCGGATCAGTAGGATTGGTCCATCTAACCTTGACAGCCAACCAAACCTTTTCATTTAAAGACTGCAAAAAAGCTCTCATACGTACTTTCCAATATGCATAGTTAGTACCATCAAACAGAGGAGGTATAATCGACGATTGTCCACGATCCATAACAACAGGGGTCAATGGATCACACAATTAAAATCTAATTAAAGTGTGTCTGCTCTGATACCACTTGTTGGGTTAAGATAGCTTGACCCCGGTTAATTAATTCAATTATCCAAGTTGATTAATTAGGTCAAATTACATGCAAATCGTGGAGGCACCAACAAATCACCAAATAAACTAAATGTAGCGGAAATTAAATTGACACGGTGATTTGTTGACAAATGGGGAAAACCTTTCGTAAGGTAAAAACCCCACCGAGTGAATTTAAGGTCATAACTCCCAAGAATCCACTAATCAATAATCAAGCGGCTACAAGTATGGGGAATCTTACCACTACCCTGGCCTATCCCAAAATACTAACCTACAGTTAAACCTTCGCTCCAATACCCAATTGGACTTGATCTTGTAGTAGCCTTCTTTCCTTTGTTGCACAAATCTCCAATCTATGACTAACTCCTTTGCACTGATCCCAGTACGTGATTAATTCCAATAACTTGAATGATTTTTTTTTGGCTGCAAAGTTTTTCACTTCATAGACGACGAAGATCAGGAAGCACTTAGTTACAAAACCCTATGACGCACAAACGTAGTAACTTCTCCCAGAGTATATGAGTTATAGATCTCTATATTCGTGTATGAAAACTTCTAAAATATGCCTTATATATGACTAGGATTGTGAGAAAAGAACCCCTAATCAAATAATACAGCATGGGTTGAATTTCAAATTTGGAAATTCTGAAATCATAATTCTCAATAGATTAAGCTTGTACAGAGCTTGTGTCGAGCTTTTTCATTTAACCTCGATAGTAGTATCTGTTGAGACTTAATGAATCAACTTTTCCTCACTTTTTTCTTGGATCAATCTTCATGACTTTAAAGATACCACTTGATATGTATAAGCAACATACTTCTTGTTACATCAAACCCAACTTAGATCTACCCAATTATAAGTAAAGTACCCAATTAGAAGTAAAGTGCATTTTGTCAAAGGATAAGCCAATTACACAAAAAATATAACCCAAACATACCTAGACAACCCGAGCTTTCCCGCGACTATTCAGCCTATGGCTGCTCCTGACAGGTCGAAGATTGCTGAGACTAGCCTCAATTCGGCCACCCTTACCATTAAGTAAAGCCCCACTCCGAATCCCCCTGTATTTGGCCAAACACCCACTCCCAACCCCATTGCCGTCGAATAAACCCCAAACCCTTAGGCAAGGATCATAGTAATCTGTGATTCCAATTTTTGTTTCTATCATAATTTTCCTTGTACTTTTAAGTTTTTATTTATTTATTTTTTTTATAAATAGAACAATTTGGTATTCAGCTTACTTATATGTCTTTCGAGCTTGCATGGTTAAATCTCTATTTGTTACGTAGAATTATTTGCCTAATTTCAACCCTGATAGCACAGTGCTTAATTACTTAACTAAAAAGAAAAACCATGGATCACTTGCACAAGGTTCAGCAGTTAAAGGACATGACCCTTAACTGTTAAAGCAAATTAAACCGAGTGTGCTCGCTCGGCGTTTTTCCCTTAAGTGACATAGCCCTAGTTGAAGCAAATTAAACACAGTGTATTTGCTCAGCTTTTGACGCTTAAATTCTTATGTTACTTCCTCTGGACATAAGGGGCGAGTCATTACCAAGTTTTTGCAATAGTCTAAGAACCGTATATATAATGTCCCTTTATGGAAGGATCTTTTGATCTTACTACCAGAGATATGGGTTCGGAGTTTAGGTACGCTCTTAGAAAGGTGTTGGGCACCCAAGATCACCCAACCCTAAGGATGGCCTCCCATCATTGTGTCTTATATCTTAACCTTATTAAAAGCATGTTCAAAATGGCATCATTCATCCCAAATCCTAATCATACATCTAATCATGGCATCTCATCATAAACCCTAGCATACATCTATCATGACATCAAAGCATATTCAAGGCAGTAACATATACAATCAAATCAAGGTAGAAACATAAGCATAAGGAAAGATCCAAGCATTCATATTCATCTCTAATATCAACACAAAATCATAACACAAATTCATGAACATCTCCAATGCATGACTTACCTTGGAGCAACACAGCACCCATGGCATTCATGCATAAGCATGTGAATGGATGGTATTAAAATTAAGAAACCCTAAGACAAACCCTAATCTAAACATGTGATAACAAACAAGCATGTGAAAAGGTGGATAGGAACTTACAGGGCCTAAAACATATGAAAAACAGGCCAAATAGAACAAACATTTGAAGGCAGAAACAAAACAAACAAAAAATTTATGGTTTCTGGGTTGTAAAGTTGTGATTTACAACTATGTGTTTTGTTGACTTTTATTCTGTGCCAAATTTGATTGTAATTACTATCAATTGTTTATACCCTGTAATTGTTGTGGGAATTGATGTAAGGGGTGTGTGATAGAAAGTGTGTGAAGACTCAAGCAATTTGGAAGCTGATGGAATCTCGCGGGTATGTCGCGACTAAGCTTCCCGCGAAGTGAAGCATGTGCCTTGCACATGCTGGAATGCGAAGAGTCAGGACAAGTGGAGACAGCTGTCTCTCGTGAGTATCTCGCGGGTAAGGCCTTCCCATGAGACACCCGCGAGACATGCTGTTCTGCCAGCCTGTACTGACTGACTCACACATTTTGCACCTATCCTATATAAACCCTCATTACCCACAAATGTTGAGGAATGCTTCAGAGAGAAAACCCTAGCCAAACACATTTGCAATTAGAGATTGTCATCCCCACCTTTCTCTATACACTTGCTTGTGGTATCTCCTCAACCCTTCCCTCTCCATTTCCACACCATTGAGAGGTTGATAGCCCAAACACTTACCACACCTTTTGAGAGTGTTGAGTGACGTTTTGGTGCTGCTGGGAAGCATTGGAAGAAGCCTGGAATGGCAGATGCAACATGGAGCTTGTTGCGGGATCCGGGGTGCTAGACAAGACACGGTTCCGAGAAGCCTTACTGGAGTAGGAGCTTGGAGGGCTTAGATACATCAGGTAGATTAGGCTTGGAGGGTCTCTTGCTTACTCATGTATCCCAACTGATTGTCTAGTGGATCGATTTCCGCTTAGAGGGCGGCGGAGAGGTTTTTTGCCGAGTTCTTCGGTTTCCTCTTCGAAAACACGTCTTGGTGTTTTCTGTGTTTGCATCTCTCTTCCCTACTCTTTTATATTCCATTATACTGCTGTGTTGTTTAGTTTATGGATTAGAGTAGTTTATTTGTTCATCCGCTCGCTTTTACACTATTCCGCACTTTGTATTAAAGTTGTGTAAAATCTATCGAGCCGTAATTTTAATTGGGGGTCTAAACAGCTCTTGTGTTTTCAACACATTTTTGAGCTTTCAATTGATATCAGAGTGGGTACACTTGTTGTGGTTTAAATACCTTAGTGTGATCATTGACCCTATTTGAGATGGACCGGTCTTAATCGCTCAATGTTCCACCATTTTTTTATGGGAACAATTACGCATTCTGGAAAGTCAGAATGAGAGCATTTTTATGCTCTATAGAAGATACCATTTGGGATGCGGTAGAGCTAGGCTGGACTAAGCCGGAGGCTCCTAAGGCTAATTGGGATAAGGCAGCTCTTGCAGCAGCCAATGCTAATAGTAAAGCTTTAAACGCTATTTTTTGTGCTGTGTCTCCTGATGAATTCCACAGGATCTCTCATATGACAGTTGCCAAAAAAGCTTTGGAGATTTTGGAGACCACTTATGAGGGTACAAAGAAAGTTAAGGACACAAAACTTCAGATGCTTACCACCAAATTTGAAGAGCTCAAGATGGGTGATGATGAACCGTTTGATTCATTCTATGGGAAGCTCAATGAAATTGTAATTGCTAAACTCAATCTTGGGGAGAAGATTGAGAATGCTAAGGTGGTGAGAAAAGTATTGAGGTCCTTGCCTGAAAGTTTTAGAGCAAAAGTTACAGCCATAGAGGAAAGCAAGGATTTGGATGAGATTAAAATTCAAGAATTAGTTTGGTCTCTCCAAACATATCAGATGGGACTGCCTTCCCATAAGATGAGTAAATCACTTGCTCTTAAAACCATCACCGAAAGGATGGATGATTCATCCGAAGAAGATGGGGTGGAGAAGGAAGTAGCATTTCTTGCGAAAAACTTCCGCAAATTTCTGAAGATGAAGAACAATGGGAAACCATTCAATAGAGGAAAATTTTCATCTTCAAGAGGTGATAGGAAAGAGTTTACAAGGAAAGAAGGGAGGGAGTTTCAACCTTCTTCAGAAATTGTATGCTATGAGTGCAATGGCCATGGACATCTAAAGAAGGAGTGTCCAAATTTTCTGAGGGGAAAAGGCAAAGCTTATGCCACGACACTCAGTGATTCAGACTCCTCTGATTCTGACTCGGAAGAGAGCTGTGACGGAGAGGGAAACTACTCCGCATTCATGACCATTGCTCATGTGGATTCCTCGGATGATTTGGGTGCACTTGTGAAGGAGCTTGGTGAGCATTCTGATTCAGAGTCTATTGGGATTGTGGAAGAATCAGATGCTGAAGAAGAAGAAGAGAATACAGCTAATCTTCAAGAAAATTACTCCTTATTACTTGAGAAGTCGGGAGAGTATACCAGAGTAGCCAAGGTGGCTGTAAGGAAAATGAAGAAAGCTGAGGAAGATTACAGAAGTCTCTGATCAGATATAAAGAGGCTAAGTGTGAGATTGAGACACTAAATGGCGAGTTGTCTGAAGCCTATACGAAGGTGAGGTTTCTTGAGCAAGAGGTAGTGCAAGCGCATGCCAAGATAGAGAGAGTCTCCTCTCAGAAGTTAGATGATGTTATCTCATCTCAAAAACCTTCTTCAGACAAGTCCGGGTTGGGATACACCGGAGGAAGTAGCTCATCAGCCAAAGCTACCAAAGAAGTGAAATTTGTGAAGGCCGTAGTGCCTATTGTAGAAGAAACCATCCCTGAGAATGTTAAGGCTGAGAAGAAGAATGTGAGTGAGCAACGGATGGTGAATAAGCCCCGAAATCAATCTATGGGCAAACCTGAAACCAGAGGAAGATCTCTCCCAAGATCACAACGGGGTCCTAGAACGGACTATGTGTGTCACTACTGCGGAATGCAAGGACATACCAGACCCAACTGTCAAAAGCTGAGATCAGACAACAATTCAAGCGCACCTCGGTCACGAGGAAGGAGAAATGACATGAGATCTTGGGGTGGTGAACAACCGAGAAGTCAAAATCGTGATCCTGGTATGATGGACGTGATGAAAATGATTGGTGCCTTCACCACCTGCTTGGAGAGTTTCACCAGAAGGTTTGACAGTCCAAATTCTCGTACCCAATCCGTTAAGGATATCACCCCAAACGCACGTGACGTGTGGGTGAAGAGGGGTACTCATGCATAAGCATTATACCATGTCCACGCATAAATTCTTTCAATGTTTAGGGACATTTGCTGTTGCATCTTTTCATGAATTTTTTTCTATTGTTATTTTGTCCGGTTGGTTTGTACTGGTTGTTTTTGTTTATCTTTCTTTTCTTGTTCTGCTTTGGGTGTGTTCAAAAAATTCAAAAACACATAAAAACAATAGAAAATCCAAAAAAGTTTGATCACTTTGTTGAGTTTTGTCTCAAAGCATGTTTTGCCTTGTACCTTTGTACTTATGGCTTTGTGCATTTAACGAGCTTAGCTTGTCTCTCATGCACTCATATCATTGTGGAAGAAATTTTGAAATCTATGTGACTGTTGTAAATAGATCTTCAACCTTGTCATGAATGATTAGTGAATGGTTTTGTTGATCTTGAGACATGCATAGACTCATGCTTATATATCTTCCCACTTTTATTATTATTTTTTTTGCTTAAAAGAGCTCTCTAAATGTAAATCTCCAAATGAAAAGAGATATAGAGCTGCAAAAGCCTGTCGCACAAACTAGTATTCGACTAGGAAAAAGGGAAAGCGACCAAAATAAAATGTATGATGCCCAAAAAGCCAAAGGTTAACTCATCAATTGAAATATCAAAAATTTCAGGCATCTTTCTCTAAATGAGATTCTCTTTGCTCAAAAGTTGCAAATGATATGTTAAATATGGAGCCAAATGAAAAGCTTCAATGAATTGTTATCAAGTACGTGTGGGAGGTCATATATGCATGTTTCTATAATTGAGATAGGTCACATAATCTAGTGCTAGTTGTGTATGCCTTGATTGAATTGATCATTGAAGCTTCACATTGGACTAAGGACTATCTCATTGTTGATATCCACACACAACACACAAGTCTATGTTCAATGAATGTCATATTCATTTGTGTGATTGTACTTGATTAAATGTGTTTTCACATGCTCAATCTTTGTTGATCAAACCCAAAAAGATTTTTGAGTGTTTTATTTGTTTTTGAAAGTGATTTTATACTTTCTTGTCTTTTGTTTTTGATTAAAATGCATGTTTTTGTGTTTCTTCAAAAACTGGTTCAGGGGTTGTTTCGCGAGAAGCTCGCGACTTAGAGCTTCCCGCGAAAAGGAGTTGAGGGAATTTTTTTATTTTTTCATGTCACACAGAAACTTTCGCTACTGTCTCGCGACCAAAAGCTTCTTGCGAAATACTGTTTGGCTAAAATTGGATTTTTTCCCATTTCAGACAGAAGTTACTGCGACTGTGTCGCGACCTAATGCTTCTCGCGAAAATTTTGTGCTTCAGTGGCCCTTCTCGCGACTGTTTCGCGACTGTGTCGCCACTCTCTAACCCGCGAAAAACGCGTGTTTTCAGTTTTTATATAGCTAATGTGATAGTTTTTCAAAACTCTCAAACTTCCCTCGCTCAACCTCTCTCGAACTTTTTCAACCCAAAATCACTATTCCATTCATATCCCTTCAATCCAAGCACTTTTTCTGCATTTTCTTCTTCAAGGTATGTTTGTTAATCATTTCCTTTTAAGTTTTTGCTTAGATTATGTAGAATTTTTGTTAGGGTTTTGATAATTGGGGTTTTTCGACACTTTGGGTTGGTTTTCAAAATTGGGTGAAGTTTTCTCAAATATTTTGATTGGGCTGTGTCCCATTTGGTGTTTCTGTATTTGTGTTGGCCCCTTGTGGCATTTTAATCATGTATTGAGGGTAGATTTTCACATGTTCATGCATTATTCATGTAATATTTGCATTTGTGCACGCTAAGTGTTTGTCAAAATGTCCGAGTGACATTTTTGTGCCAAAATGGAATCAAGTGATTTCAATCCATGGACTTTCACTTGTTTGACCTTATTGTACTTGGTTTGGTCATTGATTGTGTGTTTCACTCACTTTGCTCATGTTGCACACTCTTGGCACCCAACTAGGCACATTTAGGCACCCTCATGCATCTCATGCCGCACACACTCATCAGCACATGCACACAGACACACACTCTTGCACCGTTTCTTAATTTGTTGCATTGTAGTTATGCTTTATAAGTTGGAGTCTTTTAGCATGATGTTTAGTGTCTACCATGCTCTGTTTTCAGTTAGTTTAAGTCTGATTTGGAACTAACTTGAATCTAATGAAGTTTGTCTTCTGGTTTGTGCTTGTGCATTTTTTCCTTCTTTGCTTTGTGAAATTGTGCAGATGTCTCCCACCAAGCATGCAGCTAGGAAGAAATCGACTTCAAAGCGAGCCCGAACTGATTTTGAACATTTCAGGTCTATAGATGCTGATATGAAGTACAATGACTGCTACAAGGACAAGACGATCATTATGGAACGGGTAGTCCAGTTAGAGACTCTTGAGGGCACTTGCATCCCTGAAGTGTTCAAGGATAGAATGTGGACCAAGCTGCTAAACCCGACTGGAGTGGTATATTTAGAGATTATCAAGTTGTTCTTCTCTAATGCCACAGTCAACGGAGATTGTATTGAGTGCTGGGTAAGACACAAGGAGTTTCAGATTACCAGAGAGAGCATCCAAGACTTTTTGGAGACTCGTCCTCCATCTCAGCAAATCACAGTTGCTTATGAGGACAGAATGGGTAATATTGCTGATATGATTACAGTCCTTGGTGGTGAACCGAAGAAATCATCCATGAACACTCTCAAGTTCTCTCCAGAAATGAGGACACTAAGCTATGTGATGATTCATAATCTGTATCCGATCACCAACCTCACCACTCTATTTGCTCCGAGAACAAGATTTTTGTATAATCTCTTCACACATAAGGAGATTGACATTTGTGGTCATATCATGCATGTCCTGAAGAAGAGCATCACAAAGCAGGAATTCACGGACTGTGATGCCGTTCCCCTCTTTGATCATGGGATTGATTGCCAAGACAAAGCTCAAGCTACCCAGTGGTCTCACAGTTGTTCCGAGGGATTACCCCATTGGTGGTCATACACTGACTAGGAGCACTGCACACATTAGAGGCTCCAAGACTGGTGTGCATACCATACCACCACCACGACGGGTTTAGCAGGAGGAAGCTGAAGATACAGAGGAAGAGATTGACAGGTTCACCTCAGCTCCAGAGCCCTCTGCACAGCCATCATCTTCTGCTCCACCACAAAGCTTAAGCAAACTTGATCAGTTGCTTGCTAAGATGGATCAGATGTCTACAGTGCTTGACTCCCATGTGCAGCACACAGCAGATCAGTTCGCGTACCTTCAGGGACAGATCACCGCATTAGCATCGCAGGTTCAGGACTTGTCCTCCACTCATGGCTCTGATTCGGAGTCCGAACCATTCTAGCCCTTTGGCCATTTCGGTCAAAAAGGGGGAGAAAATTCTGAGGGGGAGCTAGAGAAGAGCTTGCACAGCGTTAGGGGGAGCATAGTTTAGAAACATAGTAGCATTGGTTATTGGTTTTAAAGACGGTTTAATTCAGTTTCTTTTAGTGTTTATAACTGTTTTACTGCTTTTGGTTTAAAACTTTGATACTATGCTTTATTTAAGTATTATTTCAGATGTTCCTTTTGTGATATTATCTATGCTTTGTAGCATACTTTGCATGTACCCATGTTGCTTTTGTAAGCTTTAAGGGTTGTTTTGTTTCATTGCATGTTTTGTAGGCTTCTATGGTTTGTGCCATGTATTTGCAATACTTTGCTTATGCAGCCTTTATGCTTGTGTTATTGAAGTTTAATGTCATACATTTACTTCACTACATCACTCTTGTGCCCATGTAGGATTGTTCCTAGATGCATATACATTCTATGCATTGGTTGAGTGATGAACACTCTTGTGCCCTAGTAGGATTGTTCCTAGATGCAAATACTTCAAGTATTTTGCATTGGTTGAGTGCTGGATTTGCAAATGGTACTCTTCATATGAGCTTATCATCTTGCATATCTGGATGTTCATTCCTTGTGTGAATGAGCATAGTAATTGCTTGTGTATAGTGATTACTTGTTTGATCTTGCCATGATCTAGTATTTCTATTTCATTTTGCTTGATCATGCCATTAATGCTCCATATGCCTTTCAAGTTTTCTGCATACAATGATAATATTTTGTTGTTGTGTTTCAGGAGTTACTTGTTCATATGTTTCAAGAGCTTATCAGAATCTAGAATTAGGTGTGAGTGAGTTTTGCCTGTGTTCCCAAACTCACGTTTAAGTCTAGAGTCTGTTTTAGGGTTTTGTCACGGAATAGCCAAAGGGGGAGATTGTAAAGTTGTGATTTACAACTATGTGTTTTGTTGGCTTTTATTCCGTGCCAAATTTGATTGTAATTACTATCAATTGTTTATACCCTGTATTTGTTGTGGGAATTGATGTAAGGGGTGTGTGATAGAGAGTGTGTGAAGACTCAAGCAATTTGGAAGCTGAAGGAATCTCGCGGGTATGTCGCGACTAAGCTTCCCGCGAAGTGAAGCATGTGCCTTGCACATGCTGGAATGCGAAGTGTCAGGACAGGTGGAGACAACTGTCTCTCGCGAGTATCTCGCGGGTAAGGCCTTCCCGCGAGACACCCGCGAGACATGCTGTTCTGCCAGCCTGTACTGATTGACTCACACATTTCGTACCTATCCTATATAAACCCCCATTACCCACAAATGTTGAGGAATGCTTCAGAGAGAAAACCCTAGCCAAACACATTTGCAATTAGAGATTGTCATCCCCACCTTTCTCTATACACTTGCTTGTGGTATCTCCTCAACCCTTCCCTCTCCATTTCCACACCATTGAGAGGTTGATAGCCCAAACACTTACCACACCTTTTGAGAGTGTTGAGTGACGTTTTGGTGCTGCTGGAAAGCATTGGAAGAAGCCTGGAATGGCAGATGCAACATGGAGCTTGTTGCGGGATCCGAGGTGCTAGACAAGACACGGTTCCGAGAAGCCTTGTTGGAGTAGGAGCTTGGAGGGCTTAGGTACATCGGGTAGATTAGGCTTGGAGGGTCTCTTGCTTACTCATGTATCCCAACTGATTGTCTAGTGGATCGATTTCCGCTTGGAGGGCGGCGGAGAGGTTTTTCGCCGAGTTCTTCGGTTTCCTCTTCGAAAACATGTCTTGGTGTTTTCTGTGTTTGCATCTCTCTTCCCTACTCTTTTATATTCCATTATACTGCTGTGTTGTTTAGTTTATGGATTAGAGTAGTTTATTTGTTCATCCGCTCGCTTTTACACTATTCCGCACTTTGTATTAAAGTTGTGTAAAATCTATCGAGCCGTAATTTTAATTGGGGGTCTAAACAGCTCTTGTGTTTTCAACACGTTTTCGAGCTTTCATGGGTAACAACATCACGCACACTAGAATAGGACTGTGTACGCATAATCAAGTCTGCATGCGTAGGCTAGATCATGCGTACGCAGATCCTTGCCCAGAAAACCCTAAAAACGCAGAAATAGAGCAAAACTTCAAAACAACAATTCTAACACCCTAACATGCATTTTAAGCATACAAAAACTTAAACCTAACCTAGGAAGACATATTAGAACATATCTTAACAAAAAAACAAAGCAAACAGGAGGATTTAAAGGTAGAAAATAAAAGAGAGGGAAAAAGAAAAGTTTAGACTAGGTACCTCACACAAAAGCTTTCCAAGCTTGATTTTGACCATTCCCCTCAGTCAAATCTATTCACAAACCATTAAGAAAGTGATTAGCAATGTTAAACTAGAAGGATTGGGGCTAGAAAAGGTCCTAATCAAATAAAAATGACTTGAGGGTGTTTTGTGAAAAACTCCCTTTTGATTCACTATTTTCTAGTGAATCTTAAGTTTTTCCCATGGGATTTCTGTGTGTTTTGAAAATGTACCATGTAAGGCTTTTTATAGTTGAAAAAATGGGGTTTAGAATGGCTCCCAGACAATGTGGGATTCATTCCAAACCTCAGCCATTATTGTAGGAATGTGCCTTCGTATGCAGGCTACGACCCACATACACAGGCCGAGGACCACTTTGGTCATTTTATTTCTAAACATAGATTTTTGCTTATTTAAAATGTTATATTTTCCATTTTAACACTCCTTAAGTCAATTGGGTATCTGATTAGGCTCTAAACTGGGACCTGAGTCGTAAGAGGTACAAAATGCGGTATCTACAGATTCCCCTTTTTTGATTCATGAGCTTCGCAAATGGAATCAAAAAAATAAGAGACAAAATAATTTGTTTCGACGTACGGCTCAGGCCCAACCCACGCACATGACACACATCACACATACATGGAGCAGGGTGCAGCTCCGATGAGCTACGTTGGATTCGTATGTTCGAAGTCCCACCTTTGTTGCTCGGGAAATGAGCAACGACAGGTTCACTATCCCAGAACCTGTTTTGCCACTTGCAAGCAAATGGCAAGTGACTTACTATCCTAGAGTCACTAAAAAAGAAAAAAGAAAATAAATAAAGGTGCTCTTACAAGCTAACCCAACAAACAACAAAAGGATATAGTCTCTGTGGTGTCCATCGGGCTCTTGCCTCAAACTTCTCCGGGTGACTTGCTCCTCTTGTTTTCTTCACTTCTTTCTCTACCTTTTCTGGTGAGACTCTTGCCTCAAGTTGACATTGGTCTCTTTCTCTATCACTATCTCTACCCTTTTCGATTGTACCTGAATTTTCAACTCTCAGAGGATATGTACATGAGTAGCCTTGATTTGGATCCGTCGAAGATGGTGAAAACTTGCTGAGGAGTAGATGTGCATGGGAAGGAATCTTCTGCCTCTCATGACTTGCTTGGGGATGAGAAACTCGCTAAGGAGTAGTATGGATGGACTCGCTAAGGAGTAGTATAGATGTGTGATCCACTAAGGAAGAAGCTTCTGCTTCCTTCATGGTTTGCTGAGGACTTTGAGGAATAATCTTTTGCTTCCTCGTTGGAGATTTTTTTTGTGCATTGGACTCACTGGGAAGAATCTTCTTCTTCCTCACTGGGGATTGTATAAATGTGCTTGGGCTCATTGGGGAAGAATCTTCTACTCCTCTATGGGGATGATATTCATTAGGGATGAATCTTCTTCTTCCTCTATGAAAATGATGTTTGGTAGGTTCGATCTTGCTTGAGGAAGAATCTTCTACTTCCTTCACTGGGGATATTGCTTGAGATGTTTGAAATATTGAGGAAAAGTCTTCTGCTTCCTCACTAAGGGTGATGCTTGATAGGTTCGATCCATATTAGGAAGAATCTTCTACTTCCTTATTGAGGATAGTGTTTTTGATACATTTGATCTGCTAGGGAAGAGTCTTTTGCTTCCTTCGTGGGGATGGTATTTTTGATGTGCTTGAACCATTGAAGATGGTTCTTGATGTGCTTAATCCACTAGGGATGGTTTTTTATGTTCTTGATCGAGGGAAGAGGCTTTTACTTCCTTTACCGCTCACTGAGGAGTCTTTTGATAAATTCGTGCTTAATTGTGGTAACCTCGAGATGTCTCTCCCTTTTTGAAAGAAAGAAATTTTTTTATTCTTTTACTTTTCATGACTAAACTACATGTAGTTTAGTGGTGAGGCCTAAACTACATGTAGTTTAGCCATCAGGTGTGTTCCCGCCTTTTCATTTTCTCCAACTATTACCAACCGTTTCTTTTTTTCTTCTTCATTCTCTTCATCTCCCTCACCTCTTCACATTCTCCATAACTCTTCTTTTCTTCTCTCTACAAAAACCTCCCTCTCCTCTTTCTTTTCCTTACTTCTTGACTCTCTCATTTTTCTCTCATTCTCTCATCATCTTCTCCAATGGCACCCAAAGCCAAGAAGTCCTCCTACGTCCTATCTTCTGATGCCTTCCATCTCACCTGCTGAAGTGGAGCAACGAGGCTGGTGGGGCCTCCACCATTGACATACCGGCCAGAGAATCACATTCTCATTTTTTTTCTCATTTTCAAGTTTCTCTCTGATATTCTATTTTGATGTGTTTTTGGCCATGTAAATGCTTGGGTTTTGCTGTGGGATGGGTTTAGATGAAAACCTAACATCTTAGGAGGGGTAGGAACATGTCTAGGATTGATTTTGGATGATGCTTCTTTGAAAATGTTGAAGTACTGCTTCTATATGTGTTCTTGTGTGCGTAGGCTCGAGCCTGTGTACACAGCTTACATTCATGCGTACGCAGTTCTGTTATTGCATACACAGGTTTGTTTTTGAGGCTTTGCGTACGTGGGAGTGGACCGGCATACGTGGGGTCTTGTCTGCGTACGTAAGCTTAGAACCACATATGGGAGACACCTAGTAGAAGCCCTACTCTGCCCATTTTCACTAATTTTTCAACCGTTTCACTTCCACGTGAAATCCTAACACCTTTTTGTCATTTTTGCATCCGATTATCATTATAGCCTTCTTTTGCATCAAAACAACATATTTTCTAAATTTTACTTGAATCAGGAATCTAATATCATCTTCCTTTTCCTTTTTTTTTTTTTTTTGCAGTCATCATCCCCTTATGCTGGCAAGGGAAGCACCAATATGTTGGTGGAGTTGTTCAACCTTCTTGTCCCCGAAACAAGGGGCTATATCTGGGAGGCAGGCTTCTAGCCTATCATCGGTCTTCTTTCGGAGAAGTCTACGAGTGTTACCTTGGCGTAGTACCTCATTGAGAGGTGGTGGGATCATTGAGAGGTGGTGGGATACTACCCACACCTTTCATATTGCTGAGCGGGAGATGACAGTGACTCTCTATGACTTTTACCATATGACCAGCCTTAGCTTCGAATGGGCCATCATCAGTTTGGATGGTTTGTCGAGCATCTAGCTGGACCTCAACATGTTTAGGAGGAAGCACTCCACTGAAACCATTCGCTACTTCAACTTGGTGTTGGATTACATGTTCCTCCCATAGAGGACCACAAAGGAATGTGTCTGCATGGCTAGGGCCGTCCTTCTTCACTTGTTGGGGGCCTACCTCTTTACCAATGGCGAGCAAATGATGTCTTTGAGGTGGCTTACCCTCTTCCAGGACATTGGAGAGGCATAGAAGGCTAACTGAGGCAGGCATGTCTTGCCTATCTTTACTCCACTATTGATACTCTCAGCTGAGGCACCTTGCAACAGCTTGTGGGGCCTTGGAAGTTCCTTGAAGTTAGTTATCTTTTCATGCTTTACACTTTCACTCGTAGTTTGTAGCCTTGCAAACTTTATTGTCTTTGAAAACTATCATCTTGCAAACTGTCATCTTGTGTTTAACTTGTGGCTTGTGCTTCTTTTTGCAGTGGTGGGTTGTTAGGTATGGCCTCATAACCCCAAGCATCGATCTAGTTCTGAGGGAGTTTCCTCAAGTAAAGGCCCATCTTGCTAGGTTGACTTCGAATGAGGTAAGTTTAAGAGTTCTATTTGTTCATGCCTCTTCATGCATTTCCTTTAGAATACTCTTCTTCTAACCTTGTGTCATTATAGGTTAACTGGATTACATGGGCTAGCCAACCCCTTCCTCCTTCTAGAGACTTGGAGCCTGTTGCTCTCATTGCTTCAAAGATTACCCGACTCTTTAAGGGAGCGAGCTTGAGGGCTCTATATTTGGTGGAGAGGGTGCGATGCCAGTTGGTGGGTAGGGATAAACCACAAATTCCAATGGACCCTCCTGAGTTCATGCTTGCCCCACACTCTGTGACTGATACTGAATACAACTTATGGGGGAACTGCATTTCCTATGCCGAGCGTCTTCTTGATGGGTTGGACTATGAAGAGTTCAACATTACTCGCCTCATGCCTTCCCTTACTGTTCAAGTATACGCTCAATCTCTTTTTCTCCTCTTTTTTTTTCTTCTTCTCTTTCCTTATTTGTCATGGCTTCTAATGTGGGAAATTGTAATAGAGGGGACCTGCTAGTGGTGAGCCCATTGATCCTTCAAACCTCCCTTGGACCTGCTTATGGCTAGGATGGCTTTGCTTGAGAGCGTGCCATGCCCCATAATCCTAATGTCATGGGCTATCCTTTCCCTCCCAACACTTAGGCAGTCAGTTCTTTCTCCTTTTTTTCCTTCTCTTTTTGCCAAATTTCTCTATTTGTTTCAGTCACTAACCCTTCCTTCTTCGAACTGTAGCCTACTATCCAAAAGCATGAGGAGTTGATTTGGCTGGCTGGGAATCTCAAATTGGAGGTGACCAACTACTCGAGGGAGCTATATGATCCTAGAGGAGTAGCCCATCCAAGTGGTGGTAATGATGATAATGGTGGTGAGGAGGAGGACTCGGTGGCGACTCCTACCTATCGATTAAGGAAGAGGCGGCACCATTGATTACCTGTAGTTCAAGACACATATAGGCATACAACACGTAACTTTTTTCTTTTCTTTTTTGCTTTTATGGTTTTTTATTCCCTTTAGCAGACATTTTGGATTAAGTTTGAGACAAAGGATTGTACTTAAGAACATCTTTTTACATTTATGCTTTTGATTGGGAATTTAGCACTTAATTTACAAGATATATCATAAATTGTATGTTTCTATACAATTTTGCTTCTTTGATGCTTGCAATCTTATGCTTGGAATGTGTCTTGGATGATCCCTAAGGTTGCAGGAACCCTTAGGAATGCCTTGGAGTGAAAAACACTGCCCAAAACGGGGGAACATGGGCTTCTGCCAAACGCCATGCGTATGAGGGGATGCGCCTGCGTATGCAGTCTTTGCGTACGCAAGGTTGGCTCTGCATACGTGGGCCGCGAATAAAAAAAACCCTAACCGACTTACTTAAGTATAAAAGTAGTAGTTTGAGTCTAAAGCCCTCACCCACACATTTCCAACCCAGAGAACACTTTTTTAAGGTCTCCCAATAGCAAAAAACTCTCCTCTTAACGTCTCCACTTGGATTAGGAAGCTTGGCCCCGTTTTCAAGGATTCCATTACTCCCTATGGTCTTCCTTGCATCTTCCCATATCACCAAATTAGGGTGGATGAGCCTCTTCTTCGTGTTGGTGCTAACTATTGGGTTCCTTCTCGGCATGTATTCTGTTTCAACAAAATAGAACTATGCCCCACTATTGAGGAATTTGCACTATCATGGGTGAACTGGAGATTGATGATCTCATCTTCCCTACCATGGGCGAGGACCTCCCCTCCTTGCTGCAAGTTGTGTTGGGCATCCCTTCCACCACGGCAAATAGGTGGTGTGTCTTTAGGAAGCTCAACCTTAAGTTGGTCTTTAAGTATTTTTCCAGTTCAACCCTTCTCGAGGGTGAGAGGCCACGTTCGTACTTTCTTCGTGCCTTTTGCTTCTGTGCTCTTGCAAAGTATTTCTTGGTTCAAAACTCGCATTATGTGTACCTTCAGATGTGCATGATAGCTTATGAGCTAAAGAGAGGTAATCCGGTGGGTTTGATCTTGGTAGAGACCCTCAATGGCTTAGATGCCTTTCATAGGAAGAAAGCAAACTTCTTTGCGAGAAGTCCTTTTCTCCTTCAGGTATAATCCCTAATTTTTGCCTAGGTTCTCAACCTAGCGGGATCTCTCTAATTTTGCATGGATTGCCTTTCGGTTTTAAACCCATCAAGGCACCTTATATCGTCTTTCATCATTTTGTTTTTCCTCACGCTCTGTCTCTTTTTTACTTTTCTCTTCTTCTTCTTTTTTTTCCCCCCTCCTCTCTCTCCTTCTCCTTCTTTTTTTAGATATCGCTACAAGAGAGACTTCGGTTGCTTCAACCTCCCACTGTTCCTCTCATCACCTACCTCCCTAGGCACCTTAAGGACCATTGACTTCATCAGAATGACATGGTTTTGAGGCATATATGGAGCTTATGGGTTGCCTCAAGGAGACTGACATTTAGTGGGTCATTGAATGGTGGCATATCTCAAGCATGGTCCATAGTTGCAGCAAGGACCACTGTGTGACTTTAGTTGGGCTTAGATGCTGCTCTTACTACTCCACTTGTTGTATCTCAAGGAATTTGGAGAGCGTCAAGGAGTTCTTGATGATAAGGGGGCCTACTACATCGCAGTGTTCACATATAGGATCTTGGGCAGGATCAGTAAGGCTTAGCCACATCGCAGGGTGACGAAAGACATTGTTCCTCCCAAATACATACCCCACTGCAAGGTACAAGCAATGGTTGGAGGATGACATGAAGTGGATTCTGAAGGATGAGAAGACTTACATTAAGACTAGCAAGAAAATAAGGAGGACTCAGTGACCACCTTGATATGCCCCATGTTTTACTTTTTTGCACTTTTAGGATTCTCATATTTTTGTTTTTGAATTTAATAAAGGATTGGAATGTTCCAAATCCCCTATGAAAACAATCTTATTAACATTTAATTTGGGCAATGAGAGAATTTCCTTTTATTATCTTTGTTTATTGTCATTAATATTCTTTTTCTTTTTCTTTTCTTTTTCCTTTGCCATATAATTTTTGCCCATGATGTCCCTTCAGGAATTTTTGCCATGCCCATGGTCTTTTCCCCTAATTTTTGCCTAGACCACCCTTGTGGGTTTTCAATCTTTTGGGGTTCTTTTGCCTTAATGTTTGCCTAGGCTGCCCCTTCGAGTTTTCAACCTAGCAGGCTTTTTTCTTTTTAAATGTGGTACTTCAAGAGTCTATCCATGTTAATTGGGCAAAGCATCTCTCCTCTTGGATCAAAAGTCTCATCTCTAAGCACCTTTAGGACCAAGTCTCCTTCCTTAAGGTTTCTTGGTTTCACTTTCTTGTTGAATGCTCTAGAAATTCTTTTTTAATACCCTTGTGCATGATATTGTGCCCTAACCCTCTTCTCATCTATTAAAGCCAATTGTTCATATCTCGCTTTAGCCCAATCCTCTTCTAGGACGTTGGTTTCCACCAACACTCTCAAAGATTGTATCTCCACCTCAATGGGAAGCATTGCCTCACTACCATAAACCAAAGAGTAAGGTGTTGCCCCAGTCGATTCATGGATAAAAGTTCTATATCCCCATAAGGTAAACGAAAGCTTCTCAACCCAATCTTTGTATGTCACTACCATATTGGCTAGGATGTTCTTCACATTCGTATTAGCTGCTTCTACGGCCCCATTAGCTTTTGGTCGATATGGTGAAGACTTGTGATGCTCAATGTTGTGCAACTCCATGAGCCTTCAAACCTCTCCCTTAAAGTGGGAACCGTTATCGGAAATGATCTCTTGGGGTACCCCAAACTGACATATGATGTTGTTTTCTAAGAATCGAATCACATGCTTAGCCTTCAATACAGAATAGAAGGCTACCTCTACCCACTTGGTGAAATAGTCAATTGCCACCAAAATGTATTCACACCCATTTGAAGCCTTGGGAGCTATCCTTCTAATTACATCTATGCCCCAAACCGAGAATGGCCATGGAGGAGTCATGCTATACAACTCACTAAGTGGTACATGGTTCAAGTTGGTGTGTGTTTGACAATCATGGCAACTTTTTGTGTAGTCCACACAATTAGTCTTCATCGTATTTGTTGGGTTAAAATGAATTAACCCCTTGCAAATTAATTAATTACCTAAGTTAATTAATTAGATCAAATTACATGCAATGGTGTGGTAGCACAAACAAATCACCAAATATTCTAAATGCGGCGGAAAATAAATTTGACACAGGTGATTTACATACGAATGGGGAAAACCACCGAGGCAAAACCCCACCAGGTGAATTTTAGGTCACCACTCCCAAGAATCCACTATTATCAATCACAAGCGGTTATAAGTATAAGGAATCTTACCAAACCCTTTGGCCTATCCCTAAATACCAACCTACAGTTGAACCCTTACCCCAATACCTAATTAGACTTGTATTGTAGTGGCAATCTTCCAGTTCAATGCACGAATCCCAATACTTGACTAACCAATGATGCACGGATCCAAGTACGTGACTAACACCAGCAACTTAAAGAAGATATTGGCTGTAAAGTTCTTCGCTGTTGAAAAAAAAACTGGTTTTGTATCTCATACAAAACACACAGCGGAAGCAACAAAAGACGGATCTACTTCAATCACTGTAAGATAACATGTAACCATGAATTCTAGAATAAAGAATAAGATGCGTACCTTGATGCAGTGAATTTCAAAACATGACTTGAGAATACCTTCAATCTTCATCTCAATTCCACATGGTGCCCAAGATGTGTGGTCTCTCAATCAGTCTTTTGTACATAGACTCTCAAAGAAAAAAAACCTTCTTTTTCTCCTTATGGAGAAAATCTAATTTCTTTTCTTTTCATCATACGTATGTTAAACTATTCTCTTAGTTTCATTATTTAATAACTCTTATTAAATAATGACTTATTATCTAATTGGGTTAGCCTTTTGGGCCTACCCAATCGGGCTTTAATTTGTGGCTTGAGATGGGACCAAAGGGAACAAATAAGACTCTAGCTCCAATGGGCCTTGGGCTTTTCTGTCAACTCTTGACAAGTCCAAAGTTACTATTAATTATATTCAATACCACTATAAGAATATAATTGCACTCTAGGCCTTATTAATAAATTATATCCCAAAACTTTATTATACATACAACCCCATCATTAAAATATTCGTAGTAATACAAAGTCATAAATATAGATTGCCACTTTGTAAATTACTACATCTTAATCCTTGAGTACCCGGTTTAATCCTTTATGTTATTCATCATACATTTATGAAATCCAATTCCATAAATATACACTTTAGTAACTCCTTACTAAAGTGGTTGGGCCCAACACTCTGAATAACCAAACCCATTAAACTTATCTCAAGGGAATATTTTATATCTCCGTTAAGAGATTATGAATTCCATCTTGAGAATATATGTTCCATCAACATTAAATGCGGCTGCCCAACATACTGAGGTTTTGATCGTAACATAGATCTCACTCCTGATACATCAAAGCAATCTACATCTCATGAGCAGGTCCATTATTCTCTCAGGATTTAGAGTTGATGTAAATAGAAGTCGTGAGATTTATTATTCATTTGACAGTCGTTAGGAGAATAATAAATCTCACAGCGGTCCAGTTCAATATGTCTTAACTCTTAAAACATATCAACATATCAACTAGAAGTCTCCACTTCCATGATCAAGACAAATCATCTTAGTTGATATGTTATAGTCTTCGCAGATAAAATGTCCAATTTCATCACTGACTACGAACTAAAATTATGAGTTTACAAAGAATTTGTGATTTATATCTTTCTGTGACTTTTTACATAAATCACATACTATGCATCTCATGGACTAAAATAATATCTCATTAGTTCATTTATAGATAGTCTCTAATAACTAAACAATTTAATTATTTATGACATGCAAACCAATTGGATTTTAGGGCATAAACCCCAACAATCTCCCACCTGCCCTCAAAGACAATTTACCATGTATCCGACACTTATCTCCCTTTAGAATAACTCATAATTACTTTAAGGCAAGGTTTGGAAACAAGTTTCAGCTAGATTTATTTCATAAATTACCTTTTCTACTACTACTTCACACGTACTCGTATCTCTCTAATGAGAAAATACTTACACTTAATGTGTATCTTCACCACCTAGGATGAACACATATCTTGAAGTCCAACTTCATGAATCACAATCAAACTACAAGTCAATATTTGTACATCCAGTAACTATCAAATCCTCACTTTGGTGGACAAGCATATAATCTCTCATTCTTCTAAGATATTTAAGTATATGCTTTACTCCCACTAAATTAAGTAATCTTTGATTCAATTGATATTTGCTTACTATGCCCACCGTAAAATAGATATTTAGCCTAGTATATAGCATAGCATAAAGACTTCTTGTAAATTTGATATAAGGAACCGTTTTAGTATGCTCTTCCTTTTATATGTCTTAGGACTATAGTCCTATATAAAGGAACTTCAAACTTAAAAGAAAAGAATCCTTTCTTGAAGTATTACATGCTATACTTGGCTAGAATCTAATCCATTTAAGCAGTTTGAGATAGACCCAATATCCTAATTTTTGAATTTTAACAAAGTTATAATTCTTAGGATATGACCAGTCTTTCCAAAGTACTTTATATCAAACTGGACTAGACAACAAAAAATTTATTGATGACAATAACTCTACATCATTCTAAATGATTAGAATGTCATTAACATACATTAAGAAATTTATTATTCTATATAGCTTTTACACACACAAGGCCTTTTAATACTTGATCAAAATCAAACAATTTGATTGCTTGATCAAAAATGATATTTTATGACCTAGATGCTTGCATTAGTCCATAAATGGACTTTAAGCAACTTGCATACTAAACACTACTAGTTCTTAGCTATGAACAAGTCTACTTACATTATATAGATGTCTTCATCAAGATTGCTACTAAAAGAAGCTTTCTTGATATTCATTACCATATTTCATCCAAATGAAATATAATGAATAAGAGAATCTAGATAGAATCAAACTTAACTATTGGTGGAAAAATCTTTTCATAGTCGAACCATTCTTTCTGAATAGATCTTTTCACCACTAGTTTTGACTTTAAAGATTTACACCTTCAAATCTATAAATCTCATTTTCTTGTAGACCTATTTGAGAACAATAGGCTTAATGCCATTAGGCTCCTCTACAAGTACTAGACTTTAAATAGAATCTAATTCTATTCACATAACCTTGATCCAGTAATCCATATTTATATCATCTATTTCCTTTACGTAGGACCAATGATCAAATTCATATCCTTGTGGAATAACTACAAAAGTTTATTCCAAAAGTATGAATTTATTTGGAAATCCTCCCACTACGATATTGTACCGGTGTAATAGTTATCCACAGAATAATGTCTTGTGGTGTATCTAATACAACCATCTCATTTCCAAATGTATTTTATAGTTGTCTTACAACAAATTCTGAAATTTTTCTTCTAGAACAATCTACCTTTAAAAGAACCTTATTCCTCCTTTATGTATGCACTAACTTAAAGAAGTCATTGGAACTTCATTCCTTTACAAAAAGAAACCCTAGATCTTATTATCCTCTAAATAGAATTCATAGACTAAGAATATAACAAAATAATGGTTCTAAAAGCCCATCCTTCACCAATCTTGAATATCATTTAGATTAATAAGATCTAGACATAAGTGCCAAAACATACAATTACAAAGGATGGAAACTTTCTCCTTAAAAAGTAAAACATGGAAATTTCCATCTAGAAGACAATCATGGACAATGCTTAGCTTTACCAAAACAGAAATACTTTCCTTTTGGTCATTCTCTTGAGTCTAACTTCCTTTAGGCAACTATTAGGGCAAGTAGCTTGCCCAATTGTTTGGTATTATAATTCTTCTTCCTACCACCCTTACCTTTCGGTTTAGGCTAAGAATTTGAATTAAATCATATTGATCCTAGCCTTAGCTTTTAGGATGTCTTCCGTTGCGTAGAACTCTCTCATCAATTCAGATAATATAAAAAGAATTTAGTTTCAAAACAATCTGAATTGATCAAATGATTCTAACAAGGACTTGTGGATCATATCCAAATGAGATTAACATTTAATCTCTACATCAAAGAATTCCAATTCATTTTAAAAAATATTTTCATAAAATGATAAAGAATTGGAACTACTTAAGCTTTTCTTAGCACTCAATATGATTCATACCAAACATTTCATTTAGACTTAATATAAAGTCTAAGTCTAAGTCTAGTACTAACTCTTGCATCTCATGCTATAGCACAATTGAGATAGAAGCTAATATAACATATTAGCATTTCAATGGAAACTATGATCATATCATAAGCTATCTTCCATCAATGCATCATGTATAGGAAATTATGACAATGCTGAATCAAAACATAAATATGTATTTCAGCTCCTTTAAGCATAATGTCCAAAATTATTTCTTAGTTAATGTGATTCAACTAAAATAGTAGTTAGAGGACAAAATTTATGACAACTGTATTTTGAGACTATGAACATAATTACAGGGACATTATATTTTGCATCCATAACCATATAATATGAAACCGGAAAAACATATTATACTAGGTGCAACGACAACCTAATCCTGCAATTAATATTCCTCAGCATAGAGTGAATACTAATCACTATGATCAGGCGAGAATTATTCTCATTATTAATGCTATCATGGTAACTCTTACCAAACAAAAATAATTTGCCGCTCTTCCTTTGGCCTCTAAGTAATAATAGCAAGAACTCAGCATAGAGGATACTATCAAACTTAGTCTAGTGTACACCATTGTCTAGAATCATGTGTAGCCACATTTCATCCCTTTAACAGGCTTATTTTGTAGTACCATGATAAAAACACCCTCCGCATGGAATGCAAAGCTCGAAGCTAAGACAAGGTGTTTGATCAAACCACTATAAACCAGGAAATTCAATCTTGTAGTACCATGAAATAAACATCCTCCGCATGGAACACAAGGCTCGAGGCCAAGACGAGATGTTTACCTCACACCACTATGAACCGACAATGGAGGCCGTGAGATCCAACCCTTGTATCTCTCTCCCACTAGAAATTTTAAAACAAGTGGATTGTCATGAAATCATTGTGATCTAATCACAATTTTAACCCTACACATTAAATGTGTTTAATTGTTTAAATTCAATGTGATGTAACTAAGTCACGTCACAATAGCGTAACGAACATTCGCGCAATCACAAAGAAGTTTAACCTTGTAACCCGTGAAGTAAATACCCTCCGCACATGGAATGCAAGACTCGAAGTCAAGACAAGGTATCTGTTCACATTACAATAAACTTAACAAAAGGGTTACTTCAGCACTCCCACTCATTATTTGGGTTTTTCTTTAAATAATTGTGATCCCATCACAACTAATAACCTTGCACTTGATAAAGACTCTAATCTTATTAGAATCACTAACTAAAATGGAAGTCCTAAACTATTTAGGATTCCTTAAACACTAATGAATTAAAAATTAGTTATACAAAACTCTATCCTTAATTTACTAGATAAAGTATTCTAATCTCATTAGAAACTATATACCTTTTAATTAGAATTTTAATCTCATTAAAAACCTCTAATTAAAATAAATTAAGGACTTTTAATCATAAAACAACTTAAGATTAAGAGTTCTATTTAACTAATATCTTTGATCTCATTAACTCTTTTAGTTAGAACCATGTGTAATCACATCACACATTGCCTTACACCTTATACATTTGAAAACATTTAGAAAAAATTCAAAATTCCCTTCAAATGCATTTTCGCGAGAATCTCACGACTAAGCTCTTCCCGCGAAAATGAGTTTAGCAAAAAATTGAAAACACAAAATTCAGACAGAAACTTTCGCTACTGTCTCGCGGGTATCTCGTGAGTAAAGCTTAACCGCGAAAATTTTTTGTGCTTCATATGGCATTTTTCGCGAGTAGCTTCGCGAGAAGTTTACCCTCGAAAAACCCGTGTTTTTAGTTTTTCAAGGGCAAAACTGAATTGTTTTCAGAATTTTCAAGTAACCGTTTTTGACATCTTCATTGTTCTTCCATCAAAAACACTTTTTGATTTTATCAACGAAGATTTACAGATCAAACATTAAGGTTTTCAAGATGAAGATCAAGAACCCTAATATGCTAGAAACCCTTAAAAACACAATCCTAATCTCATTAGGAATAAATTTCATAATCCTAGCATTAACTTATTGTTTGATCATAAAATAAATATATAATGCAAGATTACCAAGCGTACACGTTTACCATTGAAGAATCAAAAACATATAATCATACATATACGTTCAGCCAATTAACAAACGCTACTTGCAATATAATAACCAAACTTTAATTAAAACATATGAACAAAAGCATTAATTGCAAGTTGTATATGATGAATGGGTCCCATGATATTCATACCATGATATTCATCCAATAGCTCTGACCAATTGCCAACTATATCCAGACTGTGCAAAACAAAAGTTTACACCGTAGACATGATGCAATTGTCTTATATTAGATATCAACAAACCCAGCAATATATGTAGGCGGCGTGCACTCCAATACACGGACTACAAATAAACCGCACTAGATGAAAGAAACAACCATAGCCTTTACGAATCATGTAAGACCCATAATTAAAAATAAATATCAAGCCAATGGTTTCCGAATCAACAATCAATATATCATATATATTAATCATGGCATCTGGTTTTGGAACAAAATTATGCAGAAACTTTACTGCAGAAAATTAGAATACCAAGAAAACAGTTTTTCTTTAATTCTAAAACTCATACACATGTTATTCAAGCATGATATTGAAGACCGCTCTGATACCATTTATTGAAAAAAAAACTGGTTTTGTATCTCATACAAAACACACACAGCGGAAGCAACAACCACGGATCTACTTCAATCACGAAAGATAACATGTAACCATGAATTTTAGAACAAAGAACAAGATGCGTACCTTGATGCGGTGAATTTCAAAAGCATGACTTGAGAATACCTTCAATCTTCATCTCAATTCCACATGGTGCCCAAGATGTGTGGTCTCTCAATCAGTCTTTTGTACATAGACTCTCAAAGAAAAAACCTTCTTTTTCTCCTTATGAAGAAAATCTGATTTCTTTTCTTTTCATCATACGTACGTTAAACTATGCACACATGTTTCTTTATTTAATAACTCTTATTAAATAATGACTGATTATCTAATTGGGTTAGCCTTTTGGGCCTACCCAATTGGGCTTTAGTTTGTGGTTTGAGATGGGACCAAAGGGAACAAATAAGACTCTAGCTCCAATGGGCCTTGGGCTTTTCTATCAACTCTTGACAAGTCCAAAGTTACCATTAATTATATTTAATACCACTATAAGAATATAATTGCACTCTAGGCCTTATTAATAAATTATATCCCAAAACTTTATTATACATACAACCCCTTCATTAAAATATTCATAGTAATACAAAGTCATAAATATAGACTGTCACTTTGTAAATTACTACATCTTAATCCTTGAGTACCCGGTTTAACCCTTTATGTTATTCATCATACATTTATAAAATCTAATTCCATAAATATATACTTTAGTAACTCCTTACTAAAGTGGTTGGGCCCAACACTCTGAATAACCAAACCCATTAAACTTATCTCAAGGGAATATTTTATATCTCCGTTAAGAGATTATGAATTCCATCTTGAGAATATATGTTCCATCAACATTAAATGCGGCTGCCCAA
>CM032327.1:60139819-60419819 GCA_019022515.1 Quercus aquifolioides | reverse complement strand
TCTGCACATACATTGTTTGATATAAAGCTTGAATTGGTAATTTTGTAGCTGGGGGTCTAAACGTTCATAGTGTTTTCAACGCTATGTGAACTTTCAATTGGTATCAGAGCGGGTGCACTTGTTGCGGTTTAAATACCTTAGTGCGATCCTTGACCCCGTTTTGAGATGGATAGGTCTCAATCCCTAAATGTGCCACCATATTTTTATGGTAATAATTATGCATTTTGGAAAGTCCGTATGAGGGCGTTTTTGTGTTCTATTGATAATGTTGTGTGGGATGCTGTTGAGGTTGGTTGGACTAGGCCGGAGGCTGCCAAATCCACTTGGGATAAGGCAGCTCTTGCGGCGGCTAATACTAACAGTAAAGCCTTGAATGCTATTTTCTGTGGTGTCTCTCCAGAAGAATTTCATAGGATTTCACATATCACCACTGCTAAGGAAGCATGGGAAATTCTGGAGACAACTTATGAGGGGACTAAGAAGGTGAAGGACACCAAACTCTAGATGCTGACCACTCGCTTTGAAGAGCTAAAGATGAGTGAGGATGAGTCTTTTGACTCTTTTTACAGTAAGCTGAATGAGGTGGTCGTCGGTAAATTTAACTTGGGAGAAAAAATGGAGGATTCTAAAATTGTAAGGAAGATCCTTCGGTCACTGCCAGAAAGTTTTCGTGCCAAAGTAACGGCCATTGAAGAGAGCAAGGATCTTGACGACATCAGGGTTCAAGAGTTGGTTGGTTCATTGTAGACGTATGAATTGTCGCTGCCCACACAGAAGAAGAGCAAATCTCTTGCTCTTAGAACAATTGATGAGAAGGTGGCATCTCATGACCCTTCGGAAGAGGATGTAGTAGATAAAGATGTGGCGTACCTTGTAAAGAACTTACGAAAATTCTTGAAACTCAAGAACGGTGGGAAATTTGGCGACAAAGGAAAATTTCAGAGTTCCAGGAAGGAGAAGAAAGAATTCCGAAGAAAAGAAGACAGAGATTCCCAATCCTCTCAAGGAATCACATGTTTCGAGTGTAATGGACATGGACACTTCAAAAAGGAATGTCCCAACTATTTGAAGTCGAAAGGAAAGGTCTATGCTACTACTTTAAGTGACTCAGATTCATCAAACTCTGACTCTGAAGAGAGCTGTGACGGAGAAGGAAATTACTCCTCATTCATGACCATTGCACATGTGGAATCCTCGGATGATTTGGGTTCACTTGTGAAAGAGCTTGGTGAGCATTCTGATCTGGAGTCTATTGGGATTGTTGAAGAATCGAAGACTGAAGAAGATGAAGATTCATCTGGTCTTCAAGAGAATTACGCCTCACTTCTTGAGAAATCGGGTGAGTATACAAGGGTGGCAAAGGCGGCTGTGAAGAAGATGAACAGAGCTGAGGAAGATTACAAAAGTCTGTTGGTACGATACAAGGAGGCAAAGTGTGAGAATGAAGCACTTAATGGTGAGCTATCAGAATCTTACACAAAAGTAAGATTTCTTGAGCAAGAGGTAGTGCAAGCTCATGCCAAGATAGATAGGGTCTCTTCCAAGAAGCTAGATGATGTTATTTCATCTCAAAAACATGCCTCAGACAAGTCTGGGTTGGGATATACCGGAGGGAGTAGCTCATTAGCCAATGTCACCAAAGAAGTGAAGTTTGTAAAGGCCAAAGAGACGGCTGTGGATAAACCTATTCCTGAGAAAGTTAAGGCTGAGAGGAAGAAGAATGCAGCTGATCAACGGGTGTTTAACAAATCCCGTAATCAATCAGAAGCCAAATTTGGAGCTAGAGGAAGATCACTTCCAAGATCACAACAGGATCCTAGAACGAACTATCTTTGTCACTATTATGGATTGCAAGGACATTCTAGACCCAACTGTCACAAGCTGAGAGCATTGAACAATGTAAGCGCTCCTCGATCAAGAGGAAGGAGAAATGACGAGAGGTCTTGGGGTGGTGAGCAACCAAGAAGCCAAAACCGTGATCTAGGAATGATGGACGTTATGAAGATGATCGGTGCCTTCACCAATTGCTTGGAAAGCTTCACAAGAAGGTTTGAAAGTCCTAACTCTCAGACCTAATCCGTCAAGGAAATCACCCCAAACGCATGTGACGTGTGGGTGACGAAGGGTACTCATGCATAAGCATTACAACATGTCCATGCATTAATACTTCCCATGTTTGTGAATATGCTTGGTTGTGTGCTTCTTGCTAGTATTTAGGTTGTTATATTGTTTGTGTGTTTGTCTTTGGTTCAAATGTTTCTACATTGTTATTTAAGTTGCTTTTGTTAAACTTTTTACTGATTCTGTGTCAAAAAATCCAAAAACACATAAAAAGTAGAAAATCCTAAAAAGTTTGATCATCTTTGTTGAGTCTTGTCTCAAAGCAAGTTTTGCCTTGTACCTTTGTACTAATGGCTTTGTGCATTTACCGAGCTTAGCTTGTCTCTTATGCCTCATATCTTTATGGAAGAAATTCTGAAATCTATGTGACTGTTGTAAATAGATCTTCAACCTTGTCATGAATGATTAGTGAATGGTTTTGTTGATCTTGAGACATGCATAGACTTGTGCCTATATATCTTCCCACTTTTATTTTATTGCGTTACTCAAAGAGCTCACCAAATGTAAATCTCCAAATGAAAAGAGATATTGAGCTGCAAAAGCCTGTCGCACATACTAGTATTTGACTAGGAAAAAGGGAAAACGACTAAAATAAATTATATGATGCCCAAAAAGGCCAAAGGCTAACCCATCAAATTGAAATATTTAAAATTTCAGGCATCGATCTCACAATGAGATGTGTTTATTCAAAAGATCAAATGATATGTTGAAAATGGAGCCAAATGAAAAGCTTCAATGAATTGTTCTCAAGTTTATGTGGGAGGTTATATATGCATACTTCTATAATTGAGATGGGTCACATTATCAAGTGCTAGTTGTGTATGCCTTGATTGAATTGATCATTGAAGCTTCACATTAATTGATCATTGAAGCTTCACATTAGACTAAGGACTATCTCATGTTTGATATCCACACACAACACACAAGTCTATGTTCAAGAAATGCCATATTCATTTGTGTGATTGTACTTGTTTAAATGTGTTTTCACAAGCTCAATCTTTGTTGATCAAACACAAAAAGATTTTTGAGTGTTTTAGTTTGTTTTTGGAAAGTGTTTTGTCTTTACAAAAAATTGTCAAAAATTTCAAAAACAGTGTTGTCCTGTTTTGGTGACTCAGTCACGGGTAGGTCCAGTCGCGAGCTCACTCAGAGATTTTTCGCGGCTCACTGGCGAGTCAAGGTCTCAGTCGCAAAAAATACTTAGAAAATTTTTCAAAATTTGAGTTTTTATGATTTTCGCGGCTCAATGTGGCGACTTGTTCGCGGGTGGAAGGTCCAATCGCAAGGGTTACTCAGAGATTTTCGCGGGTCTTCTCACGACTATCACGCGGGTATACCTTCCAGTCGCGAAAAACACTTAGAAGATTTTTTGAAAATCTTGGTTTTACAGTGTTTCGCGGCTTAACCTGGCGACTGAATGGCGACTTAATCCAGTCGCGAAAAACGCATGTTTTGCATTTTAAAGACAGTTTTTAAAATTTTTTTTCAGTTTTCCCTCGAATTTCAGTGACTGTTCATTGTCTTCCCTATTTCTCTCTCTCAAACACTCCATGTTTCTCTGAAAAAGCTTTCATTTTTGCATCATGTCTTCATCAAACACCAAGAAAAAGGTATGGGTTTTCTTGTCTTCACTTCATACTTCATGATTTTATTGTTGTTTTCTTGTATTTGGGTGTTGTGATGTTGGTTTGTGTTTTGAGAGGTTTGAACATGGGTTTGCCTAAAATGTTGGGTATGATTGTTTGAGGTTGTTTTCTCTTCTTGCAGAGGTGTTTTAGTGTTATGTGTTTTCATCAGGTTGCTAATCTTTGGTCTGAGCATTGATATTTGATTGTTGTTTGCTCTTTGGGCATATGGGTTTGGGGTTTTCTGTATTTCTCTCTGAATGTGGTGTTTGGTTTATCAGTTTGTTTGTGTTTTGGTGTTTGTGGCTAGCATTGTTTTGATTTTAAATCACCATATCTTGTGTGTGTTGCTACCTTTGTTTTCTTTCTTGCACATTTCATACTCATTATGTCATGTCTCATTGACATATGCTCACATCTATCTGAATGTGTTTTACAATGTCATTTTTTTTGCTTGCTCTTGTCTGCACATATACTGATTAAACTTGTTTGATTTGATATATCCATCTTTTGGTTATCAACTATGCTTGATCTGTGTTCTGTCTGGTCACTCTGTTACTCTCTTTGTAACTAACTTGTTACTAATGTGTGTGCATTTCCACATTTTGTGTTTTGCTCTTGTTGTGGTCATTTCTAATTGTTTACAGATGGTTGCATCTCCTACCAAGAAGAAGACTGTTGCTAAGAAATCTGACAAAAGGCTGAAAATGGACCCTAACTTATTTAGGTCAGTTCAACACTTTGAGAGATATAGGGATTTTTTCTTGAAAGGAACCATCATTTAGGAAAGATTTGTTGATCTAAATGAATTGAAAGATACCTTCATTCCAGAATGCTTTAAAGGCAGGGGATGGAAGAAGTTGCTGGGTGACCTACCCCTTGTGTGTGAACCCTTGATACGGGAATTCTAAGCAAATGCTGTTATAAAGGAGGATGAGCTGAACTATTGGATTAAAGGATGTGAGTTCACCATAGATGCTCATGATATTGATAAGGTTCTGGGGCTTGAGGGACTAGAGGATTATGAGTTCACAAACTACAAAGACAGGATGCTATCTTTGGATGTTGTCCAGTCTCGACTTGGTGGTGTTAAAGAAAAGAGATGTCTCAACACTACTGACTTTTCTGCTGAATTGAGGTGTCTGACCACTATCATGATGTTTAACTTGTATCCTATAAGAAAGATGACCACTCTTACAAATGCCAGAGCTATCTTCCTTATGGAGCTCAAGGAGAAAACTTTCATTGATATAAGTTCTCACATATATGACACAATTGTGGATGAGACTAGAACTACCTCAAGGGCCAAGCTAATATTTCCTAGTCTTCTCATGAGAATTTTCAAAGCAAAAGGAGTTGCAATCCCTCAAGATATCAGTCCCATGACTCCTCTATCGGCCATAAACAAATTTACTCTCACAAGGATACAAAGTCGTCTTCCAGGTGAAGAAGAGGAGGATGTCCAAGAAGAAGGTGATCCAATGGAGACTGAAGCTGAGGCTGCAGGATAGACATCCACACCGAGAAGCAAAGCCAAGAGGAGCAGAGCTTTTACTTCATCAGCTGTACCTCCTGATGCATTTCAGATCATCCTGGAGAAGCTTGATGGACTCAGAGATGTTCAAAATCAGCATACTAAAAGGATGACAGCAATGCAGGATCAGCTTGATGTACTTTCAGCTAAGTTTGACAGTATCCACACTAGCCAGGAGCACTGACCCTTTGGCCATTCCGGTCAAAAAGGGGGAGATTTTTTGGGCATACACTTGAGGGGGAATGCTTGTTTTGAGGGGGAGATTTCTTTATCATATGATGTTTTGTGTATAGCTTTGATATTGTGTTGTGGTTATTTGCTGTTATTATTAGTTTGATACAATCTGGTGGTAGTTGTTGTTTAGCTAAAACTCTTAACTCTTAGTCAGTTTGAATCTTTGGTGGTAGTTATTCAGTATATATTTTGATGTTTTTCAGCATATCTTCTTTTTGTTTTGATTTGTACCTGGCACCTTTGTAGGTTTTTAAGGTTCTTGTTTTTGGTTTGTACCCATATTGCTTTTGTAAGTTTTTAGGGTTTGTTTGTATGCACTTTGTAGGCTTTATGGTCTGTACCTTGCTTTATGCAGCCTGTGTGCTTTGCTAAATCAGTTCTTATAGCTAAATGTTATACAGTTTCTTCTAAGTACTGTCACTCTTGTGCCCGTTTAGGATTTTTCCTAGATGCACATACTTCATGTACTGTGCATTGGTTGAGTGTTGGTCATTCAAGTGATTTGCTTTGTGTTTATCAGCTTGAATGTCCGGATGTTCATTCCTAGTGTGAATGAACATTGTGATCACTTGTTTATAGTGATTGCTTGTTTTGGTCTTGCCATGGTTTATTGCTTTATTCCATTGTGCTTGATCGCATTGTGCTTGCTCCATTTGCGTTACAAGTTTTCTGCATACAATGAACTTATTGTGTTTGTGTGTTTCAGGAGTTACTTGTTCTTATGGTTCAAAAGCTTCACAGATTCTAGAGTTAGGTGTGAGTAGGGGTGTCCACGGGTCAGGCCAGGTCGGTTTTCGACCCAGCCCGAACCCGACCCGCCGGCGTCAGGTGGACGGAAATGTGACCCGGAACCGATCGCCGGCGTCGATCGGTCGGATCGGTTTTGGGTTCGAGTGGAGATCGGGTCTGTTCGAGTGGAGATCGGGTCATCGTCGGAGCTAGAGATCATCGCCGGAATCTGCAAATCATCGCCAAAATCTGCAAATTATCGCCGGAAAATGTAAAAAATCACCAAATCTGCTTCAAAATGGCCGAAATCTGCACCAAAATCGCTGAAATCTGCTGGGAATGGCCGGATCTGGCTAAATCTCACCACATATGGTTGAGAACTCGCTGAATCTCCTCGGATTTGAGCGTGATTTCTCCGGATTGTATATAACCTTCGTCGGGTCGGGTGGCTCGGGTTTTGGAGAAGAAAACCCGCCACTCGACCCGCCGGCGTTGGGCCTCGGGCGTGGAAACCCGAAACCGACCGACGGGAGCGTCGGTTCGGGCTGAACTCAGGTGGAGATCAAGCGGGTTGGTCGGTCCAGCGGGTCACGGTCGTGTCTGGACACCCCTAGGTGAGAGTGAGTTTTCCAACTGTTCCCAACTCACGCGTTAAGTCTAGAGTTTGTTATAGGGTTTTGTCACGGAATAGCCAAAGGGGGAGATTGTAAGGTTGAAATTTATCAACCATCTTGTTGGCTTTATTCCGTGCCAATTTGCTTGTAATTTAGCACTTAATAACCCTGTATTTAGGTGGGATTCAAGTAAGGGTAGTGTGTGAAGAGAGTGTGAAGAATTGCTTAACTTTGTGCCAAGAAGCAGGGACTCGCGGCTAGGACTCACGACTGACTCGCGGCTTGTACGCCGCCAACTGCTATACATGTGAAAAGCATGCGGGGAGGTGAAGGGTCACGCTAGCTGTCGCACTACAGGACAAAAGTCCCAGGCTGGCCAGGCCGTTATCTTGCGACTTGAACTCGCGACTTGGACAAGTCGAGAGGCCAAGCCGCCAACCATCCCTGTTTGGGAAAAACTGACTCTTCGTATTCCAAACACACACCACTATATATAGATCCTTATACCCACGAAATGTAGAGAGCTTTCAGAGAGAATTTTGAGAGAGAAACCCTAGAGAAAAACAAGATTGCCTCATCCCCAATCTTCACTAAGAGACTCTTCAAATTCCTCTACTTTCTTCCTCTCCATTGATACATCCTTGAGAGGCTATTGACCAAATCCTTTTCTCATCACACCCACGTCTGTGAGAAGGTTCATTTGGTGCTAAGGGAAGCTATTTGGAAGGAACCAATGTTCATTGGTTGGTGCTATGGTTTAGTAGCGGAATCCGGTAAGCTAGAAAAGAAAAAGGTTCAGCGCAACCTCGTTGGAGCAGGAAGCTTGGAGGGCTTAGGTACCTGGGTAGATTAGGCTTGGAGGGTCTATTGCTGTTCATGTATCCCAACTACATTTTCTAGTGGATTATTGACCGCTTGGAGGGCGGCGGAGAGGTTTTACGCCGAGGGCTTTAGTTTCCTTTTCGATAACACATTGCGTATTGTCCTTGTGTTTGCATCTCTCTTCCCTTTATCTTTACCATTTAATTACTGCTATGATTGTGATTATTTATGGTTTAGATTGTTTATCAATTCTATTATAAGCTTGTTATCATTTTCCGCACATACATTGTTTGATATAAAGCTTGAATTGGTAATTTTGTAGTTGGGGGTCTAAACGTTCATAGTGTTTTCAACGCTATTTGAACTTTCACTAGCTTTATGCTACGTGAACAAGAATGGGGGGGGGGGGGGGGTTGAGTATAACGAAAACAATTTTAAGAAAAACAACTACTGAACGGTTCAAATTAAAATATTGAAATCAATCAAAAGAACAAACCTTGGTCTAACTGATCAATTATAACTGATCATCGATGCAAGCATATATCAATTCACAGTTTGAATATTCACCATTTGAACTATTTTCCTATTTCTTCTTAGTCGCAGTTAATTAGAAAACAAGCAATCTAATTAACCCTAACTACTAAACAACCCAAGACAAGTGCTAAAGGTTTAATCTAGTAGCAGCCTTAAGAATTAGAGAGATCGATGAAGTTAAACAACACAAGCACAAGTGGTTGCATTTAATTTAGTCAAGCTTTCTTCCTAAGATCTAATAATTTCTGACGCAGCAAATCATTAAATCTTGGTTGCTTCACAAATTAGAGGGATCAAACAATTACGGATTTGATATCTAACCTAGCAGTAGATTGCAACGAATAATAAACTAGTAGACCTCCTAGTAATTAAACGAGACAATCATGAAAATAGGCACAAAAGAACGTCCGATATTCAAAGCAAAAATTGAACAATAAAAACAAATTAGATCTCACAGTTTTATTTATTCTAAGGCTTCAGTTTCCTTCAACCAAGTATAAAAATTAAGCCAAGCAGGGCCATGATGAAAACTCAAAGGAGAAGTTAGAGAAAAGGGGAGAGAGAGGTGTGTCTGTCCAATCTGATTTCTCCTCCCCTCTTTGACACGTTAATTCCCCCTTTCCCAAGCCTACAAAATCTCCTAAAAATATTCTAAATAATAATATCCAACTCTGACTAATTAAGGAAAATATTAAAAATAAAACAAAGTCCTAATATAACTAGGAAAGTGGTGTTTTTCAGCTAGAATTTTTGTGCACCAGATCTGGAAGCTTTTGAAAATAAACCGCATCAAGTATTAGAATTTCAGGCAAAGGAACATTCCAGAATGTCAGCAGTACAGGTATAGCAACTTCAAGCCCGATTTCGACCTTGATGCAACCAATATCTCTCAAAACTCAAAACATGAAAGTTGTAGAGCTTTTTTCTTGGCGTACCATAGCATCTTGAATCATCTCAATCAGAGCTCTGATGAGAGAGTTATTCCCAGATTACGAAGCAATGTCAAAACTGTCCAAAATTGCCCAATTGGCTACGTTTTGCACTTAATGCCTCCATTTGCATCCTACATCAAAATATAAGAATAATGAGTACATTTAGGCACCAAATAAGTATAAAAGACTAAACATTAAGGGAGAAAAATATGAAAATTTGCATTCTCATCATATACCATGGAGGCTAAAGTAGCTAAGGCATCCGCAAATTGATTTTGAGCTCTAGGGATGATTGTATACTCAATCTTGTCAAAGGTCTTGGTCAAGTCCTCTAAGTATTGTTGATTAGGCTTCAAATGCTTCTCTTTCACCTTCCATAACTTTTGCACTTGGGCTATAACCAAAGTCGAATCCCCAAAGACTTCGGCCTCCTTTACCCCCAATTCTCGAAGAGCTTCCATTCCGGTAATACAAGTCTCATATTCAGCCATGTTATTTGTTACTTAAAAGTTCAATTTGATTATCGAAGGTATGTGAGATCCCTCGAGAGTGATCAAGAGTATTTGTATCCCATTCCTATACTGATTTACAGCTCCGTCAAAGTACATCTTCCATGCCCCTAACTTAACATTCAAAATGTCTTCATCTGGAAAGTCTTCTTTTTCGTCTTCTTCCTCTAAAGGATTCTTGGCACAAAAATCTGACATGATGCTTCCCTTGATAGTTTTCCTAGCCACATACTTCAAATCGAATTCTGCTAACAAGATCAACCATCTTGACAATCTTCCACTTAAAGTAGGTTTCTCAAAGAGATATTTCAATGGGTCCATTCTTGCTACCACCTATATTTGGAAAGGTAAGACGATATGTCTCAATTTATGTACGGCCCAAACAAGCGCAAAGCATGACTTTTCTATGGGAGTGTACCTAGTCTCATAATCATGGAATCTATTGCTCAAGTAATATATGGCCCTCTCATTCTTGTCATTGTCTTCTTGTGCAAGCACACTTCCAACCGCATCCCATATGATAGAGAGGTATAAGAGTAAGGGTTTTTCATGTTGTGGAGGCACTAGAATAGGTGGGTGGAGGAGATACTCCTTAACAGGTTCAAAGGCTTTTTTGGCACTCATCATTCCATGTATGTGGTTCATTCTTCCTTAGGAGTTTGAAGATGGGCTCACAAGTGGAAGTGAGCTTGGCAATGAATCGACTAATGTATTGTAGTCAACCCAAGAAACCCCTAATCTCTTTCTCACTTTTGAGTGGAGGCATCTTTAATCTTGGATGGGTCAACTTCTATCCCTCTACCGCTCACTAGGAAGCCTAGCAATTTTCCGGCAGTTACTCTAAAGGTGCACTTTTGTGGGTTCAATCTCAATCTATATTCTTTAATCCTCTCGAAGAACTTCCTCAAGTTTATGTTGTGGCTACCTCTATCCTTGAATTTTACTATCATATCATCAACATGCACCTCTACATCATTATGCATCATATCATGTAGCAAGGGCATAGCCATCCTTTGGTAGGTTGTCCCAACATTCTTGAGGACAAACAGCATCACCATGTAACAATAGATTCCCTATTCAGTAGTGAAGGTGGTTTTGGTCATGTCCTTCTGAGCAATCTTGATTTGATTGTATCCTAAAAATCCATCCATAAAAGACATCAAGGCACTTCCTGCCATGTTATCCACTAAGACATCAATGTGAGGAAAGGGAAGTCCATCCTTAGGGCATGTCTTGTTTAAGTCCCTAAAATCCACACACATCCTCACCTTCCCATCCTTTTTAGGCACAACACGACATTGGCTATCCATTCGACTTAGTGCACAGGTTTGATGAACCCTACCTTTAATTGCTTAGTGACTTCCTCTTTGATTTTTAAGAGCCATTTGGTCCTCATTCTTCTCAACTTTTACTTGACGGGCACTATGTGATCATGAGTATTAATGTGATGTTGAGATATCTCGAGGTCAATTCTAGGCATATCTTTATAGGACCATGCAAACACCTCTTGAAATTCCATGAGGAGTTCTTGAAGATCTTTTCTTTCTTTTTCATTTAGAGTTGAGCCAATTTTAATTAAGCATGGATTCTCATCATTTCCCAAATTAATAGTTTCAAGAGTTGGTTCCATTGGTTCAATTTTCTTTTCCAATTGTTTATTAATTTCATTTTCAAATTCATTTGAATCATTTAAGTGTAGAATTTCAATGTTATCGGACATATCAAAGTAAGCCAAATCAGAATTCATCTTATTGAAAATATTAAAAAGTACATTGGAACTTGCATTACTAAACTTTTTTCCCATGTTTTTAGAAAACCCAACCCAAATCCAATTATTAATGGGCCCCACAATAGGCATGATGAATTCCTTCCTCTTTATTCTTCAAGGCTCGCCACTCTTCCCCTTGTCTTTCTTCAGCCAGTCTTCCTTCTTCAAAGGTTCCTGTTGTGAAATTTTAAAGTACTCGCAAGTGTACGAACCGTATCGAAGTATAGTTTGACAAGAACGAAGTCGAACCCACAGGGACTTGAATGAATGTAGGAAAATTAATCAAATTTTAACCAAATTAATCATAATCTAGTTTAATAAAAATTGGTTGTTTTGAAATTAAATAAACTGAGCAAATAATAAAATTAAGCAAATAGTTAAACTAAGCAAAAGATACAAAGCAATAAATAGATGTAAACAATCAAAGGAAAGGAATTAAGGTTTTGGAATCCACCTTGTAAGTCATATCAGCATATATTTATGATCATTAATTTTTCCCAACCACTACATGATAATCTAGAAATCAATCTTGCTATAATGGAAAATATCATCATTAAAACTTACGTTTAAAAATCTCAAGCATGTTCTTCTTCGCTTCTTAAGTATAAAATCAAATCATCAATTGTATCCGTAGCCAAACAAATCACAAAATATATCCAATTCTAAAAATCAAATCATAAATTGTATCCATTGACAGACAAATCACAAGCGATATCCAATTTTATAATCAAGAATTAATAAACCAAGAATTCAATTAATTAAGACAAATCCTAAATCATGAGAAAAACATGATTGAACTCATATCTAGAATCTCATCTTAGTCAATTGATATGAAGTAAGAACAATTTAAATCATTAAAGAACAACTATTGTGGGAAAAATCAAATCACATAAATATTACTAATAATCCTTAACAAGGTTTCATCCTCAACCCTAATTATAAATTTAGCTACTCATGATAATTGAAAGAAAATACAAAAATAAAATATTAAACATTAAACTAGACAAATAAAATAGAGAAAGAAATAATCACAGTGCTAGAGAAAAGCCATAAAATAAACTTTGTGCCACTGCCTGCACTCCAGTCCTAGCCGTCCCCCTATTTTTCTGTTTTTCTCATATTTATATATCACAAAAAGACCGACCTATACGGCTATACCACTTAAAAGAGAGAAGCCGCCTGACACATTCCTAGTACAAGTCGGACAAGGACTTTATTTTTTATTAGTTGTAGGCCACACGTCCAGGACATTAGAATTAGGACTCACTTCTCATTCTCTAACTTTCAATCTTTCTTTTCTTTTATTCTTTCTACACATCACACCTGGATTGGGCTTTCTTTCATTCTTCCCTTTTCTTTTTCTTTACTTCACTGGATCTCTTCAAGGTTTGGCTTGACTTTGGGCCCATCTTGTAGCATTTGACTTCCACGTGAATTACTTCTTCAATGATTTTTCCATTCCTTCTCTTGAATTCATGCTTGGCTGGATGTAAGTTGGCTACATTTAATTGGCTAGCCCCACTTTGCATGTAAAGCCCCTATTACCTGCAACACAAAGATATTATGTAATCAGTCACAAAATAACATAAAAGTAAGGCTAAATATGTAGATATGTGAGTGCTTTATTTTATATATTTTATGCACATAAATGTTATGGGACATATCAAAGTAAGCCAAATCAGAATTCATCTTATTGAAAATATTGAAAAGTACATTGGAACTTGCATTACTAAACTTTTTCCCCATATTTTTAGAAAACCCAACCTAAATCCAATTATTAATGGGCCCCACAATAGGCATGATGAATTCCTTCCTCTTTCTTCTTCAAGGCTCGCCACTCTTCCCCTTGTCTTTCTTCAGCCAGTCTTCCTTCTTCAAAGGTTCCCACACATGCATAGCTTCGGTCATGTCATACAGATCTCTGCCCTCATTGGGGAAGTTTCTCCTCACCTCATCAAGGAACCAGACGTCGTCATCCCCACTCCAACAACTAATCATTTTATCATCTCCTTCTTCTTCTTTGTTCATCATGAGATATTGGTCATTGTTGGAAGAAGGGTCCATGTTGCGTTCAAGCATGAAGCGAGTTAAGGTGGCTTGAGTTTTCCCCACCTTCGAGGTCCATTCTGGCCAATCATGATCTTCCCACGATCCTACGTCTCCCTATTTGGAAAAGTCATTGACATGGGCCCTCTTGAAAGTCCATGGTCCCTAAGCACTCTTTAGTTATGGCTTAAAGTTGGGTAGAAGTAGGCGGACCTTCCCTTCTGTCATCATGTGGTCAATGTCCTCTTTTGCTATCTCGGAGAGGTGGCCTATTATCTTCTTAAGGACTTCAACTTGCACCTCCACACACTCAAGCATCTTTTGCATGAGGACCTTCTCACTTGTAGCATCCATCTTTCCCTCTTGATAAGTCTTCTTTTGGATGTCTTGTCTTCCATTGGACTTGGAACGAAGCGATGTCTGAAAAGAAGCCCCATTTTCATTAAGTTCATGTCCCAATTAAAGGTTCCTTTTGAGCTTTAAATGTCCTTAGAAAATTCTTAAGTTCATTTTAATGAAGGCCCAATTACAATGTTGCTCCATTTCCTCTCATGGATCCTTGCCCCTTGTTTCATTGGGCTTTGGTCCATTTACAATAAAAGCTCTCATCTTACTCTCATGGGCTTTCATTAGAATGTACATAGGAATTTTTCAACCCTTTGTCTCAAACTTGGGCTCTCAATGTATTCATCACTTTTGGGATTTTCATTCTTTATTCATTATTTCATCATTTTTTCTTGAAAGAGCCCTCTAGCTAGAATACATTGTAGCCTTCCTTTCAAAGCCTATGAAATTCTCATCATTTTGGGCCTAGGCATGCAACAAAGAGACCCAAGATTAGGGAGTTTCATTTTTGGCTTTGAAGGATGTTGGATGCTAAGTCCATAGCATATTTGTTACATTAGGCCCAAAGTCCTCTTTTTCAAAAGGGCTTTTTCCACTTGGGCTTATGATAGCAATTAGGCTATGGTCTTATAAACCTTTCAAGTTAAAATATACCTTTGGATTTAGGGACAAGCCTCTTATATGTGAGAACTTCTTTTCTTTTATCCCATAACATCTTAGGGTATACCGTAACTTTAGGGCCATCCCTTCCATTTTCAATATCTTTTATTTGTCCTTTAGAATTAGGTGAACACATGGTATATGGTTGAACAAACAAGAGACATATAAAGGGTATCCTTTGTCATAGGGTCTAGGATCTCTCTAGTGTGGGTAGGTTCCCTAAGGCTAAAGGGATAGATAAGTAGGTCACTCACAACTAGGTGGGCTATGATTCCAATCGATGGCCTAAATGGACCCTTTAACGTACCCAAGGGCCATTATAGGCGATGGCGCTGATTGTGAGTTGGTGGGATGAACTTTGGAAGATTTGGGCCTAAATAGAGCCTTCCACCTTCCCACTCATCACCAACCGAGGTTAGGGGACAAAAGAACAAGTGAATGTGTGTGCAAACAAGTATTGAAAAAGCTTTTATTAAGGTTAAGAAACAAGACACATAGGAATTAGACTCACAGTCCCCAGCGGTGTCGCCACTGTGGACACAAAGGGGAAGTCGCCACCTAGTTTTTGCAATGGTCTAGAAACCATGTATATAGCATTCCTTCGAGGAAGGACCTTTTGATCTTACTACCAGAGATATGGGTTTGGAGTTTAGGTATGCTCTTGGGAATGTGTTAGGCACCCAAGACTGCCCAACCCTAAAGTTGGCCTCCCATCACTGTGTCTTATATCTTAACCTTATTAAAAGCATGTTCAATGCTTGTATTCTAACTCACACACACACTAGCATACATCTAAGCATTCAACATGGCATCATTCATCCCAAACCCTAACCATACATCTAATCATGGCATCTAATCACAAATCCTAGCATACATCTATCATGACATCAAAGCATACTCAAGGTAGCAACATATACAATCAAATCAAGGCAGAAACATAAGCATAAGGAAAGTTCCAAGCATTCATATTCATCTCTAATATCAACACAAGACCATATCACAAATGCATGAACATCTCCAATGCATGACTTACCTTTCACTTACCTTGCAGCAACACAGCACCCATGGTATTCATGCATGAACACGTGAATGGATGGTATTAAACTTAAGAAACCCTAAGAAAAACCCTAATCTAAACATGTGATAATAAACAAGCATGTGAAAAGGTGGACAGGAATTTATAGGGCCTAAAACATATGAAAAAAAGGCTAAACAGAACAAACATGTGAAGGCAGAAACAAAACAAACAAAAAATTTAGGGTTTCTGGGCAACGACATCAGGCATGCTAGAACAAGTCTGCATACGTATAATCAAGCCTATGTGCACAGGCTAGATCATGCGTACGCAGGAACGTGCTTGCATACGCATGCTTTGGCCTGCGTATGCAGCGACCCACGTACCCAGGCCGAGGGCTACTTTGGTCATTTTGTTTTCAAAAATAGATTTTTACTTATTTAAAAGGTTATATTTCCCATTTTAACACTTCTCAAGTCAATTTGGTATCTGATTGGCCTCTAAACTGGCCTTGGGCCTTAGAGTTTGAGCATCATTGGGGAACAGGCCCCCTTCCTTTTATTTACTTAGGTTTTCACCCTGCCAATGGCTAAAACCACATCAAGGTCAGGCCACTGTACTGAGTCAAGTTTCCCCCCTAGTCGGTGATCGTCAGGTCGAAGCTAGGCTTTTGTCCTTTAGTTGGGTTTCCACCTAGTCGGTGACTGGGGTTAGGCCAAGGCTAGGCTTCTACCCTTTAGTTAGGTTTCCACCTAGTCAATGATGGGGTTCAGGCCAAGGTTAGGCTTCTGTCCTTTAGTTAGGTTTCCACCTAGTTGATAACCTGGGTTAGACAGAGGCTAGGCTTCTGTCCTTTAGTTATCCGGTATCTCCCGTTATTCTGCCTGCACGGAACCCCCATCTTACATTCCTCGACCTACTAATAGGGCACTTATGCAAAGTGGAATATGAATCAACAAACTTTGAGCAATATACATAACTTGGACTGTTAGATACATCAAGACTGCTTAAAAGCTTATAAAAATACTTCTTTAGGTTGCTTACATTCCACGGATGAGGGAGCAACCTCTCCTCTAGATCCTCTAGGTAATAAGCCCAAGACTCGGCCACAGTGGTCACGCAGTACGGGCCTTCCCAATTCGGGGCTAAATTTCCCAAACTAGGCTCTTTTATACTCCCCAATACTCTTCGCAAGACAAGGTCTCTAGGAACGAACTCTCTTGGCCTAACATTTCTATTGTACCCTCTAGATAGCTTCTTCTGATAGTCGGCTAAGCAGATGGATGCTATCTCTCTATTCTCCTCTAGGAAGTCCAATTATTTGGTCATCAATCGATCATTCTCATACGAGGGAAAACCCATAGTCCTCATGCTTGGCAGGCCGACCTCTACTGGTATCACTACTTCAATCCCGTAGGTCATGGAGAAAGGGTCTCACCAATGGACCTTCTAGGAGTAGTTCGATAAGTGATGGTGAAAGTTCCAATAGCGTTGAAAACACTATGAACGTTTAGACCCCCAATTACAAATTACCAATTCAAACTTATTATCAAACAATTAATGTGCGGAACTTGAACATAAGCAAAACACAGAATTGATAAACAATCTAAGCCAATTATAATCACATCCATAGCAGAAAATAAAAGGCAAAGATAAAGGGAAGAGAGATGCAAACACAAGGACAACACGCGATGTGTTATCGAAGAGGAAACCGAAGCCCTCGGCGTAAAACCTCTCCGCCGCCTTCCAAGCGGTCAATAATCCACTAGAAAATGTAGTTGGGATACATGAACAGCAATAGACCCTCCAAGCCTAATCTACCCAGGTACCTAAGCCCTCCAAGCTTCTTGGTCCAACGAGGTTGCGCCGAACATTTTTCTTCTCTAGCTTACCGAATTCTGCTATAACCCATAGCATCAACCAATAACCATTGGTTCCTTCCAAACTGCTTCCCTTAGCACCAAAAGACCTTCTCACAGACGTGGGTGTGATGAGAAAAGGATTTGGTCAAGAACCTCTCAAGGATGTATCAATGGAGAGGAAGAGAGTAGAGGAATTTGAAGAGTCTCTTAGTGAAGATTGGGGATAAGGCAATCTTGTTTTTCTCTAGGGTTTCTCTCTCAAAATTCTCTCTGGAAGCTCTCTACATTTCGTGGGTATAAGGGTCTATATATAGTGGTGTGTGTTTGGAATACGAAGAGACAGTTTTTCCCAAACAGGGCAAGTTGGCGGCTTGGCCTCGCGACTAGTCTAAGTCGCGAGTTTAAGTCGCAAGTTAACGGCCTGGCCAGCCTGAGAATTTTGTCCTGTAGCGCGACAGCTGGTGTGACCCTTCACCTCCCCGCATGCTTCTCACGTGTTCTGCAGTTGGCGGCTTGCAAGTCGCAAGTCAGCCGCGAGTCCCTACTTCTTTGCACATTGTTGAGCAATTCTTCACACTCTCTCACACACTACCCTTACATGAATCCCACCTAAATACAGGGTTACTAAGTGCTAAATTACAAGCAAATTGGCACGAAATAAAGCCAACAAGATGGTTGATAAAATTCAACCTTACAGATGGGAAATTTGCTTTTGCATCTCATACAAAATACACAGCAGAAGCAACAAACACAGATCTACTTTATTCATAAGAGATAACATGCAACCTTGAATTCTAGAATAAAGAATAGAAAGCGTACCTTGATGCAGTGAAATTCAAAAACAAGACTTGAGAATACCTCTAATAAACATCTCAATTCCACATGGTGCCCAAGAAGAGTGGTCTCTCAATCAGTCTTTATGTACGTTGATTCTCAAAGAAAGTTTTTCTTCTTCTTCTCATTGTAGAGAAAAACCATTTTCTTTTCTTTTCATCATACGTACATTACTAACTACCTTGGTAGTTACTTTATTTAATAACTCTTATTAAATAAAAATAGATTATCTAATTGGGTTAGCCTTTTGGGCCTACCCAATTAGGCTTTAGTTTGTGGCTTGAGATGGGACCAAAGGGAACAAATAAGACTCTAGCTTCAATGAGCCTTAGGCTTATCTGTCAACTCTTGACAAGTCTAAAGTTACCATTAATTATATTTAATACCACTATATAAATATGAATGTTCAATAGGCGTATAAAACACTATGAGCGTTTAGACCCCCAATTACAAAATTATCAATTCAAGCTTAATGTCAAACAAAATATGTGCAGAAAATGAACATAAGCTAATAACAGAATTGATAAACAATCTAAACCAATTAAAATCACATCCACAGTAATTAAATGGCAAAGATTAAGGGAAGAGAGATGCAAACACAAGGACAACGCAACGATGTGATATCGAAGAGGAAACCGAAGCCCTCAGCGTAAAACTTTTCCGCCGCCCTCCAAGCGGTCAATAATCCACTAGAAAATGTAGTTGGGATACATGAACAGCAATAGACCCTCTAAGCCTAATCTACCCAATGTACCTAAGCCCTCCAAGCTTCTTGCTCTAACGAGGTTACGCCGAACCTGTCTTTTCTAGCCTACCGGATTCCGTTATAGCCCATAGCATCAACCAATAACCATTGGTCCCTTCCTAACTGCTTCCCAAAGCACCAAAAAACCTTCTCACAGATGTGGGTATGGCGATAAAAGGATTTGGAAGAACCTCTCAAGGATGTAACAATGGAGAGGGTGAGAGTAGAGGAATTTGAAGAGTCTCTATGTAAAGATTGTGGATGAGTTAATCTTGTTTTTCTCAAGGGTTTCTCTCTCAAAATTCTCTCAGGAAGCTCTCTACATTTTGTGGGTATAAGGGGTATTTATACTAGGGTGAGAAAGGAATGCGAAGAGTCAGTTTTTCCAAAACAGAGCTGGCTGGCGACTTGGCCTCGCAACTTAACTTAGTCGCGAGTTCAAACCGCGAGCTAACTGAATGGCCAGTCTGGACTTTTTGTCCTGTAGTGCTACAGCTGGCATGATAGTTTAACTTCTCTGCATGCTTCACTCATGTGCATCTTCTAGCGGCTTGCCAGTCGCGAGCCACTCGTGCGATGCAATCGCGAGTCCCTGCTTCACTGCACAGTCTTGACCATTTCTTCACACTCTCTCACACACTACCCTTACATGATTCCCACCTAAATACAAGGTTTCTATATGCTGAATTATAAGCAAATTTGGCACGGAATAAAGCCAACAATATTATTGATTAAATTCAACCTTACAAAATATAATTGCACTCTAGGCCTTATTAATAAATTATATCCCAAGACTCTAATGATATCATTTGACCCCTCCATGAAATATCCATAGTGAACAAAGTCATAATGAACTATCACTTTGTAAACAACTATTTTATCCTTAAGTACCCGGTTTAATCTTTTAGTTATTCATATTTATTGAAATCCAATTTCAATAAATATAAACTTTAGCAACTCCTTACTAAAGTGGGCGCCTTGAATAACCAGTTCCCATTAAACTTATCTCAAGGAGATATTTCATATCTCTATAAAAAAAAAGATTATGAATTTTATCTTGAAAATATGTGTTCCCTCAACACTACGTATGGTTACCCAACATATTGAGGTTTTGACCGTCAATATTAGATCTCATTCACGATATATCAAAGTAACTTACATTTCATGATCGGGTTCACTATTCTCTCAGGATTTAGAGTTTATGAAATTAGAAGTCATGAGATTAATTATTCAGATGACAATTGTTGATTGAATATTTAATCTCACAGCGGTCCAGTTCAATATGTCTTAACACTTAAGACACATCAACACATCAACTAGAAGTCTCCACTTTCATGATCAAGACAAACCATCTTAGTTGATGTGTTATAGTTTTTGCAGATGAATGCCCAATTTTATCACCGAATACAAACTACGTTTTGAGTTTACAAGGAACTTGTGATTTATATCTTCTGTGACTAAATCACATAAATCACATACAATGCATATTAAAGACTATGATAATGTCTCATTAGTTCATTTATAAGTAGTCTCATATAATTAAACAATTTAATTATTTATGACATGCCAATAAATTGGATTTTAGGGCATAAATTCCAACAATAAGCCCACAGTACGTTGGGCAGTTCCTCAACCCATTTTCCCTTGGCATTCTCTAACCTTTTCTTTAGCCCGTTGACAATAGTCTTGTTGGTGGTTTCAGCTTGTCCATCCATTGCTCTGGGGGTAGGTTGACGTAGAATACCTATTCTTGATCCCAAGGTCGTCACAATACTTTCTAAATGTCATGCTATCAAATTGCAGCCCGTTATCCAAAATTATAGCCTCTGGTACCCTGAATCGAGTCACAATGTTCTTCTAGACAAATTTCTTCCCATCAATGTCACGGATGTTCACCAAAGCTTCGACCTCCACCCACTTGATGAAATAGTCAGTTGCCACTATAACAAACCTCCTGTTCCCCATGGCTCTAGGAAAGGAGCCCACAATATCTAGCCCCCACTATGCAAAAGGGCAAGGGCTAGAGATTGGGTTGAGGATCCCTCCCGGCTGATGGATGCTCGGTGCATGCCTCTGACACTGATCGAACTTCCTGACATACTCGATGGCATTCCTCTTCATGTTCAGCCACCAATACCCCTAAGCCATTGCTCGATGAGCCAAGGACCTACCACCCATTTAGCTCCCACATATTCCCTCGTGCAACTCGGCAAGAAGCCATCCAAGGCTTCCGGGTGCATGCATGATAAATAAGGCCCACCGAATGATCTTCGGTACAACTTTTTCTTCACTGATAACCAAAATATTGCTAATTTGATGGTTCCATCCGGGATGAACGAGATGATGGGGTCTATCCAGCTCGGGGAAACAAATATTACCGCAACTTAACGATACTCTCAATGATTTATGCTCGGAGATTCCAATGACTCCACAGAGATGATTCGGGGTATAAAATTCCCCACAGATGAAGCTAGGGTGGCTAGAGAGTTTGCATCGCTATTCTACCCTCTAGAAATTTGAGCCACTTTCACTGGTCCAAAATGTACTTGCAATGAACAGACTAGTTTTAAGTAATCCACCATTCTTGGGTCCCTTGCCTCAAAGCTCCCTTTGACCTCACTCACCACCAAACACGAGTTTGAATAAACTTCTACATATGTAGCTCCTACCTCCACTGTTGCTCGGAGTCTGGCCACTAACGTTTCATTCTCAGCTTCATTATTCAAGGCATGGAAGCCCAGTCTGAGCAAATGTTCTATTTTCATACCCTCTGGTGACTCCAGCACTATTCCTATTCCTGAACCCCAAGCGTTGGACGCCCCGTCCACATGCGCTTTCCACGAATGAACTGACACTTGGCAGACCCCATGTGCATTCCCAACCACCAGAGTGAATTTAGCCACAAAGTCTACCAGCACTTTCCCCTTGATTGCATTCCTTGGTTTGTATCTAACATTGAAAGACCCCAACCTTGTACCCTACATAGCTATCCTCCATGTAAAGTCCGACTGTAGACACTCAATTTTGCACCCATAATTTAATCTTGGAAGATGATTAGAATGACCATTCATATACCCAAAAATCATAATTGCATTACATGCATTAAATTATTCATTGCATATCATAAAAATGATCTTGAGATTCTAACGGTCGTGACTGTATGCCCGATTCCCAAATCGGACCGTCGGATTGAAAGATATCACAAGATCAAGTTTTCACGGTCAGCATGCATTGTATATGGGTGAAACCGATCACATGTAATTAATTAAAATTAATTTTGATTGGTTAATTATTAAAATTAATTAAATGAATTTTTGTGATTGGTTAAGTATTTTTCTTAAAGTGAGATTTGTTGCACGGGATTAAAACAAATAAGCTGATAATATTTAAAGGCTGTAGATAATTAGGCTTTTAGGATAATTATATTCAAAATAATTATTTTAAAAAACCTAACTATCACTTTGGGATGAAGTTTATCATGAAAATAACTCTAAAATTCGTCCACATACAAATTTTAGACTTGGAAAACACTTCAAAAACGTGCTAATCAAGTAGCAAATTTCAGATACACATTCCAAGACACTTTTGGCATAGTAGAACTAAAAATACGGACTAGGCTATTTCTGGAAAAGTTGTAGAGAACCGAATTTCCCTCAGCTATAAAAATTGTAGCTTAATCATAATTTTGAGTAAAACTATATGATCAAAATACTAAAACTTGTTCTGATTTGAAATATCAGCTTACTCTTATCCAAATCTCCCTTTTTTTAGGATTTTCCCCATACATTTTTTTGCTTATTTTTTTAGCTAATTGGGCTTAATTTTTAAGCAAACCTATCTTAATTTGTAAGCAACTAACACCTCTATAAATAGGGGAGGCCTCCCAACAATTAGGAACACCTTTTCTGACCCTTTTTTCCGACTCTTCTTTTTCTGACTTCTCTCTCTCCTTACGTTAAAGAAGTTTGGAAGCCTTGCTTTAGGAACTTATTTTTTGTTAAGAGACTTCACTTAAATCCTTTTGAAAACTTGTTTCTCTTTGAGGAACTCTTTCCTTAAGGATTAAGTTCATGTAGGTATAACTCTAACTTTGTTTCCATAACATGCTTTCATATATGTTTTAGTTTCCATGGACATGACGTTTTCTTTTGTGTTTAATAATCATGTTTCTCATATGTTATCCCATGTTCTCTTTTGCTTTCAAAATTTTTCACATGATTAATTGGTGAACATACCTATTTTTAATAAAAAATCTTATTTGGATTTTTCCAAATAAAAGTCTGCTTTGCTTTTAATAATAATAATTAAAAAAAAAAAAAAAAAAACCAGATCTGAATTTTCCAAATAAAAATCTGGTCTGTTTTTAATAAATTCTGATCTGCATTTTTTCGAATAAAAATCTACCATGTTTTTTTTTTAATAAAATCTTATCTGCATTTTTTCCAAATAAAAATCTGCCCTGTTTTTAATATAAAATCTGATCTGCAAATTTTCAAATAAAAATCTGCCCTGTTTTTAATAAAAAATCTAATCTGCATTTTTTCCAAATAAAAATCTGACTTTTTTTTTAATCAAAATCAGATCTACATCTTTCAATAAAAAATTTGTGTTTTCAAAATAAAAATCTGTTTTTTCCCACATTTAAAAAAATCTCAATCAGATCTAAATTTTTATTTTAAATCCATTCTTTTCTTTTAGGGAAACTTAAAATTAAACTTTTCATTAACTATTCTCATCAAATTTTTTCACACAAAATAAAATGGCAAATCTACGATTCTTGACTAAAAGTTTAACCTTAGATCTAGGATTTGACATAGCATCTGTTGCATAACATTTCATACTTTCAAAAGGGTATATAATGGTCATGTAGAGTCTAGAAGACTAGACTCTGTCTGGGCAGAGTGTGTGCCTAACACCTTCCCATTCCGTAACCTAACCCCAGAACTTAGGTTTTTGGATAGTAGATTAGTGCTTTATCTTTTGTTTTGGTAGATTGTAACTAGGATCAAAGCTTTGTAATTTTTACATAGATTGTATTTAGGACCAATGCCTTGTAAAGTTATTCTACCAAGTTGTATTTGTATAATCAATTACTCCCTCCGTCCCAGTTTGTTTGTCCTCTATTCCATTTTGAGATGTCCTAAAATATTGTTCTATTTCTAAAAATAAAAGTCATTAATTTACTAATGTTTCCTATTATATCCCTACTTTATTTTCAAAACTATTTAAAAAGAAAACTAACAAATATATAATAATAATAAAAAAAATCAATCTAATTGGAGCACCTTTTTAGCTACCTCATTAAGAATAACTCTTTAAAAAAAAGGCTGATAAATTTATTTAAGGTAATTTTGTAAACTTATACATTTTTATAAGGTAAACAAGATAATAAATGATGTTTGCTTAAAAAATTTGACTTTTCAAATAGGACAAAAAAATTGGGACAAAGAGAGTAATAAATTTGAGGTATTTTTGGACATGTGAATTGTATTTTATTTTTTCTTTTTCTTTTTCTTTTTTATAAAAAATAAGTGGTGACTCCACACATTTACCTAAAAGAGAGGTGCCCTAAGTGCCCAAATCTCTTTTTGAGAGCACCCCTCAAGTGCGGTCTCTCACACCGACATCCTCAATAAGGATTGTAGGGGATGGTCGGTCAACACATACACCATATGGGCCTGGAAGTAATGCGGTAGTTTCCTCGTAGCATGTACTAAGGCCAGAGCCGTCTTCTCTAATGGCAGATAATGGGTTTCCGAGTCCACCAGTGTCTTGTTGATGGTACACTGGCCTTTGCACATTGTCTTGAACTCTACTCTATACCACGCTAACTGCATGCTCGGACACGGCTAAGTACATATACAAGTCTTCACCAGGCTCTGGACTGGACAAAATTAGTGGGCGAGCTAGGTACAGCTGTCAAACTTTGGAAGGCATTGTCACACTCCTTAGTCCACTGAAATCCTTTGCATTTTCTTAGCAGCTGGAAGAACGGGCAACATCTGTCGGCCGACTTGGACACAAACTGATTTAGGGCTTTTATCATTCTTATGAGCTTTTGTACTTCCTTCGGTTTTCTCGATGGATTGAGCTGTTGAATTGCACTAATTTGGTTGGGGTTAACCTCGATTCCTCTGCAAGTTATCATGTAGTCGAGAAACTTCCCGGATCCTACTCCAAACACACATTTAGCAGTATTGAGGCATAGTTTGTGATGCCTTAGTATCTTAAATACCTCGACTAAGTCTGACATATGCTCCTGACTTCTTACTTTTGACTACCATGTCGTCAATATAAACCTCCACTGTTTTACCAATCTATATTCTAAACATCCGAGTAACCATCCACTGGTAAGTTACCCTGGCATTCTTCAAACCAAAGGGTAAAACCTTGTAGTGGTAATTATCTTAAGGAGAGATAAAAGACATATTTCTTGATCTTCGGGAGCCTGTGTAATCTAGTGATATCCCTGGAAAGCATCCAGAAAGGTCATCCTCTGATGGCCATACGTGGCATCCACTAACTGGTCAATCTTTAGGACAGGGAAAGGGATCCTTATGGCATGCTTTGTTTAGATCTGTAAAGTCAGTGCCGACCCTCTTTTTCTCGTTCCTCTTCTTCACCACCACCATATTAGCCAACTACTCCGGGAAGAACACTTACTTTATGGCTTCAACTTGCTTCAATTTCTCCACTTCCTCTTTCACGGCTTCAACGTGAGGCATAGTCGTCCATCTCGGCTTTTGCTTTTTAGGAGGATACAAGGGGTCCACATTCAATCTGTGCACTATGAACTCTAGGTCTACCCCGGACACATCGTATGGGCTCCACGCAAAGATATCCAAATTCTGGACCAACGACAACAATACTTTCACTCGATCCTCGGCTAGAAGGCTCTTCCCTACCCAAAAATGTCTGTCCTTATAAGGCAAGATACAGACCTCAATCAATTCCTCAGCACTGTCAACCCCATTAAAACCCCTAGGGAACTGTAATTGCTATAACAGGTCTGATTCTACTTGCTCCTTTAGCTTGATTTCATGGTTGATCACGGCCACCAGGCATTGTCGAGCTACATTTTGCTCTCCCTTTATTACTACAATTCCTTGCTCGGTAGGGAATTTCAATTTCAGGTGCAATGAGGAAGGCCTGGCCCCCATGGCATGGATCCATGGTCGTGCCAAGATTTTCGTGTACGTCGAGAAAGCATTTACCATTATAAAATTTACCATTACCTATTTTCCTTCTATTACCACAGGGAGCTTGATCTGCCCTACGGGCATCACCATCTTCCCATACCCAAACCCTGTTGGGATTTATGCCCTAAAATCCAATTTATTGGCATGTCATAAATAATTAAATTGTTTAATTATATGAGACTATCTATAAATGAACTAATGAGACATTATCTTAGTCCATGAGATGCATAAAATGTAATTTATGTGAAAAGTCACAGAAAGATATAAATCACAAGTTCTTTGTAAACTCAAAATTTTAGTTCGTAGTCGGTGATAAAATTGGGCATTTCATCTGTAAAGACTATAACATATCAACTAAGATGATTTGTCTTGATCATGGAAGTGGAGACTTCTAGTTGATATGTTGATATGTTTTAAGAGTTAAGACATATTAAACTGGACCGCTATGAGATTTATTATTCTCCTAACGACTGTCAAATGAATAATAAATCTCACGACTTCTATTTACATCAACTCTAAATCCTGAGAGAATAATGGACCTGATCATGAGATGTAGGTTGCTTTGATATATCAGGAGTGAGATCTATAATTACGGTCAAAACCTCAGTATATTGGGCAGCCGCATTTAATGTTGATGGAACATATATTTTCAAGATGGAATTCATAATCTCTTAACGGAGATATAAAATATTCCATTGAGATAAGTTTAATGGGTTTGGTTATTTAAAGTGTTGGGCTCAACCACTTTAGTAAGGAGTTATTAAAGTATATATTTATGAAATTGGATTTCATAAATATATAATGAATTACATAAAGGATTAAACCAGGTACTCAAGGATTAAGATGTAGTAATTTACAAAGTGGTAGTTAACATTCATAACTTTGTATTACTACGAATATTTTAATGAAGGGGTTGTATGTATAATAAAGTCTTGGGATATAATTTATTAATAAGGCTTAGAGTGCAATTATATTCTTATAGTGGTATTGAATATAATTAATGGTAACTTTGGACTTGTCAAGAGTTGACAGAAAAGCCCAAGGCCCATTGGAGCTATAGTCTTATTTGTTCCCTTTAGTCCCATCTCAAGCCACAAACTAAAGCCTAATTGGGTAGGCCCAAAAGGCTAACCCAATTAGATAATCAGTTATTATTTAATAAGAGTTATTAAATAATGAAAACTATGAGAATAGTTTTAAACGTACGTATTGTTAGGTTCTAAGGTCTTAGGATTTTATGTATTTAGAACTCTAATTTGTAATGTTGGCAAACCATGATCAAAACATTGTAATTAATCTTGTTTAGACTTGCTCAAAGTTGGTTTGTACAGTTGGAATCGAGTGGCTGCAGAAGTACTTGGGACTTTTGGCCTGGCTCGATCGATCGAAGAATAGACTCGATCGATCGAAAATCGCACAGGTTGATTATTCTGCAGAATTTCCAACTCAGCCCTACCTCATTAAACGTTTAGGGTTTTGTGTTTTTACCCTAGGTATATAAACTAAACCCTAGCCACGTTTTTGAAGGTTGTCCATATTGCTTTGTTGCTCATACATTGCTGTTTTGTGTGAATCTCTTGTGAGATCTTTGAGGAGCTTACAAAACTTAGGGTTTTCAAGGTAGAGATGATTTCAACATCTTGAAGATCATTATCGTTGCAACCATTGGAACTTAAAAGAAAAGCAAGCGGGGAGCTTGTAGCTGATTGAGGAATTCAAGAAAGAAGTAGTCCGTGGACTCGGAGCCTGCACGTGGTCGTGTCAAGAAGTTCTACTGGTGGGTAGCATTAGGAAGTCGAGCGGGGAGCTTGTAGTCCTTTTGTAAGAACTTCAATTCTTTCATAGTGAATTCTGTTATGCCTTGAGGATCGGTGGGTCAAATCCTCCCCAGGTTTTTACCGTGTGGTTTCCTGGGTGATCATATCTTGTGTTCATTTATTTTCCGCTGCATTATTATTCTTGATATGATTGTTGAATTACTTTAACCTAGAATTGCTTAATTTGACTAAGTAACAACTTGGCTAATTAATCTAGGCTACGCAATTTGGTTGTTTAAGGGGTCTAAATTTCCATCACGTATGATGAAAAGAAAAGAAATCAGTTTTTCTCTACAAGGAGAAGAAGGATTTTTCTTTGAGAATCTATGTACAAAAGGACTGATTGAGAGACCACACATCTTGGGCACCATGTGGAATTGAGATGAAGATTAAAGGTATTCTCAAGTCATGGTTTTGAAATTTACTGCATCAAGGTACGAATCCTGTTCTTTGTTCTAGAATTCAAGGTTACATGTTATCTTGTAGTGATTGAAGTAGATCCATGTTTGTTGCTTCCATTGTGTGTTTTGTATGAGATACAAAACCAGATTTTCCAACAAACCCTTCTACAGATTAGGGTACATTTTCTCCACCCCACTGCCCTGATCGATCATAACTCTTTTGACGAGGAATCCCCCAGTGCGTTGTCATGTGGCTAGGTGGTTCCCTCGAGATCGTCGTCATCAAAGGCATTCATTGAACATAGACATGTGTGATGTGTGTGGGTACCAAAGATGAGATAGTCCTTAGTCTATGTGAAGCTTCAATGATTAATTCAACCAAGACATACACAATTAGCACAAGGAAAAGTGACTCATCTCAATTATAGAAGTATGCATATATGACCTCCCACAAAACTTGAGTACAACTTTTGAAGCTTTTCATTTGGCTTCATATACATCATAACATATGATCATTTTGATTTAATACATCTTATTTTTGAGATCGATGCTTGAAATTTTTTTGATATTTCAATTTGATGAACAAGCCTTTGGCTTTTTGGGCATCATACAATTTCATAAAAGTCGCTTTCCCTTTTTCCTAGTCAAATACTAGTATGTGCAACGGCTTTCGCAGCTCATTATCTCTTTTCATTTTGAGATTTACATTTGTTGAGCTCTTTAAACAAAAATAATAAAAAAGTGGGAAGATATATAGGCACAAGTCTATGCAAGTCTCAAGATCAACAAAACCATTGACTAATCAGTCATGACAAGTTTGAAGATCTATTTATAACAATCACATAGATGTCAAGATTTTTCTCACAATGATATGAGTGCATAAAGAACAAGCTACGCTCGTAAATACACAAAGCCATTTGTACGAAGGTACAAGGCAAAACATGCTTGTGAAAATACACATCAATGCCGATCAAACTTTTTGGATTTTCTACTTTTTATGTGTTTTTGGATTTTTGACACAAAAGCGAGTAAAGATTGATAAAAAAAAAAATGTAAAAACATTCAAAGCAAAAGACAAACAAACAAAATTTTCAAAACATGCTATACAAATAGGCAACAAAATAGTGTGTGCTAAACATCAGTAAGAGCAAATCAAGATATATAAGTAAAGCACACAGCACACAAGAGATTCAAGGAATTGTACCAACACCGACGGTCTTACGAAGTGATTCAAACCGTGGACCATAGAGAGGTTTGGTGAAGATATCAGCCTTTTGGTTGTCTGTATGTATGAATTCAAGACACACAACTTTATCTTCCACCAAATCTTGGATGAAGTAGTAACGTATCTCTATAAGCTTCGACTTTGAATGCTGAACCGGATTCTTAGAGAGATTTATAGCACTGGTGTTATCACAGAACACACACATTGTATCTTAAGGAATCCCGTAGTCGTGAAGTAGCTTCTTCATCTAGAGAAGTTGTGTACAGCAACTCCCAACAGCTATGTACTCAACTTCTGCTATAGAGAGAGACATGGAATTTTGTTTCTTGCTCATCCAAGAGACAAGATTGTTCCCAAGGTAGAAACAACCACCGAAGGTACTCTTCCGATCATCCACACTTCCAGCCCAATCTGCATCTGAATAACCCACAAAACAAGCATTAGAATCCTTTGAGTACCACAAGCCATAATCCGGAGTGCCATTGACATATCTTATGATTCGCTTCACTACTGTCAAATGGGATTCCTTCAGAGCAGCTTAATATCGAGCATAAACTCCCACACTAAAAGCAATATCCGGTCTACTCGCTGTAAGATAGAGTAAACTCCCAATGATGCTCCTATACAAAGTTGGACTTACTTCTACCCTAGAAGAATCAACATTAAGCTTTGTAGATAAACTCATGGGAGTGGAGGCATGCTTTTTGGAATCTAATCCAAACTTCTTGATAATATTTCTAGCATATTTTTCTTGTGAAATGAATATGCCTTCCTTCTTTTGTTTGACTTGAAGTCCCAAGAAAAATGTAAGCTCCCCCACCATACTCATTCAAATTCTTTCTTCATCTCCTCGGAGAATTCTATAGCTCGAACATTAATGGTAGCTTCAAATATTATGTCATCCACATATACTTGAGCCACGAAAAGGTAGTCCTCATCATTCTTGACAAATAAATTCCGATCAACATATCCTCTTTTGAATCCTCTATCCAAGAGGTAATGGGTAAGCCGATCGTACTAAGCTCTAGGAGCTTGTTTCAAGCCATACAGAGCTTTCTTCAATCTCAGCACATGATCCGAGTAGTGAGGATCTTCGAAGCCTTTGGATTGTTCAACAAACACTTCTTCATTCAAGTAACCATTGAGAAATGACATAAAAATGCGGATAGACTCAAATCTTGCCACGGGAGCGAAGGATTCATCAAAATCTACTCCTTCCACTTGAGTGTATCCTTGAGCCACCAGCCGAGACTTGTTTCGAATAATCTCTCCATCTTCGTCGGTCTTGTTTTTGAAGATCCATTTGGTGCCGATGACATGAACATTTTCAGGCCTAGGAACAAGTTCCCATACATCATTTCTCACAAATTGATTCAGCTCTTCATGCATTGACTCAACCCAATTTTCATCTTGAAGAGCTTCTTCGACCTTTTTCGGCTCATATTGGGCAAGGTAGCAATGGTATGTTACATGATTGGCCAAAAGTATGTTTCCCTTTCTAAGGCAAAAACCTTCATTCAAGGATCCAATGATGTTACTGTCCGGATGGTTTTTGATCACTCTTGATGATGGCTTCTTTGAGGTGGACACTTCATCATTCCGTGAGATAGGAGGATGAACTTCCAGAGGTGTGAGAGGACTTGATGTTCTAGACATTGATCTTGTTTCCATTCTTGAGTTCACAGGAGTTAATTCCTTTTCTGGTGTAGGTCCTTCAACTTTAATATCTTGGGCTTCGACCTCAACAGAGGGTTCTTTAGAGCTTGGCCCTTCTCCATCATCAACCATCTCTACCTTTGTTATAGCATCATCAATTTCCACATTGATGGACTCCATTACCATCTTTTTTCTCTTGTTGAAGACTTTATATGCCCGGCTAGTAGTAGAATACCCAAGGAAGATGCCTTCATCACTTTTTGCAACAAATTTTCCAAGGTTCTCCCGATCATTTAGAATGTAACACTTGCTTCCGAATACTCGAAAGTAATTCACTTTTGGCTTCTTTCCATTCCAAATTTCATAAGCGATTTTCTTTGTTCCTGCTCGGAAGAATATTCTATTACCAATGTGACATGCTGTGTTCACGGCTTCTCCCCAAAACTTTTGAGGAATTTGCTTGTTGAGTAGCATAACTTTTGCCATTTCTTGAATCACCCGATTTTTCCTCTCAACCACCTCATTTTGTTGAGGAGTTTTGGGGGTTAAAAATTCCTTTTCAATCCTAGTCTTCTCACAAAAAGATTCGAATCTTGCATTCTCAAACTCCTTGCCATGATCACTCTTTATCTTGATAATAGGAACCCCTTTCTCATTTTGAAGTCTCTTGCATAGAATTTCCATTTTCTCACATGCTTCTGATTTTTCTCTAAGAAATTCCACCCAAGTGTATCTTGAGAAATCATCAACAATGACCATAATGTACCTTTTTCTTCCTAGACTTTTAGTTCTTGTAGGCCCAATTAGATCAACATGAAGAAGCTCTAAACAATGTGAAGTAGCAATCACATTCACCTTGTGATGACTTGCCTTTGTTTGCTTCCCCATTTGGCATGCACCACAAATAGTCTTCTCCACCTTTCCAAATTTTGGAAGTCCCTCAACAGCTTCAAGTTTAAAGACTTTAGCCACTTGTTTGAAATTTGCATGCCCAAATTTGTGATGCCAAAGTTCCAACATGTCAACATGAGCATTTCTGCAGGAAACTCTTGTCATAGGAACTACACCGTAGCAATTGTCGGTAGTCCTATTTCCCTCCAAGACTTGAATCCCTTCTTCATCAATGATTATACATCCCTTCTTTGAGAATTGAACGAGGAAGTCCTTATCACATATTTGGGTGATGCTTAAGAGATTTGCCTTAAGCCCTTTGATATATAAGACATCCTTCAATAGAGGTAATCCCAGTATCTCAACAGTCCCTTTGCCAAGAACTTGAGCATGACTTCCATCACCAAATGTCACATAATCACCAACCTTCTCTTTGAGTGACTTGAATAGTGATTTATCTCCTGTCATATAATGAGAACAACCACTATCAAGATACCATAAACACAAATTAAATACCTTCAAAGAAGTGTGCACAAATAAGCAAGCATGAGACAAGCACTCTTGACCTTCAAACAGAAGCTTATCTTTATTTTCCATGCTCTTGTTAGATTGAATTTTCTTTTTCAGATAATCACCCTTATCACACAATATTCTATTTCTTCTTTTATACTTCTCAATCAAAGAATTAGACTTACATAGACTATTGTGTAGTATGTGATTCTTATTTTCAAAATATTTCAACATGTGAACAAACATTCTAGCATGTTTCTTGGTTTTTAATAACTCTAGGAGTTCATTGTTAGGACAAGCTTCAAACATACTCATAGAGTCATTATCACAAACATTTAAACCACAATTCAACATAGCCTTTTTTATAGCTTCATCCATAGTTAAGGGGTCTAGGATCACACTTAGGTAAATAAACCATAGCAAGTGTACCTGCTCTGATACCAAATGAAAGTTCAAACGGTGTGTAATACACCAATGAACGTTTAGACCCCCAAATATAAAATTACCAACACAAGCTTATAATCAAACAATATATGTGCGGAAAATGAAATATATGCTATAACCAAATTGGTAACACACTCTAAACCGTAATTAATAACCAACACAACAGTAATTAAAAGATAAAGAGAAAAGAAAGAAAGATGCAAACACAAAGATAACATGGCGATGTGTTATTGAAGAGGAAACCGAAATACTCGGCAAAAAACCTCTCTACCGCCCTTCAAGCGATTAATAATCCACTAGAGAATAAAGTTAGGATACATGAATAGCAAAAGACCCTCCAAGCCTAATCTACCCAATGCACCTAAGCCCTCTAAGCTTCTTGCTCCAACAGGGTTACGTCGAACCTTGTCTTCTCTAGCTTACCGGATCCCGCAATAGCCCATTGCATCAACCAAAATGAATTGGTCCCTTCTGAACTGCTTCCCAAGCACCAAAATACCTCCTCACTAATATGGGTATGGTGAGATAAGGATTTGGCTAAATGTACCTCTCAAGGATATATCAATGGAGAGAATGAGAGTAAAGGAATTTGGAGAATTAAAGGATGAAAATTGTGGATGAGTCAATCTTATTTTTCTCTAGGGTTTCTCTCTCAAAATTCTCTCTGGAAACTCTCTACATTTCATGGGTATAAGGGTATTTATAGTAGGGTGTATGAGGAATGCGAAAGGTCAATTTTCAGCAAATAGGGCATTCTGGCGACTCGGGCTCGCGACCGGAATGAGTCGCGAGATAACTGCCTGGCCAAATTGGAAGTTTTATCCTATAATGCTCCAGCTATTATGACCCTTCAGCTCCCCCTGCATGCTTCACACGTGTGCCATTCTGGCGACTTGCTAGTTATGAGCCAGTCACAAGATCCAGTCGCAAGACTCCTTTGAATTGCACACTTCTTGAGTTTTCTTCACACACTCTCACACACTACCCTTACATAATTCCCACCTAAATACAGGGTATCTAATTGCTAAATTACAAGCAAATTTGGCACGGAATAAAGCCAACACATGATTGAATAAATTCAACCTAACAATCTCGATGATAGGTACATTACAGATTCTAATTCCTTCTAGTCGGATCTCTGCCCATCTTACCAAGCCAGTGGAAATAAGGCTCATGCTTGATCTTCTCCAAGATTTTGTGTACAAGCTCCTTGAATGCTACATTCACCCCCTCTGTTCAACTAACGGGGTTTTGCCCCTCTGCATCTCTTCTGGGCCTTTGCTAAAAGCCCCCAATTCGGTGCTCCCTGTGGTACTGAAACGCAACAGGGGCCTTCCCTTTACTATGTAATATGTTGTCTTCCAGCCTCTTATATTCCTCTATCTGCCTCAATAACTAGCGCATGTTCTCGAAGGGCTTTATAATCAATGAGTCTCTTAGCTCAGATTCGTAAGGAAGCCCCAGTTTAAAATTATTTTGCAGCTACCTGCTCATTGCCTCCTCCAATCTCGTTATATAATTCCCAGTACCTGTTTATGAATGACCAGAGAGCCTCTCCACTCTTCATCTTCATGGATAACAGGGTGTCGATGGGCTGGGGGTCTTGGTTGCATGTTACAAAGTAAGCACAAAATGCTTGGATTAACTCCTCAAAGTTGTGGATGGAACCCTTCTTCAGACCATTAAACCATCTCATCGCCGTGGGACCAAGACTAGAAGGGAACACCTTGCATAGAAGCCTATCATTTCGAGAATAAAGTGCCATGAGTTGGGTGAAATGACTTACATGCTTCACCGGGTCTGTTTTACCATCATAATAAGTGAATGGCGAACGAGTAAACTGTCTTGGCATCTGGGTATGCTCTATTTCCTCGGAAAAAGGCAACTGGGCTATCCTTATAAGCGCTCGGCTCATAGCGTTCATAGCGGTGTTGGGGTGTCCGTGCCTCTCTCCTCAGTGACACCAAACCTCTGCCTCTGGACTCGTTTGACCTATCCCTTAATAGCCAAGAATGGCCCTAGTAAGATGAGCCCCCTGTATGCTCCTTTCTGAGTCATGATTACCAAACGACCCCTCAAGGGTCCTTTGATACCTCCCCCTTATTTCAAGCTTTAACTCCCTAATATGCCTTTGCAGACTTTCTATCTCACGGTCCTGGTCACTATGGTATGAGCCCTTAGGCACGTAAGACAAAGTTATCTCTCCTCTAGACGATGATACATGCAAGTCCATCTGAGTCTCACGCCTATCTCCGTCACGGCGCTCTCTCCTACGTTCTTGCTCCACAAATCTGAGAGCTCGAGACGAACCCCTAAAACAATTCCCACCAAACCCTACTGACCCCATGTTTGCATGTTAATCATCCATTTAGTAGATACCTCCACCATCGCTAGGCCTTCAGCGTAGTAGGATCTCCCCAATTATGGTGGTTCTTTCCCAATAACCTTAGGCTTTTGGGCCTAAACCCCCAATTTACTTGTACTATGAATTGGGCTTATCCCACAATGGGAGGTCTACGAAATGGTTCTAAAGGTTACTAAAGGAGTTAAATTGTTGTTCTTGGTCCTAAACTCCCTTGATCCTGGCTTAGCCGAAAGGATGGTTATATAGCCGAGCCCCTGCCCTAAAATCTGAACATGATTTCTTAATCCTCGAGTTATAGTTTTCCTTACTACTCTTGTGTTTCACTTCCCAAAATTTTCCAACCCCCTACTTTTGACTCTCTTCCTCTACTTATAGCCTCCCCCCTTAGTAGGGTTGTCATGTTGAGGGGATTTTCCCCATGTAAGTGGGTCCATTTGCTCTATATCCCTGACCAGATAAGGCCCACTGCTTACTACTGATATGACTTTCTTGTAATTTGTACTTGACGTTGGTTATTGCTCGGCGAGCGGATTCCCCTAAGGCATGATCTTTGATCCATGGCAAAATCTTAGGGTATTTGGTCTGGATGTTCAGCCAGGCACATCTTAGCCCTGCATTTGATGTGTTTAGCTGAATGGGCCGAGACTATTCAAAGTATGGGCCAACAACTCGGGGATGGGCTGATATTCTCGGTACATACAAAAGTGTTTTGGTTAACTTGCTCACTAAAATTAGATTGCAATAGAATGAAGGCACACAAAGAACATTCTCAAGAATTAGGGAAGAAGTGACTTGGATAGTGCCTATATGAGTAACGGTGGCCTTTACTCCATTAGGTAGTTGAACAAAAGTAGAGGTGGAACTAGTAATCTTGGTAAATAAAGTGATAGAATGGATAATATGATATGTAGCTCCAGTGTTAAACATCCAAGTTTCACTACCATATGCATTTCTATTAATAGGATTAACGTTGAACACAGAATGTTTTAAGTCCAGACAAGTACCATCTTGAAAATAATCACAGGAAATACCTACGAGTGCTGAGTTAGCCATGTGAGAAAGCACCTTTTTGGTTCCAAAAGTAGATGCAGTGGAGTTCAGCAAAGACAACAGCTGCTGGCACTAATCTGGAGTAAAGGGAAAGCCATTGATGTTGTTGTTGGGGAGAAAAGAAGTGGATCCTTCAGACTTATATGAATCAATCTCAGTGGCAGTGATCTGATTAGCCATTGCAGGCCTGCTTTTCTGCTTGTAACCTAGAGGAAATCCAACTAACTTGTAACACATCTCCATTATGTGGCCAATTTTACCACAATGACTGCACACAGGCCCACCTTTGCCATTATGCCCCTTAAAATTCTTCCTATTACCACCAGAAATATTGGAACTTTGAGATCCTTCATAGCTAGAATTGAAATTTGGACCTCCATAGCCAAAATTCTAAGCTTTGACAGCTAAAGCAGTGGTCTCCACAAATGGAGTAGTATTGAACCCTAAGGCTCTTTGGCTTTCTTCTTGTATGACTAAAGAAAATGCTTTGTCAATTGATGGAGTAGGTTCCATCATCAAAATCTGAGTTTTGACCTGGAATTAAGACTCATTGAGTCCATTCAGAAACTGCATGATAATGTCTTGGTGATGAAATTCAATGATTTTATCATTCACACCACAAGTACACTTCCCACAAGAACAGCAAGGCAATGGCCTATAATTTAACAATTGATCCCACAAAGCTTGAAGATTAGTGAAGTAATTCGTAACAGATGAATCACGTTGCACAACACTAGAAATCTGCTTCTACAACTATGAGATCCTTGGACCATTAGCTTGAGAGAAACGATTCTTGAGAGTTCTCCAAACTTCAAAGGTCGTGTCTCTGTAAATAACACTAGCTGTGATATGAGGAGAAATTAAATTCAAGATCCAAGTGGAGATCATGGCGTTGTTCCTTGACCAAGCTTGTTTCTAAATTAGAGTGGTAGCCATTGAAGTAGTGATGCTACCATCAATAAATCCAAGCTTGCGTTTGGCATCAAAGGACATTTTCATGGCTCTGGCCCAAGTTGGATAGTTATCTTCAGTTAGAGGTTGCGAGACTAGAATAGCTCCAGGTGTCTCACCATAATGAAGGTAGAAAGGACTACTTGGATCTTCCATTGGTGCAAGGGCACGATGAGAAGAGCTTGAATTTGCATGAGGAACTTAATCAAAATTCGACGCCAGAGCTGTTAGAGCTCAAGCTCTAATACCATAACAGAATTCTAACAGAATTATAGATAGAAATCAAGAAAGAGATTTGGAAAAATATCTGAATTGTATTAAATATCTTAATCTAACCTCTAACTCTATTTATGTGAGTGTTTGGATTCACGTTTTTCCCTCACGTTTGTGTTTTTTGCCTTTTTTTTTTTAGCGCGTATGAACAGTAACCGCACTGTTCATGCACATGGATTCACTGTGCAGGAGACAAAATGCACTGTTCACAGGTCCCACGGTACTATTCACACATTTAAAAATTATTTTGCTATAGTGTTTTCAGTTTTTAGTTTTCAGTAAAATAAGTTGTATCCAAATGGACGGCAAAATTTGCTAGTTGGACTGATTTTAAGAAATTTTTGGGTGACCAGCATGCGCGTGAAACTAATTTGTTAGTTGGACTGTTTTTGAAAATCGAGTTTAAGAAACTCGAGTTCCAACCCATTTTTCTCTTAAAATCAGCCTGTCATCGACTAAAAAAAAAAAAAAAGTGGAACTCGAGTTTAAGAAACTCGAGTTCCATTTGCACAGAACTCGAGTTTCCCAAACTCGAGTTCCACTTTTTTTTTTTGGAAACAGTCTAACTAACTATATAGTTTCACACGCATTCTGCTCACCAAAAACCTTCCAAAAATCAGTCCATTTAGCAAATTTTGCCCAAATGGACCCTATATACACACTAATTCTAGAACTAAAAAACTAAATTATGTTAGCTACATCACATGTGAACACAAATAAGTGTACTGCACATGTGTGAAAATATTTAATACACTAAACTACTTGTAGCATTACAGATTTCTGTCGTTTTACTAACACTTGTGTCGTTTAACTCTTGACTTGATTTTCTGAACTTGCATAGCTTCTGATCTTCTTGCTTCTGAACTTCTTTTCCTTTATTCCTCTGAATTCTGTAACTTTGACAAAAGTAAAGGATGAGGTAATAAGTGAATAGTTCCCTTTTGTCCCATTGTGTGTGCCAGTGCCACTAATATATCACTCAAACCTTGTCAAAATTCTAAACATTACTCTTTTCACTAAATTTTAAACTTATGATCCTTGTCCTTGCGACATTTGAGTGATGAGCTCAATGCACTTGAAAAACGTGCTATAAACCCAAATGTTCTAAGTTCCCTCCATTATACTAACAGTCCATAGAATTTTTGAGGTGTTTTAAGGGTAACAAGTGGAATCGTCTAGCCTAAGGCAGAGACGTCACTTATATAGTATGTATATATATTATAGGCATTGATGGTGTATTAGTGATTTCATGGTCTGCTTGGAGTTAGGAAGACCTATTTACCTGCACAAAGGAAGATTGAATGACTCGGGTGGCAGTTTGATGCCAACCTAAGTTGTCTTTTTTTTTTTTTTTTTTCTTAAGTCAATACTCTCACTATTCTTGATAATATGAGTGGTTTGGTGGTGTTTTCTCATAATTTGTGGTCATCGTACTCTCTCTCTCTCTCTATATATATATATATATATATATATATCTTGAGGTTAGTTCATCTAACCAGTAGTCTCAACAATTACGATAACTAGTCGTTAACTCATGCTATGCACAGGAACCTACCTATTTGTGAGGTAAACTAAAATAATTTTATAAAATTTTAAATTGATTAAGAAACTACACATCATTGCATGATTTGCTCTTGTATAACTTCAATTTGTGTTACAATTTGATGAAGAAGCCATTGCTTAAATGTGCAATGGCTTAAAAAACATTTGTCAGATAATTTCAGATACTGCCAAAAAAAAAAAAAAAAGCCTCAAAAATTCAAATATTAAAACTTCTGAAAGGCCAAAAAATATTAAAGAATAAGATGATTCACTACTTAGAAATTATTGAAGCAAAACAAAATATATATGACTAAATAATAGAGAAATATAAAAGAAAGATGGGTTACATTCAAAAAAATAATTCCAACTATTGCAAGCTTTTTTATCTTGTAAAAAGCGGCTAAAGAGAGTTTGGTGGTTCATGTATGAAAATTACTTATTTTAAAATACATGAAAAACCATAAAATAATTTTTTTTTAACAAAGTAGAGGAGAAGAAAATAACATAAGAAGAGCTCATAACTCTACTCGACTTAAAAAAAAATATTGGGGTTTGTATTGCTTTTATAGTGTTCATGATTAACCTCACAAATTTTGAGATAAATTATCAACGTTTGAATTTAAGTTTAAGTTGGACTTGTTAGAGATATAGAGTTTCACTCAATGTAAAGTTTGGATTAAACAAAAATAATTTTGTTTTAAAAAAATGATGAGTTTGAGTTTAAGTTAGACTTGTTAAAGAGATAGATTTTTATTCCTTATTAAGTTTGGACTAAATAAAAATAATTTTATTTAAATAAAATGATAATCTGCTAAAAAATGATAAGTTTGAGTTTGAGTTTGAGTGGACTTGTTAGAGAGATAGAGTTTTATTTCTTGTTAACTTTGGACTAAACAAAACTAATTTTATTTAAATATTGTGCTGCCGTGAAAAATTATGAGAGTTTCAGAGGTTTCGGTTATATATATATATAGATTATGGTCAAGGATCTTGCTCACTGTGTATTTATGGGCAAGTTTGCAAGCAATGTCTCCTAGAATGGCATGAATTTAGGGGGCGTGACCATTATTCCAGTGAACTTAGGTCATTTTGTGTTATGAGAATCTCATCCCCTTAATCATGGGAGGTCCTCCTTGTCTTAGGAGGTCATTCATCCCTTTAGTTCGTCTTGCCTAGCTGAGGTTGTCCATCTATCGCTGCTCATTAGACAAAATCATCCTTCTCAAGCTTAGTTTGGAAACTTCTATCTTTTGTCTTAGTCATTCCTAAAGTTTTATGATATCTATATGATCCTAAATTCGAAACCTCTAGCCATCTTGGAGCCACCCCTAAGGAATTCATTTATGTAATATTTTGGTTTGTGTGGGAGGGGGGCTGCAAACACTTGAGAGAATAATTGGGGGGATAATCCTGTTTCAAATGCTCAAAGAGCTCTAGATAATTTTATAGTTGGGCCAAAATATTAATTTGTTTGAACAAACAAATTAACTTTTGTTTTTATGGTTTCCAAACCTTACATAATTGATGCTACCTTAAGATGGTTCTCAAGATATTGCTACTAGCTTGAAGTGCCATTTGACCTCGAACAGTAGGGTATGGAGTCTAAAAACACCTAACTTAATATGACTTCTAAAAATACGTACAAATTAACAATTAATGGGAATGAAAAATGCTAAGTGGCTAAGTGTTGCAATTAAAATAATGCAAACCCAAGTGCAGATTTTTCACAAGTAATAATATCTCGGTGAGTCCAAGGTCGATTCATAGGGAATGATTGACACTAATGTAAAAACCTCTATTATAAAGTAGTAAATAAAAACAGTTGTGTGTTTGTTTTTCCACCCAAAGATCAAGCAAGATAATATTGAATCATAAGGAATCAAGGAGTTCAAGCATTCGATATAAATAAAAATCATATTAAATCTTAAAAACTTATCAACTTGCAATGATTCCAAATAGTATATCAATCTCAAAATTCAATCATCAATCCATAGAAAGCATGTGGATAATCCCAAGAACACATGATAAAAATATTAGGTTTCACCTCTAACCCTAACTAGATTTAGCCACACATAGTTATGCAAAAGAAATCCATCAAAACAATGCTAAACGTCTAAAAAAATATACAAAAGATGAAAAATGTTCTAGGGTTTTTCATCACTATAACCTCAGCCTCTTCCAAAAGAAAAACAGAGAATCACTCAAATTTAGGATGGGAATCCCTTGATTTTCGGAATTTTATCTACTGTCAGATTTCAGCCCACTTTTGACCTTCAAAAAGATTTTTCTGGAATTTGTGGTGAACTAAAATGTTGTAGATCTTCAAGTCTTCTTTCCGTGGCTGAAAGAGTCAGGTCAATCAGATATTTGTGCAAGAAGTTATTGCAAAAATACTGAAACAGTGCTGGATGTTTCCATATCATGATTTTTCCAATTTTGGCTTGAATGAATTTTTTTTTCTTCCCTTTTCTATTCTCACATGTTTTTGACTTATTTAATACTTCAAAAACCATGCTCCAATTGATCTTGACCCTTGAATTCTCTTGAGTCTGTATGATTAGCTGAATGGTTTTATTCTCCTACAAAAGAAAATTACACATAATGAGTATATTTTTGAGAATTATTTCAAACTCACATATTTACGTGTAATTAAACATAAAATTAATGTGATATTTCCTACCAAGACTAAAATAATAGTGTAATTTTAAGCAATCAAAACTAAGTTCTTAAAGTGACTAATTGATTAAGACAAATTGCATCATTACGAAATTATTAATTATTAATTTTTTGTTGAAACAGTTACCTTAAAATATTGAATTTTTATGATGTTAGAAGAGCATGTATGGTTTAGCAATGTTTTTATGGCAAAAATGGACAAATAATACTATTTGGTGAAATATTTAGCAATCTATCACTGCTTGTGAACTATTTAGTAATCTACCACTATTTTGTAACTCGAGTTTATGAAACTCGAATTTTACATGTAACTTGAGTTCTAAAAAATCAAGTTCCTTCAAAATGTACTCCGTTGTAAACAAGAATTCTGCACCAGGCAATTGATATCTAGTGCGTACTTGTTGAAGATTTTCATTATTAAAAGTTTATAAATGATTCTAAAACATATATATTAAAATTTTGAAACAAATCAACAAAATAGGACGGAACGAAGGAGTAATAAAGAAAATATATCATAAAAATAATAAATAAAATCTTATGTGTTAAGCTTCTTTGTTTACCATCGTAAAGTAATAAGACAGAATTTGGGAGTAATAAAGCAAAAATATCATAAAAATATAAATAAAATAAAATCTTATTTGTTAAGCTCCTTTATTTACCAAACATCTTAAGATTTAGAGTAGAGTATTTATGTCAAGATTTTTGTAGTTTACTTTTGATACCTTCGCGTATTTCTAACATGAGTTTGGCTTACTTCTAATATTTTTTTAACTAAAATCTCTTTTTGTTTAAATGAGAAATTGTTACATCATCCACTAACTAAATAAAATATGGAAATTAAAACCCTTCTAACATAGACGTACAAATTGAAATCACTTCCTCAATTATCGAGTTAAAAGAATTAAAAATAAAATAAAATAAAATCTCAAAGAACCCATGGGTGGCACAAGTTAGAGACGTGTGCCAAATTAAATGGGACCCAAGCCAAGGTCAGCAATGCGGACACATGGGCTTCTTTTCTGTATATGATATGTTCGGATTTAAATCTTCTAGAGTTTCTAGGGTAATCTACCAAGTAAATTTCTTTCAATCCTCACCTCTTATTTAAAATTAATGGTTTAAGATACCGCCACATCATCAATTCACTAACTTACTCTTTTAAAAACACACGCCCAAAAAAAAAAAAAAGGATTAAGCCTAGGATTGCCGTAAGCCTTAACGTTAGAAACAAACCGATCTAACTTTTTTTTTTTTTGGATGGAACAAATCTCAAACTTGAAAAATTTATCAAGCCACAAATTTCTCCCGCCATTCTTCCCATCTGAATCTAAAAAACACTCCTGAGCAAAACAGTTCAAGAAGAAAACCCTTTTTCTTTTGCAACTCTCTTGCATCCTTGAAACTTTCAATATTTTCAACCACGAATGATGGATCCATCTAGCTCAATCTCTTCAAATCGTCCATGGATGACCATTGAAAGCCGAATGGAGGCCAGGTATATCAGCTATCTTACTCTCTCCATAGTCTTTGTTCTCTATCTATTGTATTCTAAGTTTCTTCCTTTCTTCTCCTTTTTTTTTTCATTTTTTTTCTTTCTTTTCTTTATTTCCAGCCTATGCTTGATATTAGCTTTTTGTTGTTTTGCAATTTCATTACTGCATCACTATTTAAAGAAAGGCTTTTTCTTTTTCTTTTTTTTGGGGGGGGGGGGGGGGGTGGGGACGCTACCCTTTGCTTGCAAGGTGTTTGATAATTTTTCAAGATAAGAAACAAAGCAGACAAACAAGATAATTATACTAGTTTGAAAAAATATAATAGGGTTCACTACATAAAATGATATATATGTACTAGTGTAATCAAGTATGATAGGGTCCACTGCATAAAACTTGAGTTTTACTTGTAACTCAAGTTTGGAAAAATTAAGTTCCTTAAAAATGTGCCTCAACTGTACTAAAGAATTCAGCACCAAGCAGTTGATATCCAATGCGTACTTGTTAATAATTTTCATCATTAAAAGTTTATGGTTGATTCTAAAACATATATATTAAAATTTTGAAACAAACCAACAAAATAGGACGGAATGAGGGAGTAATAAAGAAAATATATCATAAAAATAATAAAATAAAATCTTATGTGTTAAGCTCGTTTATATATATACCATCTTAGAGTAATAAGACAGAATTTGGGAGTAATAAAGAAAAAATTTCATAAAAATATAAAAAAATTAAAATAGTATTTGTTAAGCTCCTTTATTTACCAAACATCTTAGAGTTAAGAGTAGAGTATTTTTATGTTAAGATTTTTTATTTTTGTAGTTTTACTTTTTATACTTTGGGTATTTCTAACATAGACGCACAAATTCAAATCACTTCCTCAATTATTGAGTTTTAAAAAATTAAAAAAATAAAATAAAATCTCAATGAGCTTCCCTGGCTGGCACTTGTTAGAGATGTGTGCCAAATCAAATGGGACCCAAGCCAAGGTCGGCAGTGCGGACACGTGGGCTTCTTTTCTGTGTATGATATGTTCAAGTTCCTGCAGATAAGAATAGGACAACAGTAAAGGATACTTTGGTCCATTTAATATCTAACGGTCGCTTTAAAGTTTTTCAAAATTTGAATGCATTGATTAAAAGAAAAGAACGACTTTTCCTTCCCAAAAAAAAATCCTGAAAGTGACGCTTCGAAATTTGGAACAAGTATGATCATTCTCAATTAACTCAATTAGTAAAGTTTTTAATAGTTGTATAAGAGATTTAGAGTTTAATTTCTGTCTACACTAAAAATTGATTGATATTTTAGTCTGATAATAAAGAGTTATTATCAAGAGCGGACACTATAAATTTTTACTCTTTAAAAAAAAAAATTGGAACAAGTATTAACAAAAAAAAATTATATTACCTTACAACACTCACAGTGTAAAATAACATTGAATCCCAAGTTGAAAAATGAGTGCAAGTCTATGCTATGTATCTAAGAGTTAAGATTTTCTCTCATCTCTTTGTGTGTGTATTAAAATACTTAGACCCTGTTTAGTAACAGTATTTAAATAACAAAAATTGTTGTTTAAACACCACAACAAGTATTTCCACACATTTTTCATCCACACATATTTTCACAAAATTTAAACAATATTACTAGAAATCTTTCACCAAACGGGCCCTTAGTATTCTAAAAAAAAAAAAAAAACAGTAGGTAAATCCCACATTGGAAAATGAGTCCCTTTTGGATATATATCACTGTCAGTTTGTTTAAGACATTCTCTCCTCTCCCCGTGTGTGTATTAAAATACTTAGTATGTTAAAAAAAAAAAAGGTCCAAAAATTACTTATATAGTCACTTCACAAATATTAAAGATCTTATGGTTTAAGTCTCCAAGAAGGAATTTCACATAATATTTACTTTTTTTTTTTAATCCATATACAAAGAGAGAGAGACATAATTTGAGAGAGTAATAAAAAAGTTGATAAAAAAAAAATTTTAATGAAATATAATGTAAAATAGATAATTTGATGTATAGCGTTTTGAAAATTGGTTGTGTAAAAAACAAAAAAAAAATTATTATGCTAAAATAAATAGAAATTTTTGCACCAACAATACATAGTAAAATTAAAAACTATTACATTTTTTTTTCTCCATCCCGTGGTTTACATCCCTATATTGGGGATCTTGCTACTACAAGGAGTCAAAAAGTAGGGACTATGCATATGCTATGACCAAGAGAATATTGCCTTTATTACAACAACAAACAAGAAGAAGAGTCATGTTCTTGTGCCATAAATTATTTATTAAAAAAAAATGACAAAATGAACTACTACTATTTAGGAATAATTTTAAAATGATAGGCCAAGAATGTATTGATCCATTGTGATAAATTAACTAATTAATTAGCCAAGTTAATTAATTAATTTAATTAGCATGCAATAAGCATGGCAACATAAGCAAATCACCAACTAAGTTAAAATGTAGCGGAAAATAAATTGACACGGTGATTTATTTACGAATGGGGAAAACCTACACGACAAAAACCTTACCGGGTGATTTTAAGGTCATCACTCCCGAGAATTCACTATTATCACAACAAGCGATTACAAGTAAAAGAATCTCAGTACCTTATACCAACCTACAATCGAACCCTTACCCCAATACTCAATTGGACTTGTTCTATAGTGACAATTTCTCCTTTCAATGCATGGCTCCTAGTACGTGACTAACCAATTCGATATGCGGATCCCAGTACACAACTTACTCACCAACTTAAGAAAGATGTTGGCTGCAAAGTTCTTCAATTCATCAACATGATGAAGATCACGAAACTCCTTGGTTACAAAACCCTACGGTGTACAAACACAACAGCTTCTTGAATAGAAAGATGAACTAGGGCATATGTCTCCAGTTCACAATATGCTTGTGAAAAACTTTTGCATTGAGGTGCATTAGCTATGATGGTCCTTAAAACAATCCTTATATATGTTTAAAGTTATGAGAAAAGAAAACTCAAACATCTATTCACGAATTGGAGTGAAATCAAATTTGAAAAATTGATTTTCATAAACCTCGACAGATACCCTATCTATTGAGCAGCTGTCGAGCATCGGGCTTAAACAGCCTTTTAAACTTCGATAGATACTAGCTGTCGAGATAGCTGTCGAGTTTTAAAATCTAGCACTTATTCACTTGATTCTTGAATAGACTTACATGGCTTTAACACTTAAACTTGAAAATCTTGTTCCTTGAAGCATTAAACACATCTTATCTACCCAATTACAAGTAAAGTGCGTTTTGTCAAAAGATTAACCAATTCTATATTGACATATATTCTTAACATGATTCACATATATCCTAACACAAAACAAGATTGGTTGCCATTAATTTGAGGCTTATTAAAAAGTTTAGGGGCGTGCATAAGTCGGGTTGGATTGGGTTGAGGGGTTTTTTCAATCTAATCTATTATGGTGGGTTAAAAAAAATTAAACTCAACTCAACTCATCATAGGAGTTCAACCCAACCCAACCCAACCCAATCCACATGGAATAGGTAGGATCAGCTTAAACCCTTGGGTTGGACAAATTTTTTTAACCACTACTACTATTATTATTAAATTGAGCATTAGAACAGCCTTAATATTCCACCACAAATAAGAGCAAATTTATATTCAATCAATCCTGATCATAACACTAAATCAAGCCAAATTATACAATATGAACTTAGGGTTTGAGTTTTTTTTTAGGAAAAGAGAAAAAAATAATAATAAAAAAATTGAATAATATTTTTTTAAATTTTAAATATATATTAAATATAAACAAGTTGGATCAAGTTAAACAAATTTATAAATTTTATAATTCAAACCCAAGTCAACCGACTATTAAAATAAATAAATAAATAAATAAATCTCACAACCCAACCCAACTCTGCAAATTAAGCTAGATCAAGTTGATTTTCGCGGTTCACTGCATTGTGCACATCCCAAAAAAAGGTTTATGGTATTGGTAGCTAGAGAATCAGAGACCAGCTACCCTGGCAATAAATATATTAATGTGACTGATAGTTGGAAACCAGTTAAGAAGGCAAGGGGACTAGGGGCTAGTGTAGTGGTGCCCGTTTGTGAGAGGGACCCATTTCTTCTTACATTTTAAAAAAGAAATATTGCTGTTGGATTTGAAATTTCTTGAGAGGGATGAAAAAGGACTGTGTGACCCTTGACTACAAACAGCAACATCTTTCTCTCTCTCTCTCATATTTATTTATTAATTATTTTTAAAAAATTTTAATTCTTTTCTTGAAACTGGAAGAGGCTCCTTTATATCATCTCAAGTCTCAAAGTTCAACATGTCATGACACTGTTCTCTTCACTCTCCTTCTCTCTTCACCCTTCTCCTTTTGTGTAACTTTTTTTCTTTGAAGCTTCTTGTGTTACCTTTAACCTTTATAGATTCTAATACATATAGCTCTGTAGCTCAAGAGCTACTGTACAAAGCTGTTGGTTTTAAAGGATGAGTGCTTCAAAGTTCATTAAATGTGTCACAGTTGGAGATGGAGCTGTTGGGAAGACCTGTATGCTCATTTGTTATACTAGCAACAAGTTCCCCACTGTAAGTCTTTCTAGTTTTAAAAACCCATCTGAAAAAGCCTTTTGCTTTTCTTGTTTTATGTTCCATCTATGGACATTTATTAGATTTCTGCTTGTGGGTCTTCTCCTCCTGAACTGGTCCTCAACATGTACTGTAAATTAGTTAACCAAAGCATTTATTTGTTGTAAAATGCATTTCTTCTCTTTGATTAGGATATATTTACTTGTCCAGCAAAAGTTATCAAATATATATATATATATATATATATATATTGTTTGTCCAACCAAAAGTTCTAGTTTGAAACTGGGTGTGCATTATATGAGCAAGCACTAGGCTAAAATGGTCTCTCCCTGTCTCTAAATTTTTGTGATATTCTTTGGCAGGATTATATACCCACAGTGTTTGACAACTTCAGCGCCAATGTTGCTGTGGATGGGAGCATTGTCAACTTAGGACTATGGGATACTGCAGGTACTAGGTTTCCCCATACACAAACTTCTTCTATGATTCTCTCTCTCTCTTTCTTTTATTACCTTGTTTTGCAATGAGGATCTGTCATGCAACTATGGTCCCATTGCTTGCTTTAGTTGATGTTTAGGATTTTGGTTTTGTGACTTAATTCTTGACACCCTTTTCTCTTTGGTTTAAAGGTCAGGAAGATTATAGCAGGTTAAGGCCACTGAGTTACAGAGGTGCAGATATATTTGTCTTAGCTTTCTCGTTAATCAGTAGGGCAAGCTATGAAAATGTTCTTAAGAAGGTACTGATTTTAATGCATACCCTTTTATCACTTTAGCCATTCTCACTTTTTCTCTTTTCCCTTTACTTCTGTTGTCTCTATTTTGGACGGTGTTTGAAAAAAGTGGATCATATTTCCCTTTTATATTAAAGCCTATGGAGTTGTTTGCCTTTGCATATATGTTGTACACTTTAAATTTGCTTTCAATGGTCTTTGGGGTTAGTGATATTGGGCGATCGTCAATGAGTATGGTGCTTTTGTTTCTTGATTAGCTGGAGAAAATTTAGTACAGCACTAACTGAAGTTGTCAATTTGGTGCTTTTTTCCTTTCTTCTCAGTGGATGCCAGAACTTCGTCGATTTGCTCCCAATGTTCCAATCGTTCTTGTTGGAACTAAGTTAGGTAGGCAACAACTTCACAAACTTGCATACTGAGCATAATTTATGCCATTGTACCGAGATTTTGTGGATAACACTAAGTTAATTTTGTTTATCTATTTTAGATCTTCGCGAGGACAGTAGGTATTTAGCTGATCATATGGGATCTAATGTCATAACATCTGCTCAGGTAAGCATTGTTTATTTTCCTCAATAATTTTATACTCAGAAAGCATCTGCTTCGCTTGATGAAATTTGCTCATTCGCATGTAACAAACAGGGAGAGGAACTAAGAAAACAAATTGGTGCAGCAGCTTATATAGAGTGCAGCTCTAAGACTCAACAGGTTGATTGTTTGATCCATTTCCTGTGCTTTCTAAACAGTTAATCTTATAAAATAAAAAATAAAAAATTGTTTGATTAATAGTACTAATGGACAATGACCTGCATTTAATCTTTTAGAATGTCAAAGCTGTATTTGATACTGCAATTAAGGTTGTTCTTCAACCTCCGAGGAGGAAGGAGATGGCAAGGAAGAAAAGGCGTAGAAGGTCTGGCTGTGGAATTGTGTAAGTACAGTTTTTTCCCCTTTGGTGTTTTTTGTTGTTCCAAGTGTATTACTCTCTTAAATTATAGTAGGTTCTAATTGCCCATAGGTAGTTTCTTTAATTGTTTAGTAGCTATTACATTAATCTTTTACTTGAGAGTTATCCAATTGGTGTGACTACTGATAAGGAATCCACAGTGGTAAGGTTTGAGTTTGGTTGTGGTTTTAAGGTAGTGGGTTGGATGCTTTAACATGATATCAGGGTCTGGTTTGTTTCTTCTCAATCTCCAAATGCTAGGCCTGTTTGCCTTTGTTTTGATTCTTTTGGATCAATGGGTCAATTTGTTACAATTCCAGTTTAGAGGGTGTATCGGAATCTCATATTCATATATTGTGGGTTTAATTAAGAATATACTATAAGATGTTGGATAATTTTATGTAAATATGTCCTCTTTGCTCCTCTTTAACTAATCATGAAGGTTATATATTTAAAGGAGCAAGATCATGTGTTGTGTTACTTAGGAAACTCTCCATAATTAGGTTCATGTAAAGTTTAAATGTATTTTCTATCATAATAATGGGATTTAGAAATGAATCATCTCCTTTACACATGCAAATTCATTCTGACTCATCATTAGAACATAATGATTTTTTTCTTGGTATATCATTACTATTGAAGGGCTGTGCTTAGAGTGCTGTCTATTAAACATGCGTGTTCTTCTAACTGCAGGACTATTGTCTGTGGAGGCTGTGCTGCCTAGTCTATGCTTAAGCTGCTGTGGATAATAAGTGCCCCACCTTTGATCGGGATTGTTGTTTTGCAAATGCTTTTTGGTGCTGATTCCTGACAGCCAATTTACATATCTAAACTGGCTAATGTGTGTACTTTAGTTGCAGTAACATAGTTTGAACTAAGAAATTTTTAGCTTCTTTCACAAATTGGGCAAACGAGAATGGGGATTCTCTCATGTATTGTTACTATGTAAATTACGCTCTGTGGTTGTTAAAGTGAATGCTGCTTGCTATGTACTATTCATTATTCATGAAATTGTCAATCATTTTGTAGCAGAAGAAATTTTTTGTTCCCTCTTAAAATGGCACGTATGGTTCTTACCTTTGTCTGCACATGGACATGTTAATGGCACGTATTTCAACAATTTGCTTTTGTAATTAAGCAAACAGGAACAACATACAGATTTAATTATAAGCAATAACACAAATAAATATGATAAACAAAAATAATAAATAAATACTATATATATATATATATATATATAAGAAGAAATCTACAAGACTCACAGACTAAATGTGTGAAGGATAAATAATATAAATCAAGTCTTGTGTTTGACACAATCTTCTCAAAGTGGATTTTGCCCTTCATATGCTTCTTAGGATAAAATAATCTACGGCATGAAGAAGCACTATAAGGTCTGTGTTCTGCGAACTAAACTATCTCTCTCTCTCTCTCTCTCTCTCTCTCTCTCTCTCTCTCTCGTTGACTCTGTTATGCACAAAAATATCTCTCTAGCTATTCAAAAATAACTATTGTGCATGGACTTATGGACTCAAAAAATAAAATAATAAAATATTATTATTTGGATAAAAGGGTCTAGTCCACACATGTTAAAGCCTAATCCAATGTCCAGCTCATTATATAAACTCATATATATTATCTCTTTCATTTCCTATGTGAAATTAAAAGATTTTCACTACTTTAATATTAATGTTTTAGTGGACACATTAGGATTCAATTTCTTATTTACTCTATACTATATTTCTAACAAGTGGTCCTACATTCCACCGCTTGCAAAAGAGCTTTTTGAATTAAGACCTTCCAAGGGTTTGGTTAGGGGTATGTCGATCCGCCCGCCCTGTGTGGGTCATTAAGTTAGACGATTTGGGTTGAGCAGTTTAGACCCCTAAAATAGCGGATTGGGTTGGGTAACGGATTGAAAAATTGATAACCCACTACAACCCAACCAGCACGCTTAATTATACATACATAAATAAATTATATATATATATATATATATATATTTATATATTAGTTTAAATTGTTCAACCGTATATTCTATATTTAAAGTTAATCAATTCACCTAATCAATTTTTACAGCTAATCAATAATCAATTTCTTAAACAAAATATAAAAAGTCAACACTAAAAACCTAAATTTACTTCAGCCATATACAACACTCTGTATTTAGCCTTCACCTTCAACCGCTTCCTCTCCCTCCCTCTTTCTTGTTGTTTTGTCTTTTTCTTCCTCAACTTTTTTGAAAAGCTAGAGGTCATTTAGTTTCTAATAATAGAGTTAGTTTTACTGTTGTACACGTGTAAAACTCTTAGTGGTTCTTATAGTTTGTAATACGGTTAGTTTAGGCACCTTGGTTGGTGATCCTTATATGTAAGTATATATACTCTATAGTTTATCAAAAGTATATATATACTCTGTATTTAGTAATTAATTGTAGTTTGTGATAATTGTTTTTAAGAACATGCATGCCATTTTGAAGTTTATTTCTTATGTTAATATGTTATTATTTTAAATCATTGATGTGACTTTGGGAATATTAAGACTTTGAGTTATTTGATTTAATTTTCCTCGGTTGTAAGGCAGCAGTCTACTTTTTCTTTCCTTTTTATTTTCCTTTTTATTTATTTATTTATTTTTTTTTTTGTGGAGACAACAAGGTCTGTTAGAGATGATAATGGTTTTTAGACACAGGTCATTCAATGAACTAGAAAAGGAAGAGGTTCAAGGCTTTTAAAGTTAGACCAAGGTTCAACTAAGGTCGGATTGTGACGACGTCATAATTAATTTAATAGTAATAAAATACAAATAAAGGTATTAAAATGGTAAACATTAACAAAATTTTACTAAAAATATGTCTTAAAAAAATTAAACAACTTTCAAATGAATTTTCACCATTTTTATAAGGTTAATAGAAAATAACAAAGTATAAAAAGTGTAAAAAAAAAATTATGTTTAGTAATCTTTCAAATAAAAAAATAGTCTAAAATAAAATCATTTTCAACATAAATGTATAAATTGTATATTCATATATAAAAAGCACAATTCTTGAACTAGTAATAAAATTATCAAAAAATAATAGATTAAGAGGGAGGTAATATGATAAATTGAAAAAAAAAAAAATGTCTTAAAAAAATTAAATAGCTTTCAAATGAATTTTCTCCATTTTTATAAGGTTAATAGAAAATAACAAAGTATAAATAAGTGTAAAAAAAATTATGTTTAGTAATCTTTCAAATAAAAAAATAGTCTAAAATAAAATTGTAAGGACACAATTTGGTTCCTAAACCCAAAAGGTAAAAGGATCTAGGCCCAAAGAGCCCAATACAATGAATTTGTAGAGAGTGGGTTCTAAAACTAGGCTGTAATGAGTTGGATAAAAATTATAATGGATCAAAATCACAATAAAGTAAAGATAGACTGGTTTTATCTAAAGAAAATCATCATCGGCACAATCCGAGGAGATCAGTTTTGTACATATTTCTTGAATTTGGTTACAAGCACAGTTCTTGTTGCTACAATGTTTTTCTCTCAATTTCCCGAATCCCTTTCCCATAGGGTCTTCCCTCTATTTTATACTACCTTCTTCCTTTAATTTCTACCTTCCACGTGTAGATTAGATTGCTGGTGTTGATCATTGTTCCATCAGCACCTTCCTGAAGTCTTTGAGAGTAGTTGTAAGGCTAAAAATCATTGTTTAGGTATCACTTCCTCATTAATGCGGTCAGAGAGTTAGCTACAAAGCATTCAATGCGGTGGTAGCAGCTTTCTCTTAGATATTTATGGCTTCCCTCTGTCCAGTGTTTTCATGATGCGTATCCTTATCAATAGAATCTCCTGGAACGTTACCCCGAATGGCAGACCACCCCTTCTAACCTCAGCTTTGCTCAGTCGAGGAGGCATTCCATCTCGGCCCACCTTCCCCAACTATCTTAATCATAGCCAGCTCGTGAAGTTTTGATTCTTACATCTCCACTATCATTTATTTGTCTTCGGACTACTAAGCATCCTTGGACAAGGCCCACGGCCCAATATATACCTTTGGGCCCTTCACCCCTACAATAGCCCCTCAAAATTTCCTTCTTTTGCTCCCCGAAAAAGAAAGGGATTTTGATACCTCAATCCTAATTTTGCCTTTCCCTAACATCATTCCTGTCTGTATAGGTGTCCTTTCAACTGCTTAGAAGCACGCTCCTGTTACTTCGGCATTCGAAACGCAACTGCAATTAATTCCTACAACTCCATGTTCCCTACGTTCTACGGTACGATGGGGATCGTGCTGTTGGGGATTTTATGGGAACGCGAGCGAGAGCTTTCCCGCTCGCTCTTCTCTCTCATATATATACTGCTCAAAAAACTTTACCCATCTCACTTTTCACCTTCAAAATTCAAGAGCTAGTCCGAGGAGCATTTCTTCACTCTCGTAAGTAGTTCTTAGTCATTTCTTCCTTCTTTCTTCACTTCGGTCCTTCCCGTCTTTCTTTTTATTCAATGTTTATTCCTTCCTCGGCCCATTCAATTTCATTTCGCCTACCTATTCTCTTCTTTTCCCCTTTCAAATGGGTAGATTTGCCTACTTAGTAGACTCCCCCGAGGGTATAGAGAGCTTTAAAGCTTAATACCGAATCCCACCAAGAGTGTCCATTAGGCATTGCAAACAAGGAGGATGGCACGCCGATAGGCAGGAGGGAGAAGTTGTGATCCCAATGATCGCCTTTATAGAGGGAGGGATGGGAATCCCTATGGGTAGAGTTACTACGGATTACCTCATAGCTCATAGGCTTTCCCCTACCTAGTGCGCCTCCAATATGTTTAGGATCTTAGGGAGCGTAAATGTCCTCAATGAAAAGATGGGCTTGAACCTCACCCACCACGACGTTAATTGGATTTACAACTATCACCATTTATCGGGGCAGGGGTATTATCTAAAAACTAGGTATCCTGAGGTTAGGCTTATATCGTGCCTCCCTGATTTCAACAAAGGCATGAACAAAGACTGCCTGATTGTCTCTAGGGAGTGGCACGATGGCCTCCAATGCTCGACAAGAGAAGGGACACCAGGTGGGGCTCTTGAGTCTAGGTCTTTTTGTTCTAATGATAATACCCTTGTTTATCACCCGTGTCTTCCATGCTCCCCATTTTCCTTACTTTTTACTTGTAATTTAACTTTCCTTTAACTGACGTTGCTCGTACTAACAAGGCTTTTCTGTTTTTGATGTTTTTGCAGACAAGTATTTAGCCATCCCGAACTTGAACCTCGTCAATCAGCCAGATCTGAACAAAATACTTAAGTCCGAAGTATTTGTTCACAGTGACGGACAACTGAGGGCGGCGCACTTAGTCTTAGGCTACACTCCAATATCGTCCAGCTTCTAGGTGCCTAAATGCGTGATCAAGGCGAGGGACCCACGTCTACACCAAATCAATGTTATGGTCCTAGGCTTTCTCGTCACCAACCCCATCCCGGAGGGTGTGCAGCAAGTAGAGTTGCCATTCCTATGCACTACTGAGGAAGTAGCCATGCCATCCCAACCGGCCATCAAAGAGGAGGAAGAACTAGTTGACATTTCAGAATTCGAAGACAAATTTGAAGTCTTTAGACATCACCAATTCTCGGAAGCCCTTGCCGAGGACTTTAGTCATCTTCCCTCAACCCAAGTGAGCCACACCCTGGAAGATCCTCATGTTCTAGACGCAATGGTGTTATAGCGCAGGTCAAGGACGAGCCTTTAGGAGCTAATGGAATCTCTCAGGTTGGAGGTAAAACATCCAATAAAGCAAACCAGTCCAACCCCCTTGCCCATCCCTCTACACAGACTTCCCAACCTAAACCTGTTGACAAAAAAAGAAAGCAAGACCAAAAAGGGAAAGAGGTTATGGACGAGAAAAGGAGATCTCCATCTAGGGAGGCCGAGGCTCAGAGGGGAGGCAAACAAGCCAAGGTCGTCTAAACGAGATCCTCCAACGAGGGAGCTATTATAGAGAGGAGAACTAATCAGCAGGCCGAAATCTTCGCATGGACTCCCGCTATGGTGCTAGACGAAGCTCCTCTCCCTAGCACTGCCTATGTTAGAGATTTCCAGCATGAAAAGGCTAGATACGTGGCGAACACCACAGAGCAGGCTCTGCTACTGCATGCTAACATGGCTGACCTCAAAGGGATGCGGAGTCAGGAAGTGTTCCTTAGCTTGAAGAGGAACCTTGCCCTGGTAAGCCATTTAACTAATTTATTATGGCTTTTCTTTGCTTCTTATATATATATATATATGTACTTAAGTTTATACCAATGTTTTCACTTTCTTACTCTTATATATATGTATATATATATATATATATTAATTATTTCCCTCCCCTTGGCAGGCCGTCCAATCCACGCATAGGGTCGAGGAGATAGTCAGGAGCTCCCACAGACTAATGAAAGAAGAGGAGGGAAGGCACATTGCAACAGTGGATGCTTTTGAATGTTCAATATGGGTATGAAAACACCCTTGAACGTTTAGACCCCAAATTATAAATTATCAATTCAAGCTTATAATCAAACAATTAATGTGCGGAACATGAACATAAGCCAATCACAGAATTGATAACTAATCTAAGCCAAATATAAACACATCCACAGCAGTAAATATAAGGCAAAGATAAAGGGAAGGAAGATGCAAACACACGGACAACACACGATGTGTTATCGAAGAGGAAACCGAAGTCCTCGGCGTAAAACCTCTCTGCCGCCCTCCAAGCGGTGAAATAATCCACTAAAGAATGTAGTTGGGATACATGAACAACAGAAGACCCTCCAAGCCTAATCTACCCAAGTACCTAAGCCCTCCAAGCTTCTTGCTCCAACGAGGTTACGCCGAACCTATTTCTTCTTTAGCTTCCCGGATTCCGCTACTAGACCATAGCATCAACCAATGTGTATTGGTTCCTTCCTAACTGCTTCCCAAAAGCACCAAATAAACCTTCTCACAGACGTGGGTATGGTGAGATAAGGATTTGGCAAAGAACCTCTCAAGGGTATGACAATAGAGAGGAAGAGAGTAGAGGAATTTGTAGAGACTCTAAGGTAAAGATTGTGGATGAATCAATCTTGTTTTTCTCTAGGGTTTCTTTAAAAAATTCTCTCTGAAGCTCTCTCCATTTGGTGGGTATAGGGGTCTATATATAGTGGTGAGTGTTTGGAATGCGAAGAGACAATTTTTCCCAAACAGGGCTGGTTGGCGGCTTGGCCTCGCGACTGGTTTGAGTTGCGAGTTCAAGCCGCGAGATAACGGCCTGGCCAGCCTAAAACTTTTGTCCTGTAGTGCGACAGCTGGCGCGACCCTTTAGCTCCCCTGTGTGCTTCTCACGTGCCTGCAGTTGGCGGCTTTCCAGTCGCGAGTCAGCCGCGAGTCCTAGCCGCGAAACTCTGCTTCTTTGCACAAACTTGAGCTTTTCTTCACATCTTCTCACACACTACCCTTACATGAATCCCACCTAAATACAAGGTTACTAATTGCTAAAATACAAGCAAATTTGGCACGGAATAAAGGCAACAAGACGGTTGATTAAATTCAACCTTACAATCTCCCCCTTTGGCTATTCCGTGACAAAACCCTACAACAAACTCTAGACTTAACGCGTGAGTTGGGAACAGTTGAGCAAAACTCACTCACAGCTAACTGTAGATTCTGATAAGCTCTTGAAACATATGAATAAGTATCTCCTGAAACACAACAACACAACAATATCATTGTATGCAGAAAAACTTGAAATGCATATGGAGCAAACATAAGACGATCAAGCAAAAATGGACTTAGGCAATAAAGCAATAAACCATGGCTTGACCAAAACAGGCAATCACTTATACAAAAGTGATCACAATGCTCATTCACACAAGGAATGAACATCCGGACATGCAAGTTGATAAGCTCATTTGAAGAGTATCATTTGCGAGTCCAACACTCAACCAATGCATAAAACATATATGCATCTAGGAACAATCCTACAAGGGCACAAGAGTGATGTACTGAAGTAAAATGCATGACATTTAACATCAAGTACTAAAGCATAAAGCATAAAGGCTGCATAAGCAAGGTATTGCATAAGCATGGTACTAACCATAAAAGCCTACAAACATGCATGGAAACAAACCCTAAAAGCTTACAAAAGCAACATGGGTACAAAGGTCCAAACAAAATATAAAATACTTCCCTTAACATATCACTCCCCCTATCATGAATCATAGGAGCTATGATGAACTTGGAACATATATACTTGTAACCTGAAACACTTGCACAAAACACATTAGACCCTCAAGGTAAAGCAAGTAATAAACGGACAAGTATAATGTAACAAGTAAATTGTGATCAAGTAAACATGATGTGAAACATGTGAGCAACTTGACCAAACACCAAACATCAAAACAAAGTTTTCTTATTAGCTCAATGTCTTCTCCCCCTTAGTATATGCGTCTCCCCTATGGAATATCTCTCCCCCTACAAATGTGCACGAGAAATAGAATTTCTCCCCCTAAGAATGTGCACAAGGGTCATATAGAAATGACAAAAGCTCTCCGGTATACTCTCTAGAGTATACTCTCCCCCTTTTTGTCAGGAAACAAAGGGTCAAGGAGAAACGAGGGCAAGAGATGAAGGTATGAACAATGATTATGATGCATGAGGGGTGCGAGATGAATGAGAAAATGAAGCTCAAACCTAAGACAAAGCAAAATGCTACAAAGCATAAGGCAAATATGACATGCTAGGATGAAAAAACAAGGTATAGACCAATGCATGACAAGGGTAGCAAAGGTGTGTGCAAGAGGTGGCAAGTGCAATGCATGACCAATGCATGGAAAATGCACATGTGGGGCAAGGTGTGTTAAATACACAACCAATGAACCAAACATGTTCCTAATGAGGAAACACGAGAAACCCCAAAGTTTGATGCTCATCGGAGTCCAAACAAGCGAGAAAATGCCTAAGGGGCATTTTATCAAACACCTAGCATGCACACTATGAACAACAATGTGAAACAATGCATGAACATTATGAAAACCACCCTTAATACATGCTCTTTTTGCCACAAGGGGCCAACATCCAAAGCAAAACAACAAAAGAAACCAATCCCATACAAAAATTTTGAGAGAAAAAAAATTTTCCCAACCCCTATGATGAAAATCCCAATCAAGAGCACAAAACTCACCAAAACATATACTAAGGATCAAAAACAATGAAAAGAGTATAGAATTACCTTAGAGATGATAATGGAATGAAAAACCATTCAAGTTGATTGGATTTTGATGTAAAAATATTGAAAGAGGGGTTTAAAAGAGGATGGGAGAGGTTTAAAACAGTTTTCCCATGAAAAACACTTTAAAAAGTTGTTTCTGGGCGTCTCGCGACTGGGCAAGTCGCGAGATGAGTCGCGAGAACGATTTTCATGAAATTTTCTAAGTCTTTTTTGCGACTTGAGTGCCCACCTGCGAGTGAGTCGCGAGAGAGTCGCGAACCTCTCTGCCAGAGAGCCCAAAAATGTGAGGAAAGTGCATTTTTTCAGTTTCGCGACTTGCGAGCAATGTCGAAAAACTCTGATACCTGTTTTTTTTTTTTTCAACACAAAACATGTTTAAACAATGAAAAACAAAGTAAACACTAAACATGAACACAAAGAGTGATAAAAATCACTCCCAAAAACATATAAAATGATCAAAAAACTTTTTGGATTGATCCATATAAAGATGAGCACACACACATCACATTTAAACAAGTACAATCGAACAAATGAATAAGGCATTCATTGAACATTAGGCATGTGTGTGGTGTGTGTGTGTGTATCAAATGTGGAATAGTCCTTAGTCTAGAGTGAAGTTTCAATGATCAATTCAATCAAGTCATACACAACTAGTGCTAAGACAAGTGATCTATCTCAATTATAGAAATGAACATATATGACCTCTCACAAGAAAATGATTACACAACTTTGAAGCTTTTCATTTGGCTTCTTTACAATTCATAACATTTGATCATTTTGAATCAATATATCTCATTTTGAGATCGATGCCTGAAATTTTTGATATTTCAATTTGATGAACAAGCCTTTGGCTTTTGGGCACCATACATTTTCATAAAAGTCGCTTTCCCTTTTTCCTAGTCAAATACTAGTATGTGCGACAGCTTTTGCAGCTCATTATCTCTTTTCATTTTGAGATTTACATTTGTTGAGCTCTTTAAGCAATAAAAATAAAAGAGTGGGAAGATATATAGGCACAAGTCTACGCATGTATCAAAACCAACATGACTATTGACTAATCATTCATGACAAGCTTGAAGATCGATTTACAACAATCACACAAAGATGTCAAGATTTTTCCCACAAAGATATAAGTGCATAAAGAACAAGCTAAGCTCATAAATGCACAAAGCCATAAGTACAAAGGTACAAGGCAAAACTCACATGTGATATGTGCTCAAACATATACGATCAAACTTTTTGAATTTTTCACTTTTTATGTGGTTTTGGATTTTTTACTCACACAAAATTAAAACAAAAAAGTAAGATCAAAACAAAAACAATGCATATGAATAAATGCAAGATGCACAAAATGCATGAAGATATAACATGCAATGCATGAAGGGTCCCACGAAGATCGAAAGAATTAGATCAAGGACCAAAAGAGCAAAAGCTCAACCATAGGAACCCTTCCTCATCCAAACGGAATGATTGTTTGGAATGAGTGTCTCATGAGAAGTGAGACGAGGGTTGGAAGAATGAGAACCGGAGATGCACATAGTCAAAGAGTTAAGAGCATTAAACACTTTCTTTAACAACATGCTATTTTCACTCAAATCCGGTTTACTCTTTTTAGCACACCTTCCAAGAGGCTCAAGTTTCTCTTTTCTTTTGATTCTTTTAAAAGCATGAAACTTAGAGCATTGAGGTCTAAGATGACCAAAGGCACCACAATGGTGACAAACAATGTGTTTAGGTCCACTAGGCTTTTTGGGAAGGGATCTAGCAACATGGTTTTGTTCTCTCTTCAACTTATAACATTGAGGTCTTATATGACCAATCACACCACAATGGTGGCAAGTTGGAACAAACTTAGATCCATCCAAAGCCTTAGGTTGAGACCTAAATAGAGGCTTTGACTTAACAACCTTTCTCTCCACCTTTTGATTTCTTTTATGTGGAGGAATGTACACTGATTTGTCCTTTGGGGTAGAACACACAATAGGCACAAAATCGGGTACCACAACATGATTGCAACAAATAATTTCATCCCTTTTAACAATAGGTTCAGCAATCCCACACTTGGCATGCATCTTAAGAGATTCATTTTCACATTTTAGCTCATCAACAAGTTTGTTAAACAAAACAAGTTTAGCATCCAAGTCCATATTCAAATATTCAAACTCTTTCAGCTTTTCAACAGAATTTTCAGCAAGTTTCTTATATTTTTCAACCAATTTGTTGGATTCATTGAGCTTAGCAATCAAATCATCATTTTCACAAAATAACTTGTTCAAATCCTTATTAAACTTCTTAGCATTTTTCTTCAAGAGTTTGATGTTAGGAATATCAACAACATCCAAAGATTCATGTAATATAGCATCACAATTATGAGGATTATCACTTATGGAGGCATTTTCACAAACACGTGACATGCTACATTTATCATCAACTAAATCATACAAAGAGGCATACAATGCAACATCCATGGTAAATAACACAAGGGGTCAAGGATCACACTTAGGTATTTAAACCACAACAAGTGTACCCGCTCTGATACCAATTGAATGTTCAATATGGGTATGAAAACACCCTTGAACGTTTAGACCCCAAATTATAAATTATCAATTCAAGCTTATAATCAAACAATTAATGTGCGGAACATGAACATAAGCCAATCACAGAATTGGTAACTAATCTAAGCCAAATATAAACACATCCGCAGCAGTAAATATAAGGCAAAGATAAAGGGAAGGAAGATGCAAACACACGGACAACACACGATGTGTTATCGAAGAGGAAACCGAAGTCCTTGGCGTAAAACCTCTCTGCCGCCCTCCAAGCGATGAAATAATCCACTAAAGAATGTAGTTGGGATACATGAACAGCAGAAGACCCTCCAAGCCTAATCTACCCAAGTACCTAAGCCCTCCAAGCTTCTTGCTCCAACGAGGTTACGCCGAACCTATTTCTTCTTTAGCTTCCCGGATTTCGCTACTAGACCATAGCATCAACCAATGTATATTGGTTCCTTCCTAACTGCTTCCCAAAAGCACCAAATAAACCTTCTCACAGACGTGGGTATGGTGAGATAAGGATTTGGCAAAGAACCTCTCAAGGGTATGACAATGGAGAGGAAGAGAGTAGAGGAATTTGTAGAGACTCTAAGGTAAAGATTGTGGATGAATCAATCTTGTTTTTCTCTAGAGTTTCTCTAAAAAATTCTATCTGAAGCTCTCTCCATTTGGTGGGTATAAGGGTCTATATATAGTGGTGAGTGTTTGGAATGCGAAGAGACAATTTTTCCCAAACAGGGCTGGTTGGCGGCTTGGCCTCGCGACTGGTCTGAGTCGCTAGTTCAAGCCACGAGATAATGGCCTGGCCAGCCTGAGACTTTTGTCCTGTAGTGCGATAGCTGGCGCGACCCTTCAGCTCCCCTGTGTGCTTCTCACGTGCCTGCAGTTGGCAGCTTTCCAGTCGCGAGTCAGCCGCAAGTCCTAGCCGTGAAACTCTGCTTCTTTGCACAAACTTGAGCTTTTCTTCACATCTTCTCACACACTACCCTTACATGAATCCCACCTAAATACAAGGTTACTAATTGCTAAAATACAAGCAAATTTGACACGGAATAAAGCCAACAAGACGGTTGATTAAATTCAACCTTACAGCTTTCAATGTGGCCGAGAAAAGGATACAAGAGCTGAAGGAAAAGCTAACTGAGACAGAAAAGGATAAAAAGAGTGCAAAAGCTACCTTGGAAGGAGCTGAGAGGTAAGCTAAGGGTCAGCGAAAGCAACTTCGCCAGACTGTGGACTAGCTGACCGCCTCCGAGGAACAAGTCACTGCTCTGAAGAAGAAGCTGGAGGAAGTTGAGAAGGCCAGGGATTAGGCCGAGCAGGACGGGTACAATGTGGGGCTGGCGGAGACCGAGGAAGCCCTCAGGCCTGAGGTCTCAGAGGTATGTAGGAACTACTACCTCCAGGTGTGGAATGAGGCCCTCAACCAAGCTGGGGTTGAGGCCTCTTCTGCACTTAGAAGAGCAAAGAATGTATACTACCCTTCTACAATTCGTGCATCTGGCCCTGCCAGCTCCAACACTGACACCGCCTCTGAGGTGGCAAATATGGGCAAGGCCAGTCCAACCAAGATCCTTCCCTCTCCTGACAGGCCTTCTAAGGTGGTCGAGCAGCCTGAGGTTGTTGAAAAGGAAGCAAATACAACCAAGGGAGTGACCCCTGATGCCATAAAGCCCCTAGCTGCTCCCTAGGACCTCCCCAAAGAGAAAGAAGTCCCTACTAAGATGGAGATTGTCCTGGCCACTCTCCCCATGCCTACCAAGGGTGATCTCACGGGCAAGGGCCCAGAGGCCTCAGAAGCAGCACTCAGCCAGCCCACCAAGGCCTCAGCCAAGGAGAAAATTATAATAAAAAAGAAGTAGTTTTCAGAGTAGCTTTCTTTTTTTCTTTCTTTTAATTGTTGTTTTTGTTTCCAAAATTTGTAATCAGTCTGATCTTTTGTAATTAATCTGCCTTTTCCTAAGGCTTTAGTTTAATGACAATTATGAATCTTTCCTTTACTCATGTGATATTCGTACAAGTCTTAACATAATTTTTGCTTTAGTCCACATTTAGTCAAGGTGAAAATAGGATATAGTTCCATTTAGTTACCTGCATAAGTGGTGGCATAGCTACTACACCCTACATGATCAACAATAGGATAGGCTAAACCTACTAAGTCTACAATCTCAACAAAGTATAACCTTAAACTTAAAAACATACCCAATGGTAGAGCATTCATACAGGTTGGGCTCCTCCTTACTCTCCACTTATTAGTAAATCTAGGGGACCAGAGGTGATAATCAATTCCCAAGCAGATCATAGATATACTTGCAAATGTTTTAAGTGATGCTCATGAGAGTCCATTTGATTATGTCACTACAATGAAGATCTCTGTCACTCAGCATGGCTGGCTTAATTTGATACTTCAATAAATAATAGGAAGTATTAATTTACCCAAAGTATGTGGTCCGAGAACCCAGGCATAACTAAGGTTTGTTTAACACTTAGAAAAATAATATGAAGTATTAATTTACCCAAAGTATGTAGTCCGAAGAGCTAGACATAACTAAGGTTCTGTTTAACATTTAGAAAAATAATATGAAGTATTAATTTACCCAAAGTATGTGGTCTGAGGAGTCAGACATAACTAAGGTTCTGTTTAACACTTAGAAAAATAATATGAAGTATTCATTTACCCAAAGTATGTGGTCTAAGGAGCCAGTCATAACTTAAGTTCTATTTAACACTTGGTAAAATAATATGAAGTATTGATTTACCCAAAGTATGTGGTCCGTGGAGCTAGACATAACTAAGGTTCTTTTTAACACTTAGAAAAAATGATTGAAAATATCAATTTACCTAAGGTATGTGGTCTGAGGAGCCAGACGTGACCAAGGTTCTGTTTGATACTCAAATAAATAATAAAGAGTATTAATTTACCCAATGTATGTGGTCCGAGGAACCAAGCATGACCAAGGTTCTGTTTAATACTTAAGCAAATAAGAAGTATAACGCATAATGTAATAAACAAAAATATGGTAGAAGAAACTTTCATTAATAATAATACATTCATAGGTTATTTACATTCCAAGGGCATGGTACAACATTTTCATCTAGATCTTTAAGGTAATAAGCACCTATTCCAGCCACTGAGGTGATGCGGTATGGCCCTTCCTAGTTGGGCCCTAACTTTCCCCATGCTGGATTCTTTGCAGTACCTAAAACCTTTCTCAACACCAAATCTCTAGGTGCTAATGGCCTTAACTTCACGTTGGCATCGTACCCTTGCTTGAGCTTATGTTGATAATATGCCAATTGAACCATGGCACTTTCTCTTCACTCTTCAATCAAATCTAAACTCTTCTCTAACAACCCATCATTGTTGCTCGGAGTGAAAGAACTCGTCCTCAGTGTTGGGAATCCGGTCTCTAGAGGAATCATTGCTTCGACTCTATAAGTCATTGAAAAGGGGTCTCCTTTGTTGACCTACGACGTGTAATCCGATATGTCCAAAGGATGTGTGACAGCTCTTCCACCCATTTTCCCTTTGTATCATCCAACCTCTTCTTGAGTCCATTCACTATCACCTTATTGATAGACTCGACCTGTCCATTCTTCTGTGGATAAGCTGGGGTGGAGTACCTATTCGTAATGCCCAGGTCACAACAGTACCTTCTGAAGGCTTTGCTATCAAACTGAAGACCATTGTCCGAGATAAGGGTATGGGGGATCCCAAACCGAGTGACAATATTTTTCCAAACAAATCTCTTGGCATCCAAGTCCCTAATATTTGCCAATGGTTCAGCTTCAACCCACTTGGTGAAGTAATCCGTGTTGACCAGCAGCCACCTCTTATTCCCTGCTGCCTTAGGGAAAGGCCCCACAATATCTAGGCCTCATTGAGTAAAAGGCTAAGGGTTGAACAGAGGATTAAGGACACCCCCTGGTTGATGAATGTTTGGGGCAAATCTCTGGCATTGGTCACACTTCTTCACATACTCTTTTACTTCCTTTTGCATGTTCGACCACCAATAACCCTGAGTAAAGGCTCTGTGAGACAAAGATCTGCCTCCTATGTGGCTTCCATGAATCCCTTCATGTAACTCCTCTAGGAGTAGCTCTGATGTCTCAAGGTGTATGCATAGCAAATATGGCCCAAAAAAAGAGTGCTTGTACAACTTTCAGTCCTTGGGCAACCAAAACTGAGGAGCCTTCCTTCGCACCTTGTAAGCCTCGGACTTCCTTTCGGGCAAGATATTCTCTTTAAGGAATAGCATGATAGAGTCCATCTAGCTAGGTCCCACTCTAATTTGATGAATATGGACTATCTCTTTCTTCACCTCAGTAGGTTTGCACAAGTCTTCAACAAGGATTACTAGAGGCAAGCTCTGCGCTGAGAAGGTTGCAAGAGTAGCCAGAAAATCAGTATGGGTGTTTCCGCTTCTAGGGATGTGCAGTAAGTTGAAGGACTTAAACCCTAATTGTAAGCGCCTAACCTAATTTAAGTATTCTTGCATTCTTATATCCCTGGCCTCCAACTCTCCCTTCACCTGGCCTACAACCAACCTTGAATCAGAGAATATTTCCACTGTTTTTCCTCCCATTTTCTGAACCATAGTCATCCCTACCAATAGAGCCTCGTACTCGGCCTCATTATTTGTGGCCAAGAAACCCAACCTTAAGGATTTTTCAGTAATGATCTTATCAGGAGAAATCACAACTAGCCCCACTCTAGATCCTCTTTGATTTGCTGCACCATCAATGTATGCCTTCCAAGATAATGGTCTTGCGAGGAGATCATGCCAACTGATTTTTCATCCATGCCCTACTTCTATATCTTCTCTTTTAATGGGGATTCAGCAAACTCGGCCACCAAATCTGCGAGAACCTGGCATTTGATAGAGGTGAGAGGCATATACTTGATATCAAAAGCTCCTAGAATCGTACCCCACTTGGCAACCCTTCCAGTGTAATCAACACTTTGAAGTAATGATTTGTGGCCAAGAAACCCAACCTTAAGGATTTTTCAGTAATGATCTTATCAGGAGAAATCACAACTAGCCCCACTCTAGATCCTCTTTGATTTGCTGCACCATCAATGTATACCTTCCAAGATAATGGTCTTGCGAGGAGATCATGCCAACTGATTTTCCATCCATGCCCTACTTCTATATCTCCTCTTTTAATGGGGATTCAGCAAACTCGGCCACCAAATCTGCGAGAACCTGGCATTTGATAGAGGTGAGAGGCATATACTTGATATCAAAAGCTCCTAGAATCGTACCCCACTTGGCAACCCTTCCAGTGTAATCAGCACTTTGAAGTAGTGATCGAAGAGGAAGTTGGGTTAAAACAACAACTGTGTGGGATTGGAAGTAGTGAAGGAGTTTACGTGTAGCATGTACTACTACCAAAATGGCCTTCTCCAATGGCAAATAACAAACTTCAGGTTTATGCAACGACTTGCTTACATAGTAAACTGGTCTCTGCACACCATTGTCAACTTGTATCAGCACCAAACTCACGGCATGGGAAGCCATAGTAATGTAGGCAAACAAAACCTCATCCGCCTCGGGTCTAGACATAATACGTGTCCGAGAAAGATATTCCTTAAGCTGCTGGAAGGCCAAGACATACTCTTCGGTCGACTCAAATCCCTTCCACTTATTCAACAAGTGGAAGAAAGGTTTGCACTTGTCCGCTGACCGAAAGATAAATCAATTCAAGGTAGTAGTCATCCCTGTTAGTTTCTGGACTTCTTTGGGATTCTGAGGTGGCTGTAAACTGTTAATTGTCTTAACCTGATTAGGGTTGACCTCAATTCCACGATGGATGACCATATAGCCTAGAAATTTGCCTCATCCCACGCCAAAGGAGCACTTGGAAGCATTGAGGCGCAATTTGTGTTTCCTCAATATTTCAAAAATATTCTCAAGGTCTCCCACATGCTCGGACACCACCTTACTCTTCACCACCATATCATCTATATAAACCTCAATATTTTTGCCTAATTGTGGCTCAAACATCCTAGTCATCATCCTCTGATCACCGAGAGCCAGTGGTACTTGGTGGTATCCCTGGAAGGCATCCAAAAAGCTCATCCGATGATGGCCTACAGTTGCATCCACTAGCTGGTCTATCCGAGGCATAGGGAAAGGGTCCTTTGGATAGGCCTTGTTCAGATTTGTGAAGTCCACACATAATCTCCACTTTCCATTCTTCTTCTTCACCACTACAGTATTGGCTAGCCACTCAGGGTAAAACACTTCTTTAATAGCCTCTATCTGCTTAAGTTTGATTACCTCATCCTTGACAACATCAAAATGGTCCTTAGATAAGTGCCGAGGTGGTTACTTTTTGGGATGGATGGATTGACATTCAAATGATGGCAGATGAAACTTGGGTCCACCCCAGGAGCTTCCTAAGCACTCCATGTGAACACATTAATATTCCTTTTAAGGAACACTATCAACTCCTCCTTCTCTTAAAGAGGCAGCCAAGCTCCAACCTGAAAGAACTTTTCCAAATCATCATCTACAATAATCCTCTCTAACTACTCATATTTCGCCCCTTTTACTGTCTCATCCATGGGTAACACCAGAGTCCATGATTGCTATAAACCCTTATCAGCAGAGTCCGAGGATCCAGCTTCAGGCTGATACATAATTGCAGCCACCAAGCACTGCCTAGCCATGAACTGGCTTCCAACTAGCTCCTCAATCTAATCCCTGGACGGATATTTCACTTTCAAATGGAGGGTGGAGGAAATAGCCCCTAAAGCCTGAAGTCAAGGCTGTGCTATAATGGCTATGTAGGGAGAATAAGCATCCACTACAATGAAATCCACCTCTACCACCTTTGAACTTGCCTGTACGGGTAGTCTAATCTAGCCCCTTGGAATAACAACCTTCCCATCAAAGCCCAAAAAAGGTGAATCATAACTTGTCAAATTCTCAGATTTCAAGTTTAGCGCCTTGTACAAAGCAGGGTACATAATTTTTGCCCCACTGCCCTGATCCACAAACACTCTTTTCACATCACACCTTCCTATCCTGAGGGTGACAACTAGGGCATCATCATGTGGCTGAATGGTGCCAATTTTTTCCTCACCCGAGAAACTCAACGCTGGTCAGATCTCTATCCTAGCCCTCTTCTGCTCAGAGTTGGAGTCCTCGGCAGGCGGCCGAGCTACAGACATCACCCTGGAGGGGTGAGAGCCAGTCCTCCCTGGAGCAGCGAGAATAACATTAATCGTGCCCAAAGGGGCTCTTGAAGAAGCATCTCTTTGAGGTCCCAATCCTGATTGGCCTCTTTGCCCACTTGGCAGATGTAAAGATTGCTTTAACCTCCCCTCTCTAACTAGCTGCTCCAGATGATTCCATAAAGGTTCTTGAATGTTCAAAATGAGTGTAAAACACCCTTGAACGTGTAGACCCCAAATTACAAATTATCAATTCAAGCTTATAATCAAACAATTAATGTATGGACCATGAACATAAGCCAACCACATAATTGATAAATAATCTAAGCCAATTATAATCACATCCACAACATAAAATAAAAGGCAAAGATAAAGGAAGAGAGATGCAAACACAAGGACAACACGCGATATGTTATCGAAGAGAAAACCGAAGCCCTCGGCGTAAAACCTCTCCGTCGCCCTCCAAGCGGTCAATAATCCACTAGAAAATGTAGTTGGGATACATGAACAACAATAGACCCTCCAAGCCTAATCTACCCAGGTACCTAAGCCTTCGAAGCTTCTTGCTCCAACGAGGTTGCGCTGAACCTTTTTCTTTTCTAGCTTACCGGATTCCACTATAACCCATAGCATCAACCAATAACCGTTGGTCCCTTCCAAACTACTTCCCTTAGCACCAAAATACCTTCTCACAGACGTGGGTGTGATGAGAAAAGGATTTGGTCAATAACCTCTCAAGGATGTATCAATGAGAGGAAGAGAGTAGAGGAATTTGAAGAGTCTCTTAGTGAAGATTGGGGATGAGGCAATCTTGTTTTTCTCTAGGGTTTCTCTCACAAAATTCTCTCTGGAAGCTCTCTACATTTCGTGGGTATAAGGGTCTATATATAGTGGTATGTGTTTGGAATACGAAGAGACAGTTTTTCCCAAACAGGGCTGGTTCGCGGCTTGGCCTCGCGACTGGTTTAAGTCACGAGTTCAAGTCGTGAGCTAACGGCCTGGCCAACCTGGGACTTTTGTCCTGTAATGCGACAGCTGGCATGACCCTTCACCTCCCCGCATGCTTCTCATGTGTGCAGCAGTTGGTGACTTGCAAGTCGCAAGTCAGCCGCGAGTCCTAGCCGCGAGTCCCTGCTTCTTTGCACATTGTTAAGCAATTCTTCACACTCTCTTCACATATTACCCTTACATGAATCCCACCTAAATACAGGGTTACTAAGTGCTAAATTACAAGCAAATTGGCACGGAATAAAGCCGACAAGATGGTTGATAAAATTCAACCTTACAATCTCCCCCTTTGGCTATTCCGTGACAAAACCCTATAACAAACTCTAGACTTAACGCGTGAGTTGGGAACAATTGGAAAACTCACTCACACCTAACTCTAGAATCTGTGAAGCTTTTGAACCATAAGAATAAAAATCTCCTGAAATACAACAACACAATAAGTTCATTGTATGCAGAAAACTTGTAATGCATATGGAGCAAGCACAATGCAATCAAGCAAAATGGAATATAGCAATAAACCATGGCAAGACCTAAACAAGCAATCACTATAAACAAGTGATCACAATGCTTATTCACACTTAGAATGAACATCTGAACATTCAAGCTGATAAACACAAAGCAAATCACTTGAATGACCAACACTCAACCAATGCACAGTACATGAAGTATATGCATCTAGGAATAAAATCCTACAAGGGTACAAGAGTGACAGTACTTAAAAGGAAATGCATAACATTTAGTTAGAAGTACTGAATTAACAAAGCACAAAACATAAAGCCTACAAAGTGCATAGAAACAAACCTTAAAAGCTTACAAAAGCAATATGAGTACAAACATAAACAAGAACCTTAAAAACCTACAAAGGTACCAGGTACAAACACAAAAAAAAATATAAAGTACTGAATAATATAACATGGATATTGAAATATGCTAAAGTTAGACAAAAGCGATAAACAAAGGCCTATTTGCTAAAAACTCCCCCTTTTGTTGAACTCCCCCTGCCAACAAAATCTCCCCCTTTTTGTCATGGAATAGCTAGTCCTCATCATCTTCTAGCTTTCTTTGAATTTGATCCAATTGAGCTTGGATAGAAGTGAACTTCATATCCCACCGAATGTTGAGATGGTGCAAGATGGATGTAAGTCCGGACATCTTTGTACTCAGCTCATGGACAGATGCTACAATAGAGTCTAGCTTCTCGTCGACGGGGAGTGAGCTGGAGCGCGAACCACTGTGGGATGCTGAAGATTCTGTCTTGATTCCCTTCTTGCTATGACCAATGCTAGCGTTGAATGTACGCATGTTGATTGGACTTGGTTTTGTGCAGGGAAATTCATTCTCTGAAGGATGGAGCCCTTTAAGCTTCAAAATCCTTGAAATGAGATTGCAAAAAGGAATGCATATCCTTGACACAGTTCGTAGAACAGTTTTGCAAAGGATATGAAAGATATAAGCATAGATGTCAATCTCTACATCAGAGATCAGATCATGAAGGAACAGTGCACGCCCGAGGTTCATATACCCTGTGCTGGATAGGGGATACAGGTTGTGAAATATGACAATCATAAGAACCCTCAATTTTGGAGGAAGAGATGAAACACTGACTGAGTTCCCATTTGAGGAAAATTCCAAATCTTTTCCAAGAACTGCCCGAAGTAAGTCCTCATCTGGATATAGGTCATCATAAACCGATGAGTTTCCAAGTATTGGCTGGTTGATGTGAAGAATCTCTGCTAGGTATGTGGGAGAGACCGAGAAACTTTTTCCTCTAACCCAGCACTTAAGTTTGTCTCCTTCAACAATTGCATTGGCATAAAATTCTTTTACCAAATTCTCATACGCATCATCAAGGTCAGAGAGAAGATAATTCCAATCCTTGCGGGCAAACCATTGAGGGATGTCGGTGTCAAAAAGAGAATGTTGATCAACGACTCTTTCAATCAATGGTGTAGCATTTTTGAAATAATTTTCATGAGTCTGAAAAGCAGCATACGATCGAAACTTGTTAGGATCGAACACACCTGATGGGGAACGAGTCCTTTTTGGTCTAGGAGAGAAATCATCAATTTCAATGACAGGTTCCTTCCCTTTGCTGCTACCTCTTTTCACAGCTGATCTCTTGAATGGAGACATTTTGACACTACAACATGGTTTATCACAAACAAGAGAAACCAAACAAGACACCAAACATTATTAGCAATGTATCAGTTTCACACAATGAATGATGAAGAAAACCCTAAACATTTGAGATTTAGGTTCAAACCATGACAATGAGTTTGTGTATACAACCAAAACCACAATAGGTACACAAGATAGAGAAGATCAGTATACAAACCATCACAAACACACAATAAAACCAGAAAATCAGAAACCCATGTTCGAACATGATAAATCACAAACCACAATAGCAACTCAAAAATCAAGAAAATAATGCTCAAATTAGTAAGTATGAAGTGAAAGAAAGAAAACCCATACCCTTTTGTTGAAGATTTGAGAAGAAATGATGCAAAAATGTAGGATTTTCAAAGAAATACTCGGAGTGTTTATGAGAGTGAAATGGGGAAGACAATGAACAGTCACAAAAGTACGAGGGAAAAACTGAAAATTTTTTTTAAAACTGACCTTAAAACGCAAAACACGCGTTTTTCGCGACTGGATTAAGTCGCCAGGGTAAGCCGCGAAACACTGTGAAACCAAGATTCTCAAAAAATCTTCTAAGTGTTTTTCGCGACTGGAAGGCCTACCCGCGATACAGTCGCCAGGTGAGCCGCGAAAATCTCTGTGTACCCCTTACGACTGGACCTTCCACCAGCGAACAAGTCGCCACACTGAGCCGCGAAAATCATAAAAACTCAAATTTTGAAAAATTTTCTAAGTATTTTTCGCGACTGAGACCTTGACTCGCCAGTGAGCCGCGAAAAATTTCGGAGTGAGCTCGCGACTGGAACATGCGACTGGGGCAACCCGCAATGAGTCACCAAAACAGGGCAACACTGTTTTTGAAATTTTTGACATTTTTGTAAAAACAAAATACTTTCCAAAAACAAGCTAAAACACTCAAAAATCTTTTTGTGTTTGATCAACAAAGATTGAGCTTGTGAAAACACATTTAAACAAGTACAATCACACAAATGAATATGGCATTTATTGAACATAGACTTGTGTGTTATGTGTGGATATCAAAAATGAGATAGTCCTTAGTCTAATGTGAAGCTTCAATGATCAATTCAATCAAGGCATACACAACTAGCACTAGGTGATGTGACCCATCTCAATTATAGAAATATGCATATATGACCTCCCACATAAACTTGAGTACATTTCATTGAAGCTTTTCATTTGGCTCCATTTTCAACATATCATTTGATCTTTTTGAATAAACATATCTCATTGTGAGATCGATGCCTGAAATTTTTAATATTTCAATTTGATGAGTTAGCCTTTGGCTTTTTGGGGCATCATATATTTTATTTTGGTCGCTTTCTCTTTTTCCTAGTCAAATACTAGTATGTGCGACAGACTTTTGCAGCTCAATATCTCTTTTCATTTGGAAATTTACATTTGGTGAGCTTTTTGAGTAAAGCAATAAAATAAAAGTGGGAAGATATATAGGCACAAATCTATGCATGTCTCAAGATTAACAAAACCATTCACTAATCATTCATGACAAGGTTGAAGATCTATTTACAACAGTCACATAGATTTCAGAATTTCTTCCACAATGATATGAGTGCATAAGAGACAAGCTAAGCTCGTTAAATGCACAAAGCCATTAGTACAAAGGTACAAGGCAAAACATGCTTTGAGACAAAACTCAACAAAACCGATCAAACTTTTTAGGATTTTCTACTTTTTATGTGTTTTTGGATTTTTGACACAAAAGCAGTAAAAGATTGATAAAAAACATAACAACAATAAAAAAAAAAAATATATATATATATATATATATATAAAAACAAGGATGACAAAAGTAAGAAACACAATGCAAACAAGAACACAATGAGATTTCATGGAAGATTGAGTTCAAGGAATGATATCGACACCAATTGTCTTACGCAAGGATTCAGACCTCGGGCCATCAAGGGGTTTGGTGAATATGTCTGCCTTTTGATTGTCAGTATTGATGAACTCTAGACATACTGTCTTGTCCTCTACCAAGTCCTGAATGAAGTGATAAACGGATCTCGATATGCTTTGATTTGGAGTGCTGAACTGGATTCTTTGACAAGTTTATGGCACGAGTGTTATCACAGTACACACACATAGTGTCTTGAGAAATTCCATAGTCATGCAGTAGCTTTCTCATCCATAACAATTGTGCACAACAACTTCCTGCTGCAATGTATTCAGCTTCAGCCGTTGCAAGGGATACCGAATTTTGCTTTTTGCTCATCCATGAAACCAAGTTATTTCCAAGATAGAAGCACCCACCAGAAGTGCTTTTCCTATCATTAATGCACCCTGCCCAGTCAGCATCTGAATATCCCGCCAAACACTCATTCGAATCTTTTGTATACCAAATCCCATAGTCAGATGTGCCATTGACATAGCGAATGATTCGCTTTACTGTTGTTAAGTGGGATTCTTTAGGAGCAGCTTGGAACTGTGCACATACCCCGACACTGAATGCAATATCTGAACTACTTGTTGTGAGATAGAGAAGACTGCCAATCATACTTCGATAAAGTGTTGGATCGACGTCAACACCGGCTGCATCTATGCTTAGTTTTGCAGAGGAACTCATGGGAGTAGAAGTATGTTTCTTAGAGTCCAGGCCAAATCTTTTGACAAGATTTTTGGCATACTTCTCTTGAGAAATGAATATTCCATCTTTTCGTTGTTTCACTTGAAGCCCTAGGAAGTAGTTCAACTCTCTCACCATGCTCATTTCAAATTCCCTTTTCATTTCTTCTGAAAACTCATAAGCTAGTTGATCAATTGTGGATCCAAAAACAATATCATCCACGTACACTTGAGCGACAAGGAAGGATTTCTCATCCCTTTTAACAAACAATGTTCGATCTACTTGACCTCTTTTGAACCCACAATCCAATAGGTCTTGGTGCTTGCTTCAACCCATACAAAGCTTTCTTCAATCTTAGCACATGACCCGGAAAGTGAGGATCTTCAAACCCCTTTGGTTGCTCAACAAAGACTTCTTCATTTAGAAAACCATTCAAGAAGGCACTCTTCACATCCATTTGGTACAACTTGAAATCCATGATGCATGCTATGGACAAGAGAATTCAAATGGACTCTATTCTTGCTACCGGAGCAAACGATTCATCAAAATCTATGCCTTCCACTTGAGTATACCCCTGAGCCACCAATCTAGACTTATTTTCGACAATTTCACCATCTTCATCTGTTTTGTTCTTAAAAATCCACTTGGTGCCGATCACATGTGTATCTTCAGGCCTTGGAACCAATTCTCATACATCATTTCTAACAAAATGATGTAGCTCCTGGTGCATAGACTCTACCCAATTCTCATCTTTCAGTGCTTTTTCTACCTTTTTGGGTTCAAATTGAGCAAGATAACAGTTGTATGTCACATGGTTAGCACTATACCTTGGTCCTTTTCTCAAACGAAGTCCTTCGTTTACATCCCTAATAATATTACTTGATGGGTGATTGAGAGTCACTCTTGATGAAGGTTTCTTGGAAGTTGAGAGTTCCTCATCACGAGAAATTGGGGTTTGAACTTCTGGAGGTGTGAGTGGACTTGAGACTTCTTGTGTTGATCTGGTCTCTCTTCTTGATATAGGAGGTGTGGACTCCTTTCCGGGTGTTTCTTTCTCAGCATCATCACTTAGAGACATATCATCATCATCCTCATTCTTCTTAAGTTTGAGCCCCTTTCCATCATCCTCAATTTCGTTTTCTGATATGGTGTCGTCTATGACCACATTGATTGACTCCATCACCGTCTTAGTACGCTTGTTGTACACTCTATAAGCTCGGCTATTTGTGGAGTAACCTAGGAATATTCCTTCATCATTCTTAGCATCAAATTTTTTCGGATTTTCCCTGTCATTTAGAATGTAACACGTGCTCCCAAATATTTTGAAATACTTCACCTTGGGTTTCTTTTCTCTCCATATTTCATATGACGTCTTCTTTGTCCCTGCTCGGAAATAGATTCTATTACAAATGTGACATGATGTGTTCACAGCTTCAGCCCAGAATCTTTGTGGTATGTTTTTGTTGAGTAGCATGACTCTTGCCATCTCTTGGATCACCCGGTTCTTTCTTTCAAACACCCCATTCTGTTGTGGAGTCTTTGGAGCTGAAAATTCCTTCTTGATACCATGCTCTTCACAAAAAGCTTCAAATTTAGCATTCTCAAATTCCTTCCCATGATCACTTCTGATTTTGACTATGGGAACTCCTTTTTCATTCTGCAGTCTCTTGCATAGCCTTTGTATTTTATCACATGCTTCGGACTTCTCTCTAAGGAATTCCACCCAAGAGTACCTTGAGAAATCATCAACTACCACCATAATGTATCCCTTTCCTCCTAGGCTTTCAATTCTTGTAGGCCCCATTAGATCAACGTGAAGAAGCTCTAAACACCGTGAGGTAGCAATCACATTCACCTTGTGATGGCTTGCCTTTGTTTGTTTTCCCATTTGGCATGCTCCACATATAGTCTTCTCCACCTTTCCAAACTTTGAAAGTCCCTCAACTACCTCAAGTTTAGAGACTTTAGATACTTGTTTGAAATTTGCATGTCCAAACCTGTGATGCCAAAGTTTCAGCATATCAACACGAGCACTTCTACACGAAATAGGTGCCGTAGGAACTACTCCATAACAATTATCAGTAGTCCTATTTCCCTCCAAGACTTGAATCCCTTTTTCATCAATGATTATGCACTCTTTGAGAATTGAACAAGAAAGTCCTCGTCACATATTTGAGTGATGCTTAAGAGATTCGCCTTCAATCCTTTGATGTATAGCACATCTTTCAGTAGAGGTAATCCCGGTATTTCAACCGTCCCTTTGTCGAGAACTTGAGCATGGCTCCTATCACCAAAAGTCACATAATCACAAGCTTTCTCTTTAAGAGTCTTAAACAGTGATTTATCTCCTGTCATATGATGAGAACATCCACTGTCAAGATACCATAAGCATGAGTTAAAAACCTTCAATAAGGTGTGCACAAACAGACAAGCATGAGACAAGCATTCTTGACCATCAAACAGAAATTCATCTTTATTTTCCATGCTTCTACCAGATTGAATTTTCTTTTTCAGATTATCAACATTTTCACACAATGTTCTATTTCTTCTTTTGTATTTCTCAATCAAAGAGTTAGACTCACATAAACTATTGTGCAAGATGTGGTTCTTATTTTCAAAGTATTTTAGCATGTGAACGAACATCCTAGCATGTTTCCTGGATTTAATTAACTCTAAGAGTTCATTTTTAGAACACCCTTCAAACATACTCATAGAGTCATTATCACAAACATCTAAACCACAATTCAGCATGACCTTTTTCACAGCTGCATCCATAGCCAAGGGGTCTAGGATCGAACTCAGGTAATCAAACCACAAAGAGTGCACCCGCTCTGATACCAATTGAATGTTCAAAATGAGTGTAAAACACCCTTGAACGTTTAGACCCCAAATTATAAATTATCAATTCAAGCTTATAATCAAACAATTAATGTGCGGAACATGAACATAAGCCAACCACAGAATTGATAAACAATCTAAGCCAATTATAATCACATCCACAACATAAAATAAAAGGCAAAGATAAAGGAAGAGAGATGCAAACACAAGGACAACACGCAATATGTTATCGAAAAGCAAACTGAAGCCCTCGGTGTAAAACCTCTCCGCCGCCCTCCAAGCGGTCAATAATTTACTAGAAAATGTAGTTGGGATACATAAATAGCAATGGACCCTCCAAGCCTAATCTACCCAGGTACCTAAGCCCTCCAAACTTCTTGCTCCAACAAGGTTGCGCCGAACCTTTTTCTTTTCTAGCTTACCGGATTCCGCTATAACCCATAGCATCAATCAATAACCATTGGTCCCTTCTAAACTGCTTCCCTTAGCACCAAAATACCTTCTCACAGACGTGGGTGTGATGAGAAAAGGATTTGGTCAATAACCTCTCAAGGATGTATCAATGGAGAGGAAGAGAGTAGAGGAATTTGAAGAGTCTCTTAGTGAAGATTGGGGATGAGGCAATCTTGTTTTTCTCTAGGGTTTCTCTCACAAAATTCTCTCTGGAAGCTCTCTACATTTCGTGGGTATAAGGGTCAATATATAGTGGTGTGTGTTTGGAATACGAAGAGACAGTTTTTCCCAAACAAGGCTGGTTGGCGGCTTGGCCTCGCGACTGGTCTAAGTCGCGAGTTCAAGTCGCGAGCTAACGGCCTGGCCAACCTGGGACTTTTGTCCTGTAGTGCGACAGCTGGCGTGACCCTTCACCTCCTCGCCTGCTTCTCACGTGTGCAACAGTTGGCGGCTTGCAAGTCGCGAGTTAGCCGTAAGTCCTAGCCGCGAGTCCCTGCTTCTTTGCACATTGTTGAGCAATTCTTCACACTCTCTTCACACACTACCCTTACATGAATCCCACCTAAATACAGGGTTACTAAGTGCTAAATTACAAGCAAATTGGCACAGAATAAAGCCAAAAAGATGGTTGATAAAATTCAACCTTACAGTTCTGTAATCTTCCGTGGTGTGCCCTCGCTCCTGGTGGTACTGGCAATGAAGGCTTTGATTGTGCTTTATAGGGTCTCCTCCCCATCTTATTTGGCCATTTAAAGTATGGCTCATTCTTGATTTTTTCTAAAACTTGATGCACTGGCTTTCGAAATACTATGCTGACCACTTGAGTAGTAGTAGGTCCAGATTGCCCAGCAAAATCTCTTTGGGACCGATTATTGTTGCATCTGTCCAACCTGAAATCCCTCCTATCTTGAGGGATAACCTTAGCCTTCCCTTTCCCCTACTGCTGGTCTTCCTCGACTCGTTTATACTCGTCAATACGGTCCATTAGCTGACGCACACTCCTTACAGGTTTCTTGGTCAATGACATTTTCAACGTTAAACTCACTACAACACAAGAATTTCCCACAGATGGCACCAATTGTAAGGACACAATTTGGTTCCTAAGCCCAAAAGGTAAAAGGATCTAGGCCCAAAGAGCCCAATACAATGAATTTATAGAGAGTGGGTTCTAAAACTAGGCTCTAATGAGTTGGATAACAATTATAATGGATCCAAATCATAATAAAGTAAAGATAGACTGGTTTTATCTAAAGAAAATTGTCATCGGCACAATCCGAGGAGATCAGTTCTTGTATATATTTCTTGAATTTGGTTACAAGCACAGTTCTTGTTGCTATAGTGTTTTTCTCTCAATTTTCCGATCCTTTCCCTTAGGGTCTTCCCTCTATTTTATACTACCTTCTTCCTTTCATTTCTACCTCCACGTGTAGATTAGATTGCTGGTGTTGATCCTTGTCCCATTAGCACATTCCTGAAATCTTTGGAAGTAGCTATAAGGTTGAAAATCACTGTTCAGGTATCACTTCCTCATTAATGCGGCTAGAGAGTTAGCTACAGAGCATTCAATACGGTGGTAGCAGCTTTCTCTTAGATATTTTATGGTTTCCCTCTGTCATGTGTTTTCATGATGTGTATCCTTATTAATAGAATCTCCTGGAACGTTACCTCGAATGGCAGAACACCCCTTCTGACCTCAGCTTTGCTCAGCCAAAGAGGCATTCCACCTCGACCCACCTTCCCTAACTATCTTAATCATAGCCAGCTCGTGAAGTTCTGATTCTTACATCTCCACTATCGTTTATCTGTCCTCGAAGTACTAAGCTTCCTCAGATAAGGCCCACGGCCCAATTTATACCTTTGGGCCCTTCACCCCTATAAAAATCATTTTCAACATAAATGTATAAATTGTATATTCATATATAAAAAGCACAATTCTTGAACTAGTAATAAAATTATCAAAAATTAATAGATTAAGAGGGAGGTAATATGATAAATTGAAAAATTATAATTTAAAGTCAAAATATATAAAATATGAAATCCTAGTACACACCAAAGGGGCTCAGCATAGTTGTTAGCCTGTAGGTATAGACTTCTTGAATGAATGAGGAGCCTAGGTTCTATCCCTAGCCTCATTAGATTTGGAAATTTTTATATTTAAAATTTCTGACAGTTTGAACCGCAAATCAGTGTTAAAAACCCATATTTTCACCTGGTTCAGGGTTAACCAGGTCGGACCGGCCGGTCCAGTCTGAGTTTAACAACCTTGGAGATAATATATCTCTTTTTCATTGACCGTATATTTGTGTTGGAATTGAGATTATTCAATGAAATCTACCTTAAATTTTTTGTGTGCATTAGTTATATTTTGAGATTATTCAATAACAAATTTTAGTTTGTGATAATTTTTTGAAAAAGAACATTGTTAATGCCAACCCGCCCAACCTGCCTAACTCACCAAGTTGAAACCACTAAAATTTGTAACCAATCCGCCGGATTTAGTCTTTGATGGGTCATTGGCAGATTGGATAGAAATATTGGCCTTTACATGCCCAATCCGACCCACACATAAGCCTAGGTTTGGTGTTTGTTTGTCAAGAATTTGGAAGCAATTGTGGTCGATCTACTTCTTGGTTTCGTATCACAATCACCATCTTAATTTCATGGAGTAAGCAGAGAATTCAGTTGCTGTTATGAACATGTAGCCAAATGTAATTGTATTATATGTTAAGAAATGACTGGTGAATAACCAAGGCTAGCTTGCCTTGTTGATTGTGAAATGAGAATTCATTGAGGGTGAGTTGTTACACTCCTCGACCTTTATAATTATATTGTCCCATGGTCCACTACCCAAGAAACCCGTAACTTCTAGTGCTATGACTCATAGATCAATGCATTTTCATTGTCCTCAGGTAAGTCATTATCCAAACAGTGGCGGTTTCAGGAATTTTTTTCACAATGGTTATTAAGAAACTTAAATCAAATAAAATCTAATTGATAAATATTAATAGGTAAAACTGAAAGAAAATCCAATTAAAGTTCAAATTGAAATTCAATTAGAGTCTAATTTTGCGCCACGTATCTTATCTAATTTAAGTTTTAAAATTTTTGTGCCAAATTAGTTAATTCAGTGTAAAAATTAGAATTCAATTAGAGTTTAATTTTGCGCTACGTATCTCATCTAATGTAAATTTTTTAATTTGTGTCAAGTGAATTTATTCAATGTAGAAAACGAGGAGCTACATATAAATAAACCATAAAGAATCTAATCACACATATATATATATATAAACAATTCTTAGAAAAAATTTAATTAGATTCAAAATTGAATTTTGCTTTTGTTAGCTTTCCATACAAATTAAATTGTTTAGATTTTTGTTGTTTTTTTTTTTTTTTTTTTTAACTAATGAGCATATTTTTTATACTGTTTCTATTCAGATATTTTGTATGCTAAGATCTTGAACGTAACAAATTGTAATTGAGTTAAATGATCCCATATACTTATCCCCATTCAATTTAGGAGATACTATTGGACCAATTTATTCATTTATTTTGTGTTGAATTTAGTAGAATTTCACGGATAAAACTTGAATATATTGACATAAAAAGAACAATCTCAAATACATAAATTTTAAAATATCCTTCTATGAGTTTTTTTTTTATATATGAAATTGTTGTATGATAGCTTTATTATTAATGCTATCAGTTATATCTTTTTCAATACACACAACTAATAAGTAATTTTAAACTACTGATCTCCCATTCAATTACCAAAATCTTGCCTAAATAAGTAACAATATAAACAAAATGCATCATCCTTTTTTATGACATGTTCCAACCAATATTTTGTATTTTTTAAACTAATTAGGATTAAATCAATGCAATGCTCCACTAATTTCCTTTTTAGGGAAATCATGGTTAAGAAGTTAACAAGAATATCTTCGTAAATATGCTCTTTTTATTATCTCCTTATCATTAGGATGAAAATATAAGACCTTTTCTCATAGCCTAGTGTAGGGTCAATTTTTGCTGCCCAAGCCCAAGAAGGTATGGATTTTGAGCCCACTGAACCCAAGACAATAAATTTGTAGAGAGTGGGTGAAAGAGCTAGGCTAACAATGAAATAACAGTATTAGACAGCAGCGTTTGTGGATGAATTTGCATTAATATGTGTTCGGACAGATGTAAATGCAACGTCCGAAGAGGTGTTTTTCATTCATAAACTTGGGTTACAATTCTTGGAGTTACAGTAATGGAGTATACTCTTTTCTACTTCCGATTTTCGATCCCCCTCTATCAGAGGCACCCTTCTCTTATATAGTACTTCCTTCTTACATCTTCACCGTCCACTTGTTCATCATCTAGACGCCCACTTGAGTGCATGTCCCATCATACTCCCCCTTTAGTCTTGCGTGAGTGGCGGTAGCTGAGGATGCACTGTTCAGGGGTCTTCTCCACATAAATGCGGCCAGGAAGGTAGGTGCAGCGCATTTAATGCGGTGGTTGAAGTCTGTCTCCTTGATATTTCTCTGTTCCTGTTATCTTCATGCGTGTCCGAGGCTCATTTCCCTCCTAACATTTGTCAGAAAGATCACTTGAACCTCCCATACACCTGTCGGGTCAGACTTCTTCGGATCCGAGGATATTGGACTCCTCGGACATATGAACATCTCCTCGGATAGTACACGTGTTCATCTCCAGACATTCTCCTTTTACATGGGCCTCTGATTGAATGTCTTCATCTCCTCGGACGAACAGTGTTCCTCATATAGGGCCTTGGGCCCAATACGTTGGGTTGGGCTTTTCTCCCCCCACATTAGCCCCTCAAAATTGTAGTTTTTCCCTCGCATCCGAAGAGAAAAAGTAGGATTTTGACTTGCCATGGAGCAAGAGCTTGAGAACAGGCAAAATTGAACTGGCACGTGTGTAGACGTAGGGACAGACGCTTCATTAATGCCGCTGCGGTTTCCATATTCCCAAGGCGCTGCATTAATTGCACCAGGTGGCGCTTTGTCCTTCGTATCAACGGTGACTGACTGATCCAACGGCTGTGGTTTTTCTTCAGAGTTTGGGCGGGAGTGTCCTTGACCCTTCGCTTGACCCCGTATAAAACTTCAGAGGAAGTTATTTCTTCCTCACTTTGCAAATCTTCAGACGCTCCAGCAAGAACAAGCGTGCCACTCCGTCCAAATCTCTCAGTCGCCGGTTTCAGACTTCCCCAGAATCAACACGAACCCTTCTACAAGCCTGAAATCCTTTCTCCGATTTAGTCCTGGTGAGCCGTCGTCCACCAAATCATTTAGTTCTCTCTTCGGCCAGTCGTTTTGTTTAAGCACCATGGGGAAACTCCAGTACTTGGTGGATAGCCCTGAGCAACTGGAGGCGTTTAGGGCCGCATATCGCATACCCCCAAACGTGGGTGTGAGGTATTGCCCCCCAGAAAAGATACTAACAGATCGGAAGACGGGAGAAGTCGTTATCCCCCTCATCGCCTTCAAAGAAGGGGGAATGACAATCCCCATGGGTCCCATCACCACTAGCTACCTTCGGAACCATAGGCTTACTCCCTAGCAATGCGCGCCCAATATGTTTAGGATCCTAGGAGCGATTGAGGACCTTAACCGTCACATAGGATTGGGACTCACCTGGCTCGATGTAGTACACATGTACGAATGCCACAGCCAGCAAGATGCGGGATATTACTTAAAATCCCGGTCGGACGTTGTCAGGCTCATTTCCTGCCTTCCCAAATCCAACAAAGGGATGAAAGACGACTATGTGATCGTCTCGGGCGCATGGCATGACGGCCATCATTGCCCAACCAAGCATGGGAAGCCAGGTGGGACATGTTAGATTTAGGCACACTAACCATAGGCTTAGGGTCCTCGTCTTTTAATGGTTTCTGATTCCTCTTTGGTTGCTATTTCTGAGTTTCTAACCATGTTTTGCTGTGATTTGTAACAGATAAAAGACAAGTTTCTCCTCGGCTCAGCCTTACAAATACCGCCGCCCTTAATTACCTATTAAGGTCAGAGATTTTCGTGAGCGAGGACGGGCAACTGCGATCTGCTCCCCTTATTCTGGGATACACAGGGAAACCAAAGGGTTTCCAACCAGTCGGTAACGCAATTGTCCAGGGAGACCATCGCCTAGCACGTATTGACGTTGGTCGGAAAGGTTTCTTGGCGCCAGACGATCTTGAACCCGTACCCCATCCAAATCCTCGGGCTATACCCCCTCTTGTCCAGCCACTCCAGCAAGTTCCCCTCGGACAAGCGGTTGAAGGTGAGACGGTCGGCTCTTCCACCTCCTCGCTAGAAGAGCAAATAGACGGATTTCAATTTGAGGGAGAGGCTTCAGGAGTGAACCAAGTGGTAGAGGTCTCAGACACCGAGGAAGAGCCCTACGAACAGTTAGGCGTCCATCTTAATTTACTAGCCACTCATTCCGAATACTCCTCGGATGACGACATGGATCTGAGGAGTTTAATGAAGGGCAGGGGCAAAAAGCCCGAGCAGAAAGATGCTGGGACGTCTAAACCAGTAGTGACCCTGCCTCCAGTGCCTACGCAGGTCCCTGACCCAGGTTTGAAACCCATACCAAACCTGCAGAAGAAGAGGCCCCACGAGCCTGAAGAGAGGGAGGTGGTCGTGCTACCCAAGACGAATAAACAACAAAAGGTGGCAAGGGACCAACGAAGCAAAAGGGCCTCTTCCACTGAAAACCGAGACGAAAACGTCGCCGACGTCCGCCGAGGAGGAGGACCTCGCAACTGGTCTCCAAGGCTAGAGCTGGATGGCTCCCCCATTCCTTGGGACACATCCCTCAGGAATTACGACGGGGGAAAGGCGGGGTACGTTGCTGAGGCTCTGCAGCAGCCACTCCTTCTCCCACATGACATGGCCTCCTTCAGGCGCTTCAACCAGCAGGAGCTATTCTTATCCCCTAAGAGGGATATAGCCATGGTAAGTGCACTATTCCTTACTTCAGGTTTTATCCTTAATTGGCTTTGCTTCTTTTCTTAACCTAATGTTGAAAATGTTGTCATGCAAATTACTCAGCAGATTTACGTGGCCGAGGAATGGAACAAGGAGTCCTGGCTCAAGGCCCAAGCAGCAGCCCAGTCCCAGTCTGAGGTAGAGGCATCTCTCGGCCAACTGAAGGAGGAATATGCTCGTATGTCCGAGGAACTTAAAGAGGTGACCACTCAGAAGCGAAGCCTCGATGCTGGGATCAAGAATGTTCAAAAGCAGGTCGAGGAACAGCGTAAACTGCTGAACGCGTCAGAGGTCAACCTGGCGACCGAAAGGGAGCTAGTGAAGGGCCTCAGAGCTGAACTCCAAAAGGCCAAAGAGAGCGCCAAAGCAGCTGAGCAAAAGGCTCAACTGGCCAAGGAGTCAGTTGAAGCAGAGAGGAAGGCGGCGTATCAGTTGGGGGTAGATGTGACCGGGCAGCAGCTTACTGAGCAGTTTGCCTCAGTTAGTCGTGAGTACTGCGACATAACCTGGCAAAAGGCATTGGACGCTGCTGGGGTCCCCTCGGACTCTCCCCTGAGGTTACCTGGGAGCACATACTATGATCCTGATATCCGAGAGATCCCGGTGGATGATCCTTCTGCCCCACAGCTTCCCGAGGCTTCTGAGCCAAATCTGGTCAGCCAAGCTCCTCCGTCCACCCTTAGTGCACCCAAAGAGGCTGGTCAGCCAGGTGACAAGGATAAGCCAGCTGAACCAGTCAAAGAAAAAGGCCAAGGGTCGGGTAAAGAGGAAACTCCTGCTAAGCCCAAGGACCAAGCCCCTGAAGCAACTGCTCGGACAGGCCAGGCTGCTGACCCCGTGCTCCCTCCAGCAAAAGAATAGATGTATAGGGCTTTTGTTTTTACACCTGTACTTTCTTTTGTTTTATCCAAGGAATTGTAAACTCTTCTTTTATTTATAGAATGGCTTCCCATTTGTCTTTGATGTTTTTAATACATGTCTTACTACTTATTACTGTTGCATATAACTGCACATTACACTTATAACAAAATAATGCAAATAAACTTGATTGATACATCATACTGATGGTGTGGGTAATTAAGATTGATATTGAAAAGAACAATCCGAATAAAAGTTACTAACAGGTAATGATTGCAGTGAGTAGTTTGTGTAAGTGAGATAGTCATAAGTATAACAAAGGAAGACAGTCACAAGTGAGAATTAATTTAAACGCAATCAGGAATTTTAGCACTAAGCCCCAGTGACAATAGCTGTGTAGGGGTACTGACTAACCTGTGTCATTTGATTCAAGGACCACAGGGGACGAACGTATTCGAGTGTTAACTAACCCTAATCATCTGGTCCGAGGACTACAGGCATGATTGGATTTAAGTTTAAACACTTAGAGAACTGCACCGGAGTGTTAACTAACCCTAATCATCTGGTCCGAGGACTACAGGCATGATTGGATTTAAGTTTAAACACTTGAGCTAGTGGCGAATGAGTGTTAACTAACCCTAATCATCTGGTCCGAGGACTACAGGCATGACTGGATTTAAGTTTAAACACTTGAGAGAAGACTTTACGCAGTGAATTGGCACATCGGTTGAAGAAAAGATTCGATTAATAAAAGTACCTCTTGAGGTTATTTACATTCCATGGGCGTGGTATTACATGACCATCTAGGTCTTCCAAGAAATATGCCCCAATGCCTGCCCCTGAAGTGATGCGGTATGGTCCTTCCCAATTGGGTCCTAGTTTTCCCCAACCTGGATTCTTTGCGGTGCCCACAACTTTCCTCAGCACTAGATCACCAGGCTCTAGAGGCCTTAGCTTTACGTTAGCATCATAGCCTTGCCTGAGTTTTTGTTGGTAATGTGCCAGCCGAACCATTGCATTCTCCCTCCTTTCCTCAATCAAGTCTAAGCTCTTCTGTAGCTGCTCATCGTTGTCGGCCGGACTGAACGAGCTAGTCTTTAACGTTGGGAACCCGGTCTCCAAGGGAATGACAGCTTCAGCCCCATAGGTCATTGAGAAGGGGGTCTCTCCAGTAAACCTACGAGGCGTAGTCCTGTAAGCCCAAAGCACATGTGGCAATTCTTCTACCCATTTGCCCTTTGCATCATCCAGCCTCTTCTTTAAGCCATTCAGTATGACCTTGTTGACAGCTTCTGCTTGTCCATTACCCTGGGGATAGGCGGGAGTGGAGTATCTGTTTATAATTCCCAGCTCGCTGCAATAATTCCTGAATGCCTTGCTATCGAACTGTAAGCCGTTGTCCGAGATGAGAGTGTGAGGAACTCCAAACTGAGTGACAATGTTCTTCCACACAAACTTTTGCACATCAACGTCTCTGATATTGGCTAGTGGCTCGGCTTCAACCCACTTGGTGAAATAGTCTGTGCCGACCAGAAGGTACTTCTTGTTTCCTGCAACTTTAGGGAAGGGTCCCACAATATCCAAGCCCCATTGGGCGAAGGGCCATGGGCTAGATAGCGGATTAAGATTTCCCCCTGGCTGGTGAATGTTTGGAGCGAAGCGCTGACATTGATCACACCTTTTGACATACTCGTGGGCCTCCTTTTGCATGTTAGGCCACCAATAGCCTTGGGTGAGGGCTCGGTGAGCCAAGGACCTACCTCCAGTGTGGCTGCCACAGATTCCTTCGTGCAGCTCTTCTAGTAATGGCTCAGTCGTTTCAGGATGCATGCATAACAAGTATGGTCCCGAGTAGGAGCGTCTGTATAATTTCTGGTCCTCGGATAACCAGAATTTGGTCGCCTTCCTCCGAACTTTATCAGCTTCTCCCTTCTCTTCAGGCAATATATTTTCTTTGAGGAATTTGATTAAAGGATCCATCCAGCAGGGCCCGGCCCTGACCTGGTGAACCTGGACTGCCTCTGCTTTCGCCTCTGTAGGCCTGTGCAAGTCTTCAACGAGGATGATCCTCGGCAGGTCTTGCACCGAAGAGGTTGCAAGCGTGGCCAAGGAATCAGCATGTGAGTTACCACTTCTGGGGATGTGCAGCAAATTGAAAGAGTCGAACTCTGATTGCAGATGTTTAACACGACCCAAGTACCCCTGCATTCTTTCGTCCTTTGCCTCAAACTCGCCTTGTACTTGACCTACTACCAATCTTGAGTCCGAGAACAACTCCACAGACTTCCCACCCATTCTACGGACCATAGTCATTCCCATCAGTAGGGCCTCATACTCCGCCTCATTATTCGTTGCCGAGAAGTCCAGCCTTAACGATTTCTCGATAATGATTTTCTCGGGGGATATCAATACCAGCCCAACTCTAGAACCTCTTTGGTTTGCCGCGCCGTCAACGTACACTTCCCAATGGGAGGGATTCTGTTGGGAGATCATGCCAACTGATTTTTCATCCATGCCTGACGTGGGCTTTACTTCTTCTAACTGGGGCTCCGTGAACTCAGCCACCAAATCCGCGAGGACCTGTCCCTTGACCGATGTGCGAGGCATATATCTTATATCGAAAGCCCCTAAGATTGTGCCCCACTTGGCAATCCGACCAGTGTAATCAGCACTTCGGAGTATAGCCTTGAGTGGGAGTTGGGTGAGAACAATGACCGTGTGGGCCTGGAAGTAGTGAGGTAGCTTCCGTGTGCCAAGCACTACTGCTAGGATAGCCTTCTCCAGAGGCAAGTAACGAATCTCAGCCTCATGCAGCGACTTGCTTACGTAATAAACGGGCCTTTGTACACCAGAGTCTGATCGTATCAACACCAGGCTCACCGCATAGGGAGCTACAGCGATGTAGGCGAACAGTACCTCATCTGGCTCAGGACTGGACATGATTGGTGGCCGAGCTAGATAATCCTTGAGTTGCTGGAATGCCAAAGCACATTCTTCAGTCCATTCGAATCCCTTCCACTTGTTGAGCAGAGAGAAAAAGGGCCGACACCTGTCCGCTGATCTAGAGATGAACCGATTGAGGGCAGTAGTCATTCCGATTAGTTTCTGAACCTCCTTGGGATTCCGAGGAGCTCGTTGATCGTTGATGGCCTTTATCTGGTCGGGGTTAACCTCAATTCCTCTGTGGGTGACCATGTATCCCAAAAACTTGCCGGACCCCACCCCAAATGAGCACTTAGAAGCATTTAGTCGTAGCTTGTACTTTCGTAGAATCTCAAAGGTACTTTCAAGGTCCTTCACATGCTCGGCTACCACCTTGCTCTTCACCACCATGTCATCTATGTAAACCTCAATATTTTTGCCCAGCTGTGGCTCGAACATCCTCGTCATCATCCTCTGGTAGGTAGCACCCGCGTTCTTCAAGCCAAACGGCATCACTTTATAGTGGTAGTTACCAATAGGGGTGACAAAAGCAGTTTTCTTCTGGTCCTCCGGGGCTAATGGTATCTGGTGGTAGCCTTGGAAGGCATCTAGGAAGCTCATCCGAGGGTGGCCGACAGTGGCATCCACCAGCTGATCAATTTTCGGCATAGGGAATGGATCTTTGGGGCAAGCCCTATTCAAATCGGTGAAGTCTACGCACACTCGCCATTTCCCACTCTTCTTCTTTACCACCACGGTATTTGCCAGCCATTCAGGATAAAAAACTTCTTTGATAGCCCTATCTTGTTTGAGTTTCGCTACCTCCTCTCTTACTGCGTCAGCATGTTCCTTGGACGGGCGCCGAATAGGCTGTTTCTTGGGGGTGACTAGTGGATTCACCTTCAAGTGGTGGCATATAAACTCCGGGTCTACCCCTGGGGCTTCGTAAGCACTCCAGGCAAACACATCGAGATTTCGCTTGAGGAACTCTATTAGTTCTTCCCTCTCCTGAAGAGGCAGCTGAGATCCAACTTGAAAGAACCTATCAGGATCATCTCCAATAACCACTTTCGTCAAATCCTCACATCGAGTGCCTTCATCTGGATCTTCGACGGGCAATCCCCGAGACTGTAGTTGCTATAAATCCCTTTCGGCTAGGTCCGAGGACTCGGCTGGGGTCTTATGTTGAATGGCAGCTACCAGGCACTGTCGAGCAACAGACTGGTCTCCTCGGATCTCATGTATCTGCCCCTCTGATGGGTATTTGACCTTTTGGTGCAAAGTAGAGGGAACAGCCCCAAGTGCATGAATCCAGGGTCTGCCTACGAGCGCCGTGTAGGGTGAATATGCGTCCACAACTATAAAGTCCAACTCTACCACTTCGGAGCCGGACTGCACAGGTAAGCGTATCCGGCCTTTCGGGATGACAGGCCTTCCTTCAAAGCTCAAGAGGGGGGAATCGTATGGCGTCAGGTCTTGGGGTTTTAGGCCTAGCCCCTTGTAGAGGTCTGGGTACATTATTTCCACAGCACTGCCCTGGTCCACCATCACCCTCTTTACATCGTACCCTCCTATTCTGAGGGTGATGACTAGTGCATCGTCATGGGGTTGGATGGTGCCAATCATGTCTTCGTCCGAGAAACCCATGACTAGCGAGGCACAAGACTCAGCTCTCTTCGGTCCTCGGCTTGACTCCCCTGCGGATGGTCGGCCTACCGACATAACTTTCAATGGCCAGGATCCTGTTCTCCCCTGCGCGGCGAAGACGACGTTTATAGTCCCTAGCGGCGGCTTTGAGGGGTCATCTCTGCGTAGCCCTGAGCCCGTCTGCCCTCGGCCGCTGGAGGGGTGCAAGAGGTGTTTCAGTTTACCATCGCGAACCAGTTGGTCCAGGTGATCCCACAGGCTCCTACAATCCTCCGTGGTATGCCCATGGTCTTGATGGTACTGGCAGTAGAGATTATGGTTGCGTCTCTCGGGGTTTCCTACCATCTTGTTCGGCCACCTGAAGAATGATTCATTCTTGATTTTTTCCAGGACCTGGTGCACTGGCTCTTTGAACACGGTGTTGACCGCTTGAGGATTCGTTGATCCTAATTGCCCGACAAAATCCCTCCGCGGTTTATTGTAATTGTAACGGTCCGACCTCGAATCCCTCCTCTCCTGGGGGATAACCTTGTCCTTTCCCTTGCCCTACTGCTGATCTTCTTCAACCCTCTTATACTTTTCTATGCGGTCCATTAGTTGACGCACGTTTGTGACTGGTGTGCCAGATAAAGATATCCTCAAACCGTGGTCAGTGGGGAGGCCGAGCTTGAACGTGCTGAGGGCCATTGCATCATTGTTGCCTTCCATATCATTGAACATCTCCCAGTATCTGTCTGAATATGCCTTCAAGGACTCGCCTTCCTGCATGGACAAGGATAGCAATGAAGAGAAGGGTCTGGCCACTCTTCGGCATGTGACAAAACGGGAGCCAAATGCCTGAGTGAGCTCTTTGAAGGAGTTGATGGAGCCTACTTTTAAGCCGTCAAACCACCTCATGGCAACAGGCCCAAGACTGGAAGGGAAAACCTTGCACATCAGAGCTTCGTCTCTGGAGTAGACAGCCATCCTCTGGTTAAAATGACTCACATGCTCCACGGGGTCAATTTTACCATTGTAGATGGTGAACGTTGGCTGGTTAAAGCGCCGAGAGAGTCTGGCCTCCTCAATCCTGCGCGTGAAGGGTGACTTAGATATCTGATTCAGAGCCCTGTTCATGGCATCGTTCTCCATGTCCTCACGTGATGGGCTTCTACGTTGCCTCTTACGATGGGACTCTTCTTCATAAGTGTAGGACTCGCTGGCTGGTGTCCTAGATTTATGCTGATAAGAGACATCCTGCTCGTCATCAAGATCCTCCTCAGAATATGAGGAAGCCCGTTTCCTCTTTGCATGGCGCAGCTCCCTTTTTAGTTTTTCTACTTCCAGTTGTAAATCACGGTTCTTCTCTGCATGGGACATGTGACTTCCGCCCTGTGATTGGCTCTGGCTAAGGCGCACAGTGTGTACACTGCCTTCACGATTTTGTCTCCTCTCTAAGTTGACAAAATGGTCCACGTGTTGGGATGCCCTGGATTCTGCTTGTTGTTCACCTTGTCCTGCCATCATCAACTGTTGTTTTCACTCTTGCACAAGCTCTTCCCACAGACGGCGCCAATTGTAGGGTCAATTTTTGCTGCCCAAGCCCAAGAAGGTATGGATTTTGAGCCCACTGAACCCAAGACAATAAATTTGTAGAGAGTGGGTGAAAGAGCTAGGCTAACAATGAAATAACAGTATTAGACAGCAGCATTTGTGGATGAATTTGCATTAATATGTGTTCGGACAGATGTAAATGCAACGTCCGAAGAGGTGTTTTTCATTCATAAACTTGGGTTACAATTCTTGGAGCTACAGTAATGGAGTATACTCTTTTCTACTTCCGATTTTCGATCCCCCTCTATCAGAGGCACCCTTCTCTTATATAGTACTTCCTTCCTACATCTTCACCGTCCACTTGTTCATCATCTAGACGCCCACTTGAGTGCATGTCCCATCATACTCCCCCTTTAGTCTTGCGTGAGTGGCGGTAGCTGAGGATGCACTGTTCAGGGGTCTTCTCCACATAAATGCGGCCAGGAAGGTAGGTGCAGCGCATTTAATGCGGTGGTTGAAGTCTGTCTCCTTGATATTTCTTTGTTCCTGTTATCTTCATGCGTGTCCGAGGCTCATTTCCCTCCTAACATTTGTCAGAAAGATCACTTGAACCTCCCATACACCTGTCGGGTCAGACTTCTTCGGATCCGAGGATATTGGACTCCTCGGACATATGAACATCTCCTCGGATAGTACACGTGTTCATCTCCAGACATTCTCCTTTTACATGGGCCTCTGATTGAATGTCTTCATCTCCTCGGACGAACAGTGTTCCTCATATAGGGCCTTGGGCCTAATACGTTGGGTTGGGCTTTTCTCCCCCCACACCTAGAATCTAAAAGAAAATTATTCAAGTAATTATGAATTTGCTTAGAAGATAAAATTTGAAATAAAAGTGATGTTCTTATAAGAATTTTGTCAATAGTGCTAACAAAAGAATAAATGGTAAACTATAAGTTCATTCAAAATATTCAACTTAGGCATTAAACCGTTACATTAATCATGTTCAACAAAGTATTGAAATATTATTTTAGTGCATATGCGAATGTACAAGACGTATCACATAAATCCAAAAAATTTAGTTAAAAACTAAAGCAAGCACTAACCAACTAGCTATAGGAAAATATGCATTTTTTATATATAAAAATGAGATTAAATTCTATAAGGACGTGGTGTAAAACTCATATTTTACCCCTCCAATCTGAACATGTCACATCATCTTATCACATATTTAAGAATAAGCACAACTACACCAAATCAATTTCAACACCCATATATAAATCCAACCAAATTGGGAGTTTATTGAGATGTTATTAGATGTGGTAGGATGTATTGAATTTTAAGTAAAATGCTAATATGACAATCTCTTATTGGATTGTATAAAACATAAGTTTTGCATCCCATCCTTACCAAATTCAGACTCTATAAAAATAGCAATTTAAAAATGTCTTTTGAAAAATAAATTTTAAAATATCACAGTTAAACATTTGATTTGGGCTTTTAGGCTAATTTATTTGTTTGGACAATATTTGAGGAATGCTATGTCCACAAAATTTTTACAACAAATCCTAGTTGATAATTGTTATTGGTTCTAATTTACAAAGCACTAAAATTGTTTTTTTATTCACCGGTAACAACCTACTACTTAAGATTTGTTGTGAAAGTGTCGTGAATATAACATTTTTCGCAATTTTTTGGTTCAATCTTTAATAGACCAAAATTTTGGAAAGGTCAAATTTTATTTTTAATGAACTCAAATTTTTATTTAGGATGTTCAAATTTTTTTTAGGGTGGTCAATTTTTTTTTTCTAGGGTGGTTAACAATCCATATTAATTTAAAATTCATTTGTTTAAGGTATTAAAAAAAAAAAAAAATTCATACATAGTGCCGCCCTTGGATCCAAATCTTGCTACTAATAAGTAAGATATCAGTGTAATGCCAAGAGTCTAGCTCAACTGGTTGGCACTTCTTGAACTTTTCAAAAGATATCCAAGTTCTCTCTATATCAAGAAAAAAAAAAGTAAGATATCTGTGTAGTAACATGAGTTTCTCCCTTAAATCACGCATCAAAGAGAATTTATTGGTTTGTCTATTAGGTATGATCATACCAGCATCGCACAACTCATCTATCAAAGAGAAAGTAAGCATTTTTCTAGAAGTTATTGATTGAGAAAAAAGGACACAAGGAAAAAAAAAAAAAAAAAAAACTATTGAATGAGAACTGAGACAATTAGATGGATCATAATGAGAAGTAGGCATCTTCTTCTCTGCTCTGCTTCTTTTCTGTCTGCAAGAGGAGGCCGGTATTAATGTAGTGGACCTACTCATGATTTTGGAGAGCAGCTGGGGACCCTGCACCAGGTACATATGTTGCCATTTATTAATGACCAGCAAAAGTAGCGATGTATCAATGACTACATTGCAGTAGGACCTGAGGTTTACTGTGCCATGTGTCTATATAATATCATAATGTGCAAATGACCCTCATAACTCTATCAAACACCTTTAATGGTTATAATGTCATGTTTGGTATATAAATATATAAACCTGGAGGATTAAAGTCCACTTCAATTTAGTTAATTATGACATTGATTTGTGAAACATCCATCCACCTCATAAAATATGGCCTTATAGTTATGGGAGATACCTGGGAATTCTGTCATTGGAAAAACAGAAATTTAGAGATAAAAATATTATAATGGGAAAAAAAAGGACCAATTTGAGAAATTGACCCTAGTTTGTAGTGGGTAAGTCTAGCAAACAGGTACATGGTTCGAAGCCCACCTTACTACTCATTATTTACTTATCAAAATCATGATTATATAATTAAAATAAATAATAAAATTTTATTTTAATTTACTTGAAATTTTTTGGTAATACAACTTTAATTTTATTGAAACTTAAGTAATAGTCATGTTACCACACGGGGGTGTGGCTTGATAGTAGGAGTTTTTGTTCTGCACCCAGAGAGGAGCAGTTCGAGCGATAGCCCTAGCAAGGCCCGTGTGGTATACGTGGTATTATCCATTACCGTCACGTGACGTAAGGTCAATGAGCCCACACCAAAGACCCTTTTTTTTTTTTTAGCAAAAAAAAAAAAGTAATAGTCTTGTTGAACCGGGGAACATTGAAGTAGTGCTCACGTGTTTCTGGTTGAACTATGGAACAACAAAGCAATGGTCACGTGTTTTTGGATTCACTTGGAGGGCATCCTTCCTTACTTCCAGGGGCGGCTCTTGCCTTAGGCAAGTTAGGCGACCACCTAATGCTCCCAAATTGAGAAAGATCCCGAAATTTTAAGCAATTAGGTTAATTCTTTGACTCCAAAAAAAAAATAAAAAAAATAAAATCGTAAAATGAATAAATCAAACCTCCAATTAGAGTAAAAAAAATTAGGAAACAAAAATGTCCAAGAAAAACAAAGTCGGGGCATTCTAGTAATAAACTATACCCAGCATATTTATACATATATATTTTAAAATATTGATTCTGTTTTGACCCAGAAGCTGAAATCAATCTCTCTCTCTCTTTCTCTCTCTCTCTCAAAAAAAAAAAACAAAACATAAAAAATCCCCCCCACCCCTCTCCCAAAAAAAGAAAAAGAAAAAAAGAAGCTAAAACCTCTTTTTTTTTGCGTACTCATCGGTGAAAGAAAGTTTCCTTCCTTAATATTTCTTTGTATTCGCTGTCACTGAATTTGATTCAGTAGTCGTGCGTTGATCTGCCAGTTTATTTCTTCCTTCAAGTCCGTTTGAGACTTTTGATAAATTGATAAATTTTCCCAGATTATGCTTTAGAGTTTAGATGGTCTTTGTTTGTTTCTTTAGTACTGATAATTGATGTGTCTGTTCTTCTTATCTGTGGAAGATGGGTAGTGGACATCTTCTATTTGGTCCACACCCTTCTCCACAGACCTCACGTTTCACCGTATTAAAATCGTTTTTTTCGTTCAAGCAAAATTCTTTGTCCTTTTAATTTTTCATTTAAAAAATTAAGTTTTGTGAAAAATAAAATATCAAATTAATATATACTTAATTACTACTAAACAAATTTATAATCCAAAATTAACTTATTAAAAATATAATTTCATTATAATTTTTTAGTATTTAATTTTTTTAATTGTGTTGTTCCTTTTTGTTGTATTGTGTTGTATTGTTTAATCCAATTTATTGGGTGATTTAATGAATATGCTGTTATTGTTTTTATATGCAAGTTAAGACTATAAGATACTTTCATGGATAAGTAGAGCTATAATAGTGCATTTTATAAATCAGGTTCTATTGCTCTAGGCTTGAAGTTTATTTTTATTTTTATTTTTTTTATTCTAGTTATTCAATTTTTATAGATAATGTGTTTTTTTGGTTGATGGATCATATTTATTTTCAAAGTTAAAATTTTTGAAGAAGTTCTATACCCCAATTGATGTACTAGAAGGTTAGAATTTTTTCCCAAAATGCATGTATAGCTAATAGAATTTTAATAAAAATACCTCTTACAGTTACTTCTGCAAAAATAAGTTTTTCAAAATTAAAATTGATAGAATCATATTGTGGGAGGCCAGGAGAGCTAGGCCCTTTAGGCCTTACTCGAGGAGCCTGAGAAGCCCAGTAAGCCCACTCACCAGTCCACGGGTGGGACCCATGGTTTCTGAGGAGGAGTGGTGATGTCACAAAAGTCTGAAAAAAGCACATACAATACTCTCTTTGATGGATAGAAACTAAACTGTTAGTTTCTAGGTAGTAAACATTGAATCCATGAGAGGTTGCTTGAATCCACAAGGTGATAAAACTAAAATCCACAAGATAATAAAATTGACAAAATGTCTGTGTTTATTGATAATAATCTAATTTGCATATAAATACTGAGAAAAACGTCTAAAATCCTAATTTGCATTAATTACGTGATTAGGTGAAAAAATACCGAAATTTACCAAAAATGGCAAAATTGAGTTAAATGCAGAATCATAAACTATTGACCTTAAAGGTCATTCCAAAACAAGCAGAACCTTATTTTGACTTTTGAGCGAAAAGTTATTAAGGAGACAAAAATTACTATAAAGGGAAATTTTGCAGTTTTAGGGGCCTAAATGGACGAATTCGCCATTTTTAGTGGGTACCTTGTAGTAAAGTGACGACTATTGCTCAAAAGGCCAGTTCGCTTCAGCCTGCCAAATTTCATGAAATGATTTCTACTAGTGCATTTTTGCCTTGCGCGATTTTAGGAGTGCTTGGAAGTCCAAAAAGGTCATGGCAGTCTATTTTACATCAAGTGGGGAACTGAGGAGCCCACCAGAAGAAGGAAGCCCGTGGAAAGGAGGGGTTCATGTTGGACTAGAGGTCCCCTTCCTTGGAAGACATTAGCTCACAAGTTCATGTTAGCAATGAAAGAGGACTTTTCTAAAAAGCACTCATCACCTATGCATTGAATGCACTGCAACAACCATGCTAGCTGCATTAATGGCTGAATGACACCTGAACAATGTCAGGACAGCCTGTATCCCACCTAGCATGACCTGAAAAAGAAGGATGGGACAAGTATCCAGATGAAGGGCCAATAAACTTCCCACATGGAGGGGTAAGATGAGAGTTGAAGCACTATAAAAGGGAAAGAACCCCTCATAATTCGTGGTTGGAACCCAGGAAAATACCCATTAGAATAGATATTTCCCACTTATAATACTGTATAAATAAGGTCTCCTTAGTCGCACTGAGGAACATAAACTAATCTAATATGTGGGTTCCAATTAACTTAATTGGTAAAGTCTTTGATGGCTGTATAAGAGATCTGAGGTTCAATCCCAGCCTATACCAAAAACTGATTGGTGTCTTAGTCTGGTAATAAAGAGCTATCATCAGAAGCGGACACCATAAGTTGAAACCCTCTCTCAAAAAAAAAAAACTAATCTAATATTATTTGAGAAACATTTCTTATTCAAAGATCTTTATTCCTTTTTCTATTTTTGTCAATAAGATTTAATCCCGGGAGCAACTCCATTAGTCTGAAAGACCATCTTTAAAAATTAATTGTTATGGGCATTAGCCAAAGCCCAACCCATCTCCTTTGGGCTGTTGGTCCCTATTTCTTTTAGCCCATACACATATCTAAGATCAACAATGTCACAAAAAAGATTAAGTCGATTAGCCATATTAATTGTTGAAAAAGAAATTTTAGAGGAACTTGAATTCAAAATTTTAATAAGTAATTTTGCATCTGAAAAAAGTGAGAAGAATAGATTTTATGGAAAAAAAATATATTTAAGTAATATTTAAAATATTTAATTATATAAAGGTCTCATTTTACTCTTCGCCTTAGGCCCCAAAATGCATAGGGCGCCCCCTGCTTACCCCTACCCCAACCCCTTCCTTTCCTTTTCCTAAACACTTAAGCACTCATATCAATTCTTGTATAGTATAAAAAGTATCACATTTTGGCAAACCAAACCCAAAATTCACTCACATCCGTCCATGTAAAATTGTGTAAAAATACATGGTTGTTACAATAACTATGGCACTATTCATTTCACATTTAGTTTTTTATTATTTTTTTATGTATCTAGAAAATGAAGGAAAAGAATAGATGGTGATTGTTGTGTGTGAAGAAAGAAAAACAATTTAAAAAATCAAGAAAAATTTGATATTTTAATAAAATATAGTGTAAAATAGATAATTTGATATGGGGTGTTTTGAAAAATGAGTATGTAAACTAGAAAAATAGGTTTTTATGTAAAAATAGACAAAATTTTTTGTACAACCTAATGCAAATAGTTGAGAGTGTAAATTGAAAATTTTGAAACACAAAGACCAAAATGACAATAAAAACAAACTAAGAACCAATAGGTACCAAAAGGTATTTTTACCTTTATTATTTATTAAGCTATACTCTGGACATTTAGTCATTTATTAAAAAGGTTTGTCAAGATGATTAAGTTTGGCAATGAAGAAAGTTTTTTGCGAAGGCTTGTCAAGAGTGAAAGTTTCTCAGTCGCTAAGAAAGTCCTCTGACTTCTCCTAGGCAGTAGAATTGTTGTGCCTTCATTGCGAAGGCTTGTTGTCTTCCACGTATCAACAGTGTTAATCCATTGGCTAGTTGGGTTTTTTTCAAGGGTATTAGGAAACAGTTTTTTCTTTTCTTTCTTCGCCTTCCAATCATAATTCAATCCCCTTCCAATCCCAGGTTCTCAGGTCACCCATCTTAGATGTGACTCGTCGAATCAGGTTCCTATTTTCATAAACTCATCTGGTTTGGAGGCCCCACCTAGGAAAAAGGTTTTTCGTTTTGAAGAAATGTGGTTGTTTGATTCACAATGTACAAAAATAGTAGAGGCATCTTGGACCAATGGAGGAGAGGATGATGTTTTAAAAAAATTTGAGGAGTGTAGCAGGGACTTGGAGTGGTGGGATAAGAATTTCTTTGGTGTTGTGAGGTGCGAATTGGAGGAAAGGAAAAAAATGTTAGCAAAAGTTGAAGCTGAGGCAATGAATAGTGGAAATAATTTTTGGGTTAGAGAATTATAATCTGAAGTTAATGTATTGCTTGACAGAGAAATCCGGTTGTGGAGCCCTTTATCAAGAGTTCTTTGGCTAAATAAAGGGGATAGCAACTCTACGTTTTTTCACAGTAAAGCTACTCACAGGTTCAGGAGAAATATTATCCTTGGTATTAGAGATAAAGGTGAACTATGGCAAGAACAGGCAGATTTGATAGAGACACAATATTTAAATTTTATGAAGAGTTGTTCACCACTTGCAATCCATATTTGCAAGCCGATTCACTATCCTATGTTTCTCAGCTGGTGCCAAATGAGATTAATTCTCACTTATCAAGTGACTTTATGGAATGGGAAGTTCATATAGCCCTCAAGCAAATGGCGCCACTTAAAGCTCCAGGTCTGGATGGGATGCCACCACTGTTCTACCAACACTTTTGGGAGATGATGAATCTTTCTTGGCTGAATACAGGTAAATTGCCTCATCCCATAAACCATACTTTCATAACTCTAATCCCAAAAGTGAAGTCCTGAATTTGTTTCTGAATACCGCCCAATTAGCTTGTACAATGTATTGTATAAGATTTTTTCCAAGGTTTTAGCAAATAGATTAAAAATATTTCTACTAAATCTCATAATTGAGCATCAATCTACTTTTGCAAAAAAAACCGTCTTATTTTGGATAACATTTTAGTTGCTTTTGAGACTTTACACTGTATGAAAAATCATAATAAAAAAAAAGGGTTCATGGCACTGAAGCTGGATATGAGTAAAGCCTACGATAAGGTGGAATGGGTTTTTATGGAGAACCTAATGAAGAGAATGGGTTTTTGTTCTAGGTGGATTGGTTTAACTATGGAATGTGTTTGCACAGTTTTATATTCTATTCCTGTGAATGGGGAACCGAAGGGTATGATTAATCCAACTAGAGGAATTAGGCAAGGGGATCCCCTTTCCCCCTTCCTTTTCTTATTATGTACAGAAGGGTTGCATGGATTAACTAAAAAAGCTGCAAGAAATAAGGAGGTCAATGGTTTTTCTTTTTGTAAGAGAGGCCCCAAGCTAACCCTTTTTTTTTTTTTTTATGCAGATGATAGTCTTCTCTTATGCAAGGATAATTCACAAGAATGTGGTAATGTGCTCAAACTTCTGTTAGAGTATGAAGTTGTCTCTCATCAGAAAATTAATAAAGAAAAGACAACTCTTTTCTTTAGCAAGTCCACAAATGTTGATGCTAGGCAAAAAATAAAGAGGATTTTGGGGGTTCAAGAAATAAAATTTTATGAGAAGTATTCGGGGCTTCTGGCTTTGGTTGGTAGGGATAAAAAAGCAAGCTTTAGCAACATCAAAGAAAGGGTATGAAGGAACTTGCAAGGGTGGAAATGTAAAATGTTGTCTTAAGTAAGAAAAGATGTTTTAATCTAAACAGTTGTCCAAGCCATACCAACATATGCCATGGGTTGCTTCGAACTTCCATTAGGGCTTTGTCATGACATTGAGGCAATGATCAAAAAATTCTTTTGGGGGCAGCGAGGTGATAAGAGAAAAATCCATTGCAATAAGTGGTCAAAATTGACTAAATCTAAGTTGGTTGGGAGGATGGGTTTTAGAGACCTTGCCTTGTTTAATGATTCTCTTCATGCCAAACAAGCCTGGTGACTCATGCATAGAACAGATACTCTCTTTTACAAGATCTTCAAGGCTCGGTTTTTCCCTCAATGTTCATTTATGAAAGCTAAAGATTTGGTGTTAGGTCATATGCTTGGAAAAGTATACTTAAAGGTAGAGAAGTTATACAAAGGGGTTCAAGCTTTCGGGTTAGCAATGGTAAGAAGATTAGAATCTGGCAGCACCATTGGCTCCCAATTCAACATCCAACCTTGGTTACTGTTGATATTGTATTTTGCCCGCTCTAGATTTGCGTGCCAGACCCCAAAAAATCCAAAAATATTATTTTCTTCATATGGGGCCACGAGAACATTTAGAATGATGTGGTGCAACTCGTTCGGGCATCGGAGCACCCGAAATGCATTTTTTAGCCAAAATGACCAAAATGCCCCTAGTTAACCCTAAGTTTGACCGAAGGTCAAATGAGGTCAAAACCCTCACAAAACAACATTTTTCATGGTTTTACATCAAACCTGAGCTTCTCGAAGATTTTTAACAACTTTTACCAAGTTTGACCTGAAGTGAATCCCGATGGGCCCAAAAACCCTAATTTTAATCCAGTTGTTAGAACGGGTTGAAACCAATGCCATTGTAAAGATTATCAGATTCTCATTCCAATGACTATTCATGGGTAGAAATCGAAGTTAGAACGGCCGAGATATCACGAAAATCGGGATGATGCACTGATTGATGCACCACTAACTTCCGAGAGCCCTAACTTTTGATCCGATCGTTGGATTTTCAAGTTCCATACCTTTTCAGAAACAGGAAGTCAAAACCTTTCCAAGGATTTTAAGATCAACCCGATCGGATGAAGTTGGAGGCTGGCGGCCCTACAAGGGTTATTGCCTCAAAGTTCGTGTTGGGGCTATAAATAGCCCCAGGCATCCCTCAGACCTAGGTGGAGGACATTTTTCTGAGTTTTTTCTCTCTGCCTGGTATTTTTCCACATGTTTTTCCCTCTTCCAAACACAAAAAACACACACACACACACACAAAAAAAAACATCAAAGCTTCTTGATTCTTCTCTCTTAACCAAAAAAACACAAGGTATTGTTATTATACTCAATTTTCATTTCCTTGGTTTTACACTTCGGATTTGGGATTTAGGGGTGTGGATGTAGCTTTTTAGCTACCATCCACACCCCTAACCTTCTAAATCTTTTTCTAACATTTATTTTGGTTTTATGCCCTAATAACATGATTTATCTTTTTCTTTAGCATGTTTCTTGCTTTCTTTGTGTTTCTAGCTTAAATCTCTTTGCTTTTATGCTTTATGCCATGTTTCATACTTAGATCTATATCTTTACATGCTTGTATGTTTAGATCTACATGCTTAGGGTTTTATGCCATGTTTTCCTATGTTTTATGCCTTTTTCAGTTCTAGGTTGACGTTAGGGTTACATGCTCACATGCTTGTATGGTGTTGTTGGCTATGCCTTGCTTGGATCTATGTGTTTTACATGTTTATTTCCACGCTATATGGTTAGATCCTTGTCTTCACATACTTATATGCTTGGATTCATGTTCTTCCATGTTTATGTGCTAAGTTTCTACATGTTCACATGTATGTTTCTCTATGCTTATATGTCTAGATCTGTGCTCTCACATGTCTATGTGCTTGGATCTATGTTCTCCACATGCTTTATGCTATCTTCCATGTGCTTGTGCGCTCCATGCCATGTTTGTGTGCCTAGACCTAGGCTATGTTTGTCATGCCATGTGCTATTGTAGCCCTTTTGTTCCTTTTATCACATTTTCTTGTGTTTTGGCCTATTGGTTTGAACCCGATCTAGACCCTATGGTCTCTGTCATTGTCCATACGCTAAGGCCTACATCAAAAGGGTTTGGATCATCCCTATTTGCATGTCTATGCTTGCTTGTTTCTATGCTTTATGCTTATGTTAGCCTCTCTAGTTCTAGGCTTTGCCACGCTCGACGCCCTTGGCAGGTTGTGGTTGTGTGGTTACATCCGACGCCCATGAGGCCTTGCTTGAATGTAACCACTTCGGATGCATCACCATGATGCCAGTTGCTTCGCACATACGTTTCCCCTTTTCTGCTCCGCGCGATGCTATGCTTACCATGCTTGTTTATGCCACCCGTTGGCTTTCTATGCATCTTTACACGTTTACTTATATGCCCATGCATGAGTCTTGTTTGCTAGTGTGTTGTCCACACTTTGAAACAATGGAGTTGTGGACATTCGATCCAAACCTACATTTATCCCTTGCGGACACCACCTTTTGTTTGCTTTCTTGCTTCTTTGCCTTCTCGCTTGTTTGCTTGCTTTCTTATTTCTTTGCTTGCCGTGTCTATCATGCTTATCTACTTTATGCCTCTTTCATATGTTCTTTGCATCTTTTCCTTTCGTTGCTTGTCTACTGGTTTCTTGTCTTTGCCTTTGCATGTACACACATGGAGCGAGAACGCATGGAACTAGGGCGCGGTTTCCCAGGCACAAGCAAAAAGGGCGAAGACGCAAGCATGTAGATATAAGCCAAGTGGTATTGTTCAGTAGTTTTAGGGGTCTAGCCTCTCCCATTTGGCTATGTACTATTTTAAACCCCCTTCCTGCCTCCCTCCTTTCTCTCTTAGATGGGTTGTATTAGGTATATCATGACGTGTACCATTCGTCCTCATCTCTAAAGTATGGCGACAACTGTTTACTTTCCTGCACCTATATTTTGGGCCATGCTCTAGGGATGTAGGTATTTACTTTCCTGCTCTGTGTGCTTTGTATTGTGCATGATGTATGTATATATATACCTGCTCGCCCCCATTTGGTGTGACTGTCACAGTCCGTGTCACCTAAGGCAAAGCGATGCCTAATTTTCGCCGCGAAAGTAAGGTGACATGTCACCAGATCTTCGCCATGGAAATCTGGTACTTTGCCCGAATGCCTTAGGAAAGTTTAGATTGGGATCGCACCCAATCAAAAGCTAAACATCAAAGCCCCCATGCATGCAAAGCCCTAAAAGCTAATGCTAAAATCATGTTTTTTTATTGCCAATCTTCAAAAATAAAGGTTTTATCAAAATAAAAGACTATCCTTGGACAAGTGTGAAGAGGTGCCTAACACCTTTCCCACACGTAACTAAACTTCCGGACTCAAGAATCAAGAGTTTTTTTTGCCATCCACACTAGATTAGGGGAAATGACCTTTTTTCTTAGCCTAGGATCAATAATAAAATCAACTAGAAACAGGTAACCAATCACAGCTTAGAAAAACCCAATGATTAGTGGCGACTTCACTTACCTTTGGTAATTCCCTTAAAATTTGGCCAAGATTCCTGCCACACCTTCAAAGGTAGACAAATACCTTCATCCACCGAGAGAGAGAGAGCACCCGAAGCTCCATGCGAACAACCGTATAACCATCGAGAAGGGCCCTCCAATAGGGCCCCACACGCACGATAGCGTCGCCACTGCAGGAAGGCCCGACGACTGTGGTTTTCTGTTCCGATCGAGGTCAGGCATCGACAGACTAGCGACTCCACTAGGGATAGATGAGAGTTTAGCGTTTAGAGATTTTGATAAAACCATAATCTTTGGACATTGGCTTTCAAAAACACAGAAATTGGCATTGGCCTCTAGGGCTTTCCTTTTGAAAAAGACTTCTACTATGTCTTAGTAGACTAATTTCAAAAGAGCAAAAATCATTTTCCAAAAAAAATCCTTTTCCGAAAGGGTGGCTCTAAGGTATTTTCACATGGGGCTCTACCACTTTCCTCACATGCTTTTACTGCTTTCCTCACATGCTTTTACCACTTTCCTCACATGCTTTACAGCTTTCCTCACATGCTTTATAGCTTTCCTTCACATGCAAACATAGGGTAGCAAAATTTAATTTTTGCTCGCTTTCATATATATATATATATATATATATATCTGCTGTGTTTGGAAAAGTCTTTCCCCTTCATTAAGTATTGCATGACATATACACCCTTTTTGAGCCAAACCCAGGCTCTGCATTACTGGCGTAGTCACATCTCTTTGGGGATTTCATCACCCCATCTACAGATGCCCAGACGAAAACATCGTTAGTGTTACCTATTCAGGGCTGATGTTATAAGCACTTCTGGGTCTATGGGTGGACAGGAGTAGCTGAAAAGGCCCCCTCGATCCTTCCTGCCCCACAACTTCCATGAAGGGAGGGGTATGGCGAATAAGTACCCTAGGATAGGAATAACCTACCAATTAAGCCTTTGCATATAGTTGGCCTAGTTATGTCAAACCCGTGAGGACTAGATCAAGCCCAAAGCCCATTATGACTAGGTGAAGCCTAAAGAGTGAACATCCAAGCCTTGGAAAGGACACCCTTATAGGGCTAGAGGTCAAGGGAAAGTGTCTTGTAACAGGTGCGCCCTTTTTGCTTGTGCCAAAGAAATTGTTCTCTACTCAAGGTTCTCTTTACCCTGCTTACACAGCATCCATGATGAAACCCCTAGGGAAAGCAACCCCTTTGCTTGTACATGATAGATCATACCCTATCCCTAAGGGTTTACAACCCTACAAAGGCACTCATGCATACACTAAATAGTTCTGTCACCTAATTGTGCAAAGATAAAATCTGTGGTAAGTAGTTGAAACTCCATTTAGGGGGAAATGCTGCCAAAAAACCATCAAGGATTCCAAAGGATCAAGAGTTCGAGGGCTTTCCTAGAATATCCAAAAGGATTTCCCAAAAGCTTAAATCATCAAAGAGATCACAAAATGTCAAAGTGGCCAAGAGGGTCAAAGATCCAAATTGCCAAGATGTCAAAATTGCCAAAAAGTCCTAGATGTCCAGAATCTAAGGGCTCCCTTAAGAGATCCAAAGGTCTAAGAGATCCATGTTGTTCAAGTTACCAAGGGACTTAGGTGTCCAAGAGCTTCCCCAAGAAGTCCACAGTATCAGAAGCTGAGCTTTTCCTTGCAGTTGCATTTCCTTGTATTGTAAAAGGCCCACTATTGGAGCCGATGAACCTAGCATTGTAAAAGCAAATCTTCTACTAGCATGTAATCAAAAGAAGGGTCTTTCCTGCATTGTGGAGCATGTCATGAAAGTTTCGGTTACTTGCTAAACTAGTGCATTAATCTTGCATCATAGTAGAAGCTCACCATGATAAACACCCGATCAAGGGTGCAAAGCCAAATTTTTCTGAAAATGGTAGGTGCATGTTAAATATCAAGGGCATAAACTAACTTGTTTCGGTGTTGTTTTCCGCATTGTCAAACAAACCCCGCTTCTTTCACCTCCTATTCTTCCCAAGGGTTAAAAGATTGCTAAAAAGAAACAGGCTAAGCTACCGCCATGCCGTGATCCCATTGTTACTAGGTCTCGCTCAAGAGAGATGTCTACTAGTGGTACTTCTCCCCATGAGGAAAATGCTCAAAAGATTACTCTTCTAAAGGAGTAGGTGTCGGAATTGATGCGCATGCTGCAACAACTGGTTGTAAAAGGAGGACAGAACTACTCTGGCCATAGTCAAAGAGGTTTGCAAACTGAGAATGAAAATTAGCCCCCATCAGGACATGATTAGGGCCACAATGTACCGCCCTAGGGCAATGACAAAGAAACAGATCCTCCTAAGGACAAGAACCCTAAATCTGGGTACGGCCAAGTCAAGAGCCAAATGGAAACTCTAGCTTTCCTCAAGTCATGGAGGGCTCCAGCGAAGCATTAATCTAGATAGTCTAACCAACTTTCCTCAAGTCATTATGCCTCCCAAGTTCAAGGCACCCGAGTTTGTCAAGTATGATGGTACTGGGGACCCTTGCACACACTTGCGCATGTTCTGTAGGAAGATGGCTCCCTATAGGGATAATCACCCTCTGCTTTGCCAGAGTTTTCCTGGTAGTCTAACTGGCCTCACAGCCACATGGTATGCGAGATTGGAAAAGACCTCTAGCTTGAGGGAAATGGCCAACTCTTTCCTAGAATACTACAAGTTCAACACCGAGATAGCTCTTGACCGCACGGTCTTTATGAGAACAGAAAAGAAGAATGGGGAATCTTTCCAAGAATATGCCCAAAGGTGGCGTGAGCTAGCCACACAAGTGCAACCCCCCATGATGGAAAATGAGCTGATCAAGTGGTTTATTGACAACCTCAAGCCTCCTTACTTTGAGAAGATGATATGCACCCAAGTCATTCATTTTGCTAGCCTCATCCCCATTGGGGAGCGCATTGATGAGGGCATTAGGAGCAAAAAGAGCATGGATGCCGTGTCTTTGAGTTACATGGTCGAACAACAAGTCAAGAAAATGACCGGCCACAAGACTAAGGAAGCCGACTTTCATATGGTCGATAGTGCATCAGAAAGGCCTAGGGGTGTTACTTCTGCTTATGCAACCCCAGCTGCTAGACCTTATTAGCAACAAGCTCAGTCTGCTCAAGCACCTAACCAAGCCTTTAATCAGAAAAGGAAGACAGACCCACCTTGTCCCTTTAGGAGGGAAAACCGGAAGTACACTTAGTTAGTTACCCATGCCCATGGCAGATCTCTACGCTTACCTTCTGGAAAGGAAGTTATTGACCCTGATGTTTTCAAGGCCCAAAGAAGGCCCTCCATCACCTAGTTTTGATCCGTCCAAGAAGTGTGAACATCATTTTAGGGCCGAGGGGCATACTCTGAAAGAATGTTACCATTTGAGGGACCGTGTCCAGGATCTCATAGACAACAAGTTGAAACAGTTTGATAATGCAGCTGCTCCGAACATCATCACCAACCCTTTGCCTCCCCATTAGGAAAGGAATGTGAATTCCATCATCACAGTGGAAGAAAGGATTTCGGATCTCCTCACCGTCATTCCCATGGAAGGGTACACTCTGAGCCTTGGTCCAAGAGAGTCACCTTGATCTTAAAGGTATAGGAACCCCGGGATTTGATTGGGGAATCTGCTCATTTTGTGACAATGAAGACAGTCATGCCTTGTTTGATTGTGAAGTGCTCCGAGCACTGGTTCAGAAGTCTAGCCGAACGCGGTATCATCTGGATTGAAAGGGAAATTATGCAAAGAGGTGATTGCATGGTAGCCAGTTTATGCCCTTTAGCTACCCAGTCAGGAGCCAGCTGTAATGCTATATCAGTTGGGTCGAGGAAAGATTGGGACGAATACCTACAGAAACGCCTTGGTAAGGTGACTTCAGCACCTCCCTCTTCAGTAGTCATTGAAGAGATCATAGAATCACCTGCAGATTTAGGGTCATCAGATTCAGGGAAAGGGCAAACCCTACCAGCCATCGAAGGATTTACTCCTTTAGTTCTTGCATTGCCTGTAGTCGCAAGGCCAGGCTCATCATCAGTTCAAGAGGGAACCGCCATTGTTCCCGCTATCTGAGGGTTCAATCCTCAAATTCTACCAAAGCCTGCCTTAGGGTATCCAGCTTAAAGGCCTTCGAAGCCATTCTGCCAAGTCTGGTGGTCATTAATCTGAAAATGTTCTCTATAGCACCCAATTTGCAAACTCAGGAGGGTGTTATCATTCGCATGCTGAAGCCATTCCCTTATGAGGATAGCCATTGTGTCCCATGGAAATACGATGTGTCCTTGATCTCCACTTGAACAGGAAAAAAGGAAGTCTGCTCCAACATCTCTTCAGGTTTATTTAGGCTTACTAAGAGTGGCCGCTGCTATACTCCCGAGGAGCTAGAAAAGAGAAGAAAAGAGATTGGCAAAGGTACAGCCGAACCCGATAGGAATAGGGTCACAACTGAAGAAGACGAGGAATTCTTGAAAATTACTTGAAACTTAGAGTATAGTGTGATTCAACAGTTAAACAGGTCACCAGCTTAGATCTCCATCTTGGCATTATTGCTATCTTCTGATGTTCATCGCAAGGCTCTCTTAAAAGTCTTGAAAGAGACATGTGTTCCTACAAGTGCTACAGAATCCGCCTTTGAAGGTATGGTCACGACAGGGTTAGCCACCAATCAGATTTCCTTTACAGATGATGAGCTACCACCAGAAGGTAGAGAGCATACTTTGCACATTATGGTAAATTGTGAAGATATGATCGTCTCCAGAATACTAATCGATAATGGATTAGCCCTGAATGTTTGCCCGATGTCTACTTTAGAGCATTTGAATATGGATACATCTCTTATCTGCCCTACCACCAAGATCATTAGAGCCTTTGAAGGTTACTCTCCGGGAAGTGCAAGGCGAGATTGAGTTAGCCATTGGAATTGGCCCCTTGTTTTTCATGGTCAATTTCCAAGTCAGCAAGGTGGATTCCTCGTATAATATGCTCTAAGGAAGGCCTTGGCTACATGCGGCAGGTGCAATTGCTTCTACCTTTCACCGGAGGCTCAAGTTCCCATCTGATTCCCAAGCGGGTACATCATCCTGTTGCCATAACGAGGATATTGATGACATGAATGAGACAGTAGAGTTGGAACATGATATTGAAGGACTAAAGGAAATTCCGAGTTTGCCTTGTGATATTTTGGAAGCTCTAAATAGAAAGAGTGAAGGGTCTAAGCCCAACATAGAAGAGACAAAAGTGGTTAACCTTGCTGACAAAGGCGAGAATGAAAAACTCGTAAAGATTGGGGTAAACCTTCCTAAAGACTTGAAACATAAGCTTATAGCACTACTCAAGGAATCAGAGAGATCTTCGCTTGGTCCTACCAAGATATGCCAGGGTTAGATACTGAGATTGTCGTGCACAAAATTCCAGTTAAGCCTGAATGCCTTCCTGTGCAGCAAGCCCTTCTAAGGATGAAATCTGAGATCATTTTGAAGATCAAGGAAGAAGTAGAAAAGTATTTGAAAGCCGGTTTCCTTATCGCAATAGCGTACTCAGATTGGGTCACCAACATTGTTCCCGTGCTTAAGAAAGATGGGAAAGTACGCATATGCGTCAATTACAGGGATTTGAACCGGGCCAGTCCCAATGATAACTTTTTATTGCCACATATCGATACCCTGGTCGATAATACCGCTACCAACAGGTTCTTCTTCTTCATGGACGGGTTCTCAAACTACAATCAGATCAAGATGGCTAAAAAAGACAAAGCCAAGACAGCATTCACCACTCATCGGGGAACCTATGCATATGACGTCATGCCATTCGGCTTAAAGAATGCTAGTGCTACTTATCAGTGAGCCATGGTAACCTTGTTCCATGATATAATGCGTAAAGAGATTGAAGTCTATGTAGACGACATGATTGCCAAATCCTACACTACCAGGGATCATTTGGTAGATTTGAGAAAGCTGTTCAAGCCCCTTATCAAGTACAGATTGAGACTAAATCCTAACAAGTGCGTCTTTGGAGCTAGTTCTGGGAAATTACTTGGCATTATAGTCAACCAAAGAGGAATTGAAGTAGACTCAGCAAAAATCCAAGCCATCCGGGACATGCTGACACTGCAAACCGAGAAACAGATTCACATCTTCTTAGGCAAAGTCAATTACATAGCTCGCTTCATAGCGCAGTTGACCGCCACATGTGATTCGTTGTCCAAGCTCTTGAAGAAAGACACAAAGATAGAATGGACAGATGAGTGCCAAGCAGCCTTTGACAAGACCAAGCAATATCTGTTGAACCATCCTGTTCTTGTTCCCCTAACGCCAAGATATCTGTTGATCCTCTACCTAGCAGTACAAGAAACCTCCATAGGCTACATGTTAGGCCAATCGGTTGAGCCCGACGAGAGAGAAATGGCGATTTACTACTTAAGCAAGAAATTCACCAATTGCGAGATCAACTACATCGCCATTGAAAAGACGTGTTGCGCCTTAGCATGGTGGTCACGTAGGTTACGGCAGTATATGCTCTACTACACCACGCAACTTATTTCCTGTATGGATCCTATTAAGTACATCTTTGAAAAGCCAGGTCTTACGAGGAAGATCTCCTGTTGCCAAATGTTGCTCTCTAAGTTTGACATTGTGTTTGTGACAAGAAAGGCCATCAAGGGCCAGGCCATAGCTGATTACCTAGTGGACCAGTCACTGAATGATCCAAAACTTTCAGAATCCCTCTTCCCTGATGAGGATGTCACGCGCTAGAGCCAGAACTAGACAATGTGGAACTATGGCATTAGAAGATTTATTTTGATAGAGCCACCAATTCTACCGAAAATGGAGTGGGAGTAGTCTTAGTTTCCCCCAACGGCCAGCAAATCCCTGTTTCAGTTAAGCTGAATTGTGATTGCACCAACAACGTCACTGAATATGAAGCGTGCATAGTCGGCTTGCGAGTGGCACTAAAGTTCAGCGCTTATGACTTGAGCGTCTTTGGAGATTCCCTGTTGATCATCTCCAAAATCGAAGGAAAATGGCAAGCTTAAGATGCCAAGTTGATTTCGTATAAGAAATGCGTCAGCTGCTTGATTTCGAAGTTCTGAAACATCACATTTGCCTATTTGCCCCGGACACACAACCAGTTTGCAGATGCCCTGGCTACCCTGGCTAGCATGGTCAATTTATTAGAAGGAGATGATATGCGACAATTAAGCATAGAAGTCCATGGCGTTCCAGCCTATTGCATGAACATCGAAGAGTGCATGAGTGTCGAAGTCGAAGCCAACGGAAAACCATGGTACCATGATATCAAGGCTTGTATCAAGAACGGTGAATACCCGTTCGGTGCAACAGAAAGTGAAAAGAAGTTTATCCAGCGCATGTCCTACCAATTTTTCTTGAGTGGGGAAGTCTTGTACAAAAGGAACCACGATTCTACCTTTCTCTGATTCGTAGATGCCTCGGAGGCTAATCACCTAATGGAAGAAATGCATGAAGGCTTACTTGGAGCTCATGCTAGTGGACCCCTGTTGGCCTGCAAGATTATGAGAGCCAGTTACTACTAGCTCGCCATGGAAATTGATTGCATTAAACACGTGAGGACATGCCATCGTTGCTAAGCCTATCAAGACAGGAAGAATGCTCCTCCTCAACCTTTGCACTTTTTAGCAGCACCATGGCCCTTCTTCGATTGGGGAATGGATGTCATCGAACCCGTGATTCCAAAAGCTTCAAATGGTCATGAGTACATCTTAGTGGCCATTGATTATGTTACAAAGTGGGTGGAAGCCGCTTCGTATAAAAGCGTCACTCAAGCAGTGGTAGCCCGGTTCTTGAAACATAACATTATTTGTTGCTACGACGTGCCAGGAGAACTCATTACAGATAATAGGACGAACCTAAATGGAAAAATGATCCAGTAACTCTGCCAACAGTTAAAGATCAAGCACAGAAATTTGGTTCCCTATCACCCTCAGATGAATGGTGCAGTGGAAGCCACTAACAAGAACATAAAGAAAATCTTGGTGAAGATGACAAACACATACAAGGATTGGCATGAGTACTTGCCGTTTACCTTGTGTGCATTTCGCACTTTTGTTCGTACTTCCACGGGTGCGACCTTGTATTCATTGGTTTATGGCATGGAGGCCATCCTCCCCATAGAGGTAGAGGCCCCGTCTCTTAGGATTTTATCTCAGATAGAGCTGTCAGAAGCTGAATGGGCCCGTTCTCGATATGAACAATTGAACATGATAGACGAAAAGTGCATTACTGCAATGTGCCATGGACAGTTGTACCAATGCCGCATCGAGCGAGCATTCAACAAGAAAGTTAGACCCACAGTTTTTGAAGAAGGTGATCTAGTCTTAAAAAACACAACCAGGCCTTGCCTAATCACAGAGGAAAGTTTGACCTAACTTACGAGGTCCCATATGTGGTAAAGAAGGTCTTTTCCGGAGGAGCCTTGATTCTAGCCAACATGGACAGGCATGACTTCAGTATGCCCACCAATTCTGATGCCGTCATACAGTACTTTGCATAAAGGAGCCTCTCAGTGCACCTCATTTCTATATTTTATATCTAAATATATATATATATATATAAGGTAGATCGAAAACCCAAAAGGGCGGTCTACGCAAAATGAGAGCCAAAAGAAAGAGTGTGAAAGAGCCTACTAGATTGAAAACCTAAAAGGGTGGTCTAGGAAAAATTTAAGGCAATCAAAAAGTCAGTTGAACTACGTGATGAATTGATCCTTCCTAGTGGAGGTACGTAGGCAGCCATCTTGGTTTAGCCACATTTTCAAAGAAAAATCAGCCAGCTTGGCCTGTTTAAATCCTTGGTCAAGATTAGAAAATTAGATGGATCCAACATCCAAGACAAGATATGAAGACACCTCTAAGATTGCTCTCTGTCTACAATACTGCCACGACCCGGTGGTTTGCTCAAGATGTTCTGGCTCATGCCAATGGGAAATGTACCTCAATGGGAAGAAGAAAAGATCTGTCTAGAGTAGGATGTATCCTTGGAAAAATAAGATATTGATATGCATGGATTTTACATTTATCATTTATTTGTATAATCTTGCATTTTCAAAGCATATGCCTGCATATTCATTAACATGCCTGTATTGTGCCATTCTGTTTCTTTCATACATTCTGGTATCAAAACATGAAATCTCATCTCATAAATATTTTTTGAATATCATCATAAACATCTCTCTACACCATCTCTTAATTTCTAAGCATGCCTAACAGACTAGACCATGCTTTGAGAACTCAAACAAAAAGCGAAAGGCCTTACGCAATTGCCTAGCAATTTATGAGGGACCTTTCCAAACATGGTGGAATACTAACTACATAGCTTATGTGCAGAAACAAAATAAGCAGAAAAGAATGCCAGCAAGTCAAATATGGCCCAAACAATCAAACACGGCCTGGCACAATCTCCCAAAACCAATGCGAAGAATCGGGTCATCAAGAGCATGAGTTCGAAGTAACTCGACCGCATCAAAGCCCAAGTCTCCGGCAATCTCTCAGAGTCTGTCATGTGAATGCTGAAGATGGACTAGCTCCCTCTCCATCGTGGAATTAGAAATAGAGCCCTGTCTCTCAGTCTCTAGCAAAGCCTGCAGGGTGCCCACCTCTGTAGTAGCAACTCTCAAGGCCTCCTCTCTCTTAGTCAGCTCAGTCTAAAGTCAATGAAAAGCTACTGCTGGCTCACTGGGCTCATCGCCCTCTTACCCCTGCTCCATGCTCAAAGTAGTGTGGATGTAGGCTCTCGCCTATACTAGCTTTAGTGCTAAACCATCGGCCTTGCAACTAGCCTCGGCCCTACCTGCCTCTAGTGCGAGCCTCTCCTCATCCCAGAAATGATCCAAATCGGCAAACCTTCGGGTAAGAGCCATAAGCTCACCCTCCAATCCCGCAACCTGGGATTTCAGTTGAACACACTCTGCCTCTATGCTTGGAGGGGCTGACTCGCTCCGATCAAGCTCTACCCTCAAAGTAGCAAGCTTGCTCTCATGTACACTCCCTCAGATCCATAAGGGCCCTCTTAACCCTGATCTCAAACTCCAGAGTATAGTCTCTTAGAACATCAGCCAGAAGTGGCAACTCGACCGAGACAGGCGATAAGTCAAGCACAAATCCAGGATCTCTGGTATCTCGCCACACTCTAAACTCAGCAGAAAACCACTCCTGGTCATCTCTAGAACAGAGGGGGAAGTCAATGCTCGACTTGCACGCCTCCCAGAACTCAGAGGCATGCCCTACCACAACTACATCGATATCCATGAGCCCATACTCGCAAGTGACAACAGAAAGATCACTAAGTCAGGGGATATGCTGGATACCCCCAAACTGCCGCATGGCCATGCCTTGGAAGTACCACGTGCAACCTTAGATACCCACCAAAGGAATGCCAAGTAAATCGACACAATGGGTCTGCCCCTGCCATCTAGTAATACCCTACTTCACTCTCCAGGTCCAGTCAGTGGGACTCTTGCACAAGTATCTCAGCCAACCCTTAGTATTTCCAAAAAAAGGAAAATCGAGAGCCACAGTAGCTCAGACTCTATTCCTACTCACAAAACCCATAGGCTGATCCCTAGCAATGACATTCAAGTGGCTACAGAACCATAACTATAACATATGAACGCAGCAGCCTAGCCTACCCCTACTAGTTTCCCGACACAAGGACAATGACCTAATGGTCTCGGAAAGTAAAGCGGGAATGAAAGAGGCACCATGAGGTAGGGCACTCAACAGAGGGAGAATGACGAACTAACAGCTCTTGATGATGAAGGGAACAACACCGCGCCAAAGAAGCCCACTAGGAAGGCCTGACATCTATAGGATGTCCATTGCTCCTCTAAATCCACGAAGTCGTCGCGGTAGCCAACAAGACACTCTGATGAGTGGAACCGATCATGCAGGAAATCAAAGGACATGCTCCCTCCAATCCCGCAGCCATACCAAGTCACTGCCTCCACGACGAGTCTCTTAAAGCCCATTAGATCAGTGAGCCTCTTGCGGTAGCGTGTTCGCACCGATGGAACAAAAACAGTGCTCAAAGGAGTAGAAAGAGAAAGAAAATGATCATACTCCTCCAAAGTAAGCACCAAGTCAGCATCTCCAATGGTGACACATCTCAAAGCAAGGTCTTAACAAGAGGTGATGACCTCCAACAAATGCCAATCAAGTATGGTGTGAAGAAGAGCAGTAGCATCTCCAAGAAGTTGCCGGATAAGTGCCTGGTCACCACAAGAAAAAGAGCTCCACCACCTCCTAAGCTTCTTCTCATAGTAAGACTCCCTCTTAAGCTCGACCAAAGTGTCGTAGGAGTGAGCACTAAGGCCATCCATGAATAGATCTTGCTAAATCTGACGATCTGATGAAAATCTAAACAAAAAAAAAAGATGAAAAACGATGTTTTCTACATGTCTTGGGTGAAGAAAAAGGGTAGAAGAAGACCCCAAAAATCACAGACCTGAATGACCTGGGGCTAGGCTACAACCCAGCTTTTATACACGCTTCCCGAGGCAACAGCCCTACAAGGGCTGTTGGACCTCTTGTGCACCCGAGACTGCACAAATCCTACATTGGGGCAGTTTATCTTTGTGCATCTCGTTCAGCACTTCCAAACATCTTAAACCTCATTTTTCTAAAACCGGTTCACCTGGTTTAGCCTCGGTAATCAGAATTTACAACAAAAAAACAACAGAACCCATTCTCAACCTTCCAGCAGCTTGTTTTAGCTTATTTGAAGGACATAGTGGGTTGTTTCTCGTGATGTTGCCTCAAGAAGCCTGTCCTTGAATTTTTAACCGGCTCGGGTAATAACGGGGGCAACCATTTCATATCACCTCATGGCGTGTCTAAAGAGATCTCGTTCAGATTGTTTGCATTCATTACCACCATTTGGTGTGGTCTAAGAAGTCAAGGTCATTTTCAGCCGATCTGCAGGTTGGGAACCCCACAAAACCCTAAACTAGGGTAGTTTATTTTGTGTGGTTCCCTCCACCATGTCCAATATACAAAAATGGGTCTGTGCCACTAAGAACGTCTTACAAATATCGAGAATTGAACGTCTTACACATATAAGTCCTAACCAAAGGCATTGTTTCACATACACGTCAGCAGCCCTCTCAAAGGTGATTTATCTAGAGATACACATGTAAGTCCTAACCAGCGGCATTGTCTTTCACATGCATCAGCAGCCCTCTCAAAGATGATTTACAGATTTATACATATAAGTCCTACCTAGAGGCATTGTTTTTCACACATGTCGGTAGCCCTCTCAAAGGCGACTTCTCTATGGTGATACATCTGCTCTCTTAAAGGCGATCTCCTAGAGTTATGCATGTAAGCCCTACCAAAAGGCATTGCTTCTCACATATGTCTACAGCCCTCTCAAAAGCGATTTGTCTAGAGCTATACATGTAAGTCCTACTCAGAGGTATTATTTTACACATACATCAGCAGCCCTCTCAAAGGCATTTTTTTTAGAATCATACATATAAGTCCTAACAAGAGGCATTGTTCCATACATACACCATGAAGCAAAAAGATAATATCATACATCAAGGCCCACTGTGGGGCAATACAATATGCACATGTCCAGGCCTATCAAGAGGCAATGAATAATATACATACATAACTGGCCCATCATGGGGCAATCTCTATAAGGTACATGAAAATATACATGCCAAAGCAGGGACTACATCATGCTACAACAAATGGCTAACCTTACGGAGAATCATCACCCCTAATAAACTAGTCTGTATCATCATCATTGTCGCCTACAAAAGAGCTGGTGGAAGGACCCATACCACCTGAAGTCTCGGGAGCGTACCTTGGATCCTGAGAAGGTCCCTGAGCCTTAGCAAAAGAACCCCAACCACCCGGTGGGCTGGAAGGAACTGGCATATACCCAGACTCGTGTGGAGGAATGATGGCCCCCGGCCTGGAATCTGAGGAGGAGTCAGAACAGGAATATGAGCTGCTCGTAACTCTCCCGTCAAGACCATGGTATAGCCATAAACCATGGCTAACTCACTCTGAAGCTGGCTCCGCTCTCTCTCTACCATGGTAGCTTGAACCTCCTTATCTCTCTGTCAGACCTCCCTCTTCCAAGCTAATGCCCAAGCAATCTCCTCCTACATGTGTACCTCTCTAGTGGCAAGGGTGGCCTCAAGCTCTGTCACCTTAGCCTGCAGAGCCTTTACACGCGCTCTCCATTCTGCCCTGGAGGCCACCTGAGCACGAATAATTCCTCCCAGCACCTTACCTCCACTCACAAGGACATCTCCAATAATAGGCCCCGCAGAGGACTCTGCGAACCAAGTAGCATAATCTCTGCTAGTATCCACATAGGCATCAAAAGAACTCGTTGCGTAAGCTTGGTCGTCCAGGATAATGGACTCGAATGACAAGCCAGGAGAAGGAGGATTTCTAGGTACTCCATAGACCAGTATGACCTGATGGAAGGTCCTCTCTGCCAAAAAGAACTCCCAGCTCGACAGGGCCCAAAACCATTGTCCTATCCTTGACTGGCCCATAGTAATGGTAAGCTCAGGTCTCCCCAACAATGAGCGGTCATAAGGGCAAACTATCATCTCATCCCAAGTAACGTAATCTAAAGCCGCAGAGATAGTGATCGGCTGTACCATGACAACCTTGGTGATCTTACAGAGAGCCCATGCATATGCTCGAGGATACATTGTCGCTGACAAACCCGTGTACCGTGGTTGCAAAGCTGAGATGTACTCATACACCCACCCCATCAAAATCTGCTAGCATCCCTCCAAACTCTTGAAATCCCACTGGGTGGCTCACCTCAAGAAAGTGATGAAAAAGCCGAAAGTGACAGACCCCTAGTTGTATCTTCCAATGTCGGAGACTGCTCTTATTGCCCACAACAGCTGGCATGTCAACACCGACCGATTGTTGCTAAAGAAGCAACTATTGAGAAAACACAAGAAGAACCGCCGAAGATGAATATCGGTAGGTGCCACACCCTAGGGAATGCTACCCTGCAGCCACTTAGTGCGAATTTGTGGCGATGCAGTAGGCCCAAAATATCCTTTTGTGTCCGCAGTCAATGGAAGAGGGATGCCCAAGAGCTCGCTGGACATCTCAAAGCTCATCTCATCAGTTGGAATCGGGAAGCCACCAAATCTGATACCTAGGATGGTTGCCCAATCAAGAGGGAGGATCGCGTACTCCCCACAACTCAAGTGAAAGGTGCCCATCTCAACATGAAACTGCCACATCAAAGCCTCCCCGATCTCGTGCCTCATGGTGTATAGGGGGATCTGCAGGAAATCCTTAAATCCCTGCTCTCTTAGCATACCGCTGGTGGGTCCCCTAGAAAACAGCAACCAAAGAAAGGTGGACCAAGCACCCCAACCCCATATCTTGTCGTGTCCCTACATTCAAAGTCAGAAGCTATTCATTAGCACATGCATAAAATAGGAATCTGAATGGCAAAGGAAGAAATACATCATACCTCTCCCTTCCACGCCTAAGCAGAAGGATGATCCTTCAGCCCACGCTGAAGGTGAGTGTCTATGATGCCTCTGTCTACGTCTCCAATACGAGCATCAGCCCCGACCTGATGTGGCGGGAATCTCAGCCTTAAACTGTGCCTCCGAGCGCCCAAGTTCGGATGGACCTCATCCCTAGAAAAGTCGGCCTCTATGTTAATAAGGAGATCCTTGGCTTGCGTCATTCCTCTTGAGGCCCCTCTCCCTGCAGCTAGTCTACGCCGTGAGAAAGCCCCACTAGAAACAGTACGGGACTCAGTGGAGATGCTGGCTGTCTCGACTGAATGCCACCTCCTATATTGGTTCTCCATAGGTATACTGCCAACGGCCTAGGGTCATCTCCCCCGTAGTCAAAGTGGCTCTCCCCCGTGGGACATAGCGTAAACGGAGGCCTTCCCCCAGTTTCCCCTGGAACTAGCCCTCCGAGACACGATCTACCAAATAGCAAGAAATCCAAAGCACAAATGGTGAGCCCATAAGTTAAATGGCAATGCAGATGAACTAACACTTTTTCCTAAACATGTTATGCGGGTCTATGTCAAGCATATGATCTCACAAGAAAGCAGATTCTTACAAAGCATTCTATAGTGGGTAAACTGGTGCCGCGCCACGGGCTCACATTCTACAGTGGGTAAGCTAGCGACCATGTCCTAGGCTCACATTCTACAGTGGGTAAACTAGCAGCTGCGCTCTGCACTCACATTCTACAGTGGGTAAATGGGCGGCCGCACCTCGGGCTCACATTCTATAGTGGGTGAGCTAGCGACCGTGTCCTAGGCTCACATTCTACAGTGGGTAAACCAGCAGCTGCACTCTGGGCTCACATTTTGCAGTGGGTAAACCAGCGACCGCACCTCGAGCTCACAGTCTACAATGGGTAAGCTAGCGGCCGTGTCCTAGGCTCACATTTTACAGTGGGTAAACCAGCAGTTGTGCTCTGGGCTCACATTCTGTAATGCGTAAACAGGCGACCGCTCCTCGAGCTCACATTCTACAGTGGGTAAGCTAGTGGCCGTGTCCTAGGCTCACATTCTACAGTAGGTAAACCAGCAGTTGCGCTCTGGGCTCACATTCTATAGTGGGTAAGCTAGCAACCATGTCCTAGGCTCACATTCTACAGTGGGTAAACTAGCAGCTACGCTTTGGTTTACTCACATTCTACAGTGGGTAAACCGGCGGCTGCGCCTCGGGCTCACATTCTACAGTGGGTAAGCTAGCGACCGTGTCCTAAGCTCACAATCTACAGTGGGTAAACTAGCGACCACGTCCTGGACTCACATTCACTCAAAATTTCCAAGTTCATGATCTATAGTGGGTAAACTGGCAATTGCGCCCCAGGCTCACATTCACTCAGAAGTTTTCAAGTTCCTAATCTACAGAGGGTAAACTAGTGGCTCCAGCCTACGCTCACATTCCATCTTGAGGTTAAGAAAGCGGCAACACCGTACGCCTCACCATCACACAGTTATCAAGTCATCAAAAAATTTCCAAATTCCATCCTACAGTGAGTAAACTAGCGACCGCGCCCTAGGCTCACATTTCCACTATTCTCAACTACCCGATAAGTCTCCTTGCCCGTATCACGCATTTTATTTTCAGCATTTAAATTCCCACATATTTATACATTCATATAACAAGAATGAAATCAAATATATATATATATATATATGTGTGTGTGTGTGTGTGTGTGTGCATTTTCCTATGATAGCATGGCATAAATCATGGCAAAAATATATATGCTTATGAAAATCCCAAAAATAAAATAAGCACTAGCATGCATCCCTAGTAGTATAGCTACTAACATTTTGCACAAAAAAAAAAAAGAAGAAGAGAAGAAGAACAATAGACGCTAACCTTAAGTGTAGAAAAGATTGAAGCAGCAGACTGAAGCTGAAAAGCTGGACCCACTAAGCTCGAGACCGCTCTGGAGAATTTTTCAGAAGTGAGAAATGAAAGAAAAGTGAGAAATTAGGATGAAATGAACCAAAACAAGGCATTTATAGGCCCTGGGCTGCCCGGCGCAACTTTTAGGGCCGCCGGAAAGTTGCGCCGGGCAGCGTTGGCTCGGTCAAACACCAAAAAAAAATAATCTGCTTTCTCCTCTCCCAGAGTTCAGAGACGTGCCCGGAAAATATTTCAATAGTAGCTATAGCAAACCAATCTAGTCAGGTAAAGTCCGATCTCGATCCAAGAGTAGCCACACGCAAATTTGGGGGCAACAAAATTCAAAATCACATTCTTTATCCAACACCTCTCATTGCACTCAAGATTTCAGATAAAGAAAGAGCAGCTGTTGATACCGTATTTTGTCTACCTTGATTTGCGTGCCAAACCCCAAAAAATCCAAAAATATTATTTTCTTCACATGGGGCCACGAGAACATCCAAAATGACGTGGTGCAACCCATTCGAGCACTAGATCACCCGAAGTGCCTTTTTAAGCCAAAATTACCAAAATGCCCCTAGTCAACCCTGGGTTTGACCAAAGGTCAAACGAGGTCAAAACCCTTACAAAACAACATTTTTCATGATTTTACATCAAACCTGATTTTCTCGAAGATTTTTTACAAGTTTGACCTAAAGTCAATCTTGGGTGAGCCCAAAAACCCTAATTTTGATCCGACTATTAAAACAGGTTGAAACCAACGCCATTGTGAAGATTATCAAATTATCATTCCAATGACTATTCATGGGTCAAAATCAAAGTTAGAACGGCCGAGATATCACGAAAACTGGGATGACGCACCGATTGATGCACCGTTAACTTCCGAGAGCCATAACTTTTTATCCGACCGTCGGATTTTCAAGTTCCGTACCTTTTCAAAAACAGGAAGTTAAAACCTTTCCAAGGGTGTCAATATCAACCAAATCAGAGGAAGTTGGAGGCTGGCAGCCCTACAAGGGTCGCTGCCTCAAAGTTTGTGCTAGGGCTATAAATAGCCCCAGGCACCCCTCAGACTTGGGAGGGGGACTTTTTTTTGAGTTTTTGCTCTTTGCTTGGTATTTTTCCACACATTTTTCCCTCTTCCAAACACAAAAAACACCCAAAAAAACACATCAAAATTTCTTAATTCTTCTCTCTTCACAAAAAAAACACAAGGTATTGTTCTCATACCCAGTCTTCTTTTCCTTGGTTCTACGCTTCGGATTTGGGGTTTAGGGGTGTGGATGTAGCTTTTTAGCTACCACCCACATCCCTAACCTTCTAAATCTTTTTCTAGCATTTATTTTGCTTTTTTACCTTAATAACATGATTTATCTTTTTCTTTAGCATGTTTCTTGCTTTCTTTGTGTTTCTAGCTTAAATCTCTTTACTTTTATGCTTTATGCCATGTTTCATGCTTAGACCTATATCTTTACATGCTTGTATGTTTAGATCTACATGCTTAGGGTTTTATGCCATGTTTTCCTACGTTTTATGCCTCTTTCAGTTCTAGGTTGATGTCAGGGTTACATGCTCACATGCTTGTATGGTGTTGTTGGCTATGCCTTGATTGGATCTATGTGTTTTACATGTTTATTTCCACACTATATGGTTAGATCATTGTCTTCACATGCTTATATCTTGGATTCATGTTCTTCCATGTTTATGTGCTAAGTTTCTACATGTTTACATGTACATTTCTATGCCTATATGTCTAGATATGTGTTCTCACATATCTATGTGCTTGGATCTATGTTCTCTACATGCTTTATACTATCTTCCATGTGCTTGTGCGCTCCATGTCATGTTTGTGTGCCCAGACCTAGGCTATGTTTGTCATGCCATGTGCTATTGTAGCCCTTTTGTTCCTTTTATCGCATTTTCTTGTGTTTTGGCCTATTGGTTCAGACCCGATCTAGACCCTATGGTCTCTGTCATCATCCATACACCAAGGCCTACATCAAAAGGATTTGGATCATCCCTATTTGCATGTCTATGCTTGCTTGCTTCTGTGCTTTATGCTTATGTTAGCCTTTCTAGTTCTAGGCTTTGCCACGCTCAACGCCCTTAGCAGGTTGTGGTTGTGTGGTTACATCCGACGCCCATGAGGCCTTGTTTGGATGTAACCACTTGGGATGCATCACCATGATGCCGGTTGCTTCGTGCATACATGAAAGCTCTAAAATGTGTTGAAAAACACAAGAGCTGTTTAGACCCCCAATTAAAATTACGGCTTGGTTGATTTTACACAAACTTAATACTAAGTGCGGAAACGTGTAAACACAAGCGTATAAACAATAAGCTACTCTAATCCATAAACTAAGCAACACAGCAGTATAATGGAATATAAAAGAGTAGGGAAGAAAGATGCAAACTCAGAAAACACCAAGACGTGTTCTCGAAGAGGAAACCGAAGAACTCGGCGAAAAACCTCTCTGCCGCCCTCCAAGCGAAAATCGATCCACTAGACAATCAGTTGGGATACATGAGTAAGCAAAAGACCCTCCAAGCCTAATCTACCCGATGCACCTAAGCCCTCCAAGCTCCTACTCCAACAAGGCTTCTCGGAACCGTGTCTTGTCTAGTTCTCCGGATCCCGCAACAAGCTCCATGTTGCATCTGCCATCCTTGGCTTCTTCCAATGCTTCCCAGCAGCACCAAAACGTCACTCAACACTCTCAAATGGTGTGGTAAGTGTTTGGGCTATCAACCTCTCAATGGTGTGGAAATGGAGAGGGAAGGGTTGAGGAGATACGACAAGCAAGTGTATAGAGAAAGGTGGGGATGACAATCTCTAATTGCAAATGTGTTTGGCTAGGGTTTTCTCTCTGAAGCATTCCTCAACATTTGTGGGTAATGGGGGTTTATATAGGATAGGTGCAGAATGTGTGAGTCAGTCAGTACAGGCTGGCAGAACAGCATGTCTCGCGGGTGTCTCGCGGGAAGGCCTTACCCGCGAGATACTCGCGAGAGACAGCTGTCTCCATCTGTCCTGACTCTTCGCATTCCAGCATGTGCAAGGCACATGCTTCACTTCGCGGGAAGCTTAGTCGCAACATACCCGCGAGATTCCATCAGCTTCCACTTTGCTTGAGTCTTCACACACTCTCTATCACACACCCCTTACATCAATTCCCACAACAAATACAGGGTATAAACAATTGAAAGTAATTACAATCAAATTTGGCACGGAATAAAAGCCAACAAAACACATAGTTGTAAATCACAACTTTACAATCTCCCCCTTTGGCTATTCCGTGACAAAACCCTAAAACAGACTCTAGACTTAACCGTGAGTTTGGGAACACAGGCAAAACTCACTCACACTTAATTCTAGATTCTGATAAGCTCTTGAAACATATGAACAAGTAACTCCTGAAACACAACAACAAAATATTATCATTGTATGCAGAAAACTTGAAAAGCATATGGAGCATCAATAGCATGATCAAGCAAGATGAAATAGAAAACACTAGATCATGGCAAGATCAAACAAGTAATCACTATACACAAGCAATTACTATGCTCATTCACACAAGGAATGAACATCCGGATATGCAAGATGATAAGCTCATATGAAGAGTACCATTTGCAAATCCAACACTCAACCAATGCAAAATACTCAAAGTATTTGCATCTAGGAACAATCCTACATGGGCACAAGAGTGTTCATCACTCAACCAATGTATAGAACGTATATGCATCTAGGAACAATCCTACTAGGGCACAAGAGTGATGTATTGAAGTAAATGTATGACATTAAACTTCAAAAGCACAAGCATAAAGGCTGCATAAGCAAAGTATTGCAAATACATGGCACAAACCATAAAAGCCTACAAAATATGCAATGAAACAAAACAACCCTTAAAGCTTACAAAAGCAACATGGGTACATGAATATAAAGTACTTCCCTATCATATCACTCCCCCTATCATGAATCATAGGAGCTGTGATGAACTTGGAACATATATACCTGTAACCTGAAACACTTGCACAAACCACATTAGACCCTCAAGGTAAATCAGGTGATAAAAGACAAGTATAATGTAACAAGTAAAATGCGATCAAGTAACCATGTTGTGAAACATATGAGCAACTTGATCAAACACATGATAGTCATATGGAAATGACTACAATGATCATATAGCAAAGCAAATGATCATCCGAACATGCAACCAATAAAGCACAATAGCATAAGGGTAAAAGCATGTCCAACACATAAGCACGATGCAATGAGAGCAATAAAGCATATCAAAGCACCATAAAGTAACAAGAAAACAAACATAAAGTAAATCAAGGTTTACTCAAAAAAATGTCTTCTCCCCCTTGGTATATGCATCTCCCCTATGGCTTTCTCCCCCTACGAATGTGCACAAGGTAGAATTTCTCCCCCTAAGAGTGTGCACATGAGTCACATAGAAATGACGAAACACACCGGTATACTCTCCGGAATATTCTCCCCCTTTTTGTCACGAATAGACAAATGAATCAAGAGGAAGGAGGGAAAGAAGAAAATATGAAGATGATGCATGACATAGACACAAGAACATGTTAAATGTGCTAGAAGGTCTAAAAAGACTTAACAAGCATGAGTGAATGCAAAAACATGTCAAGTGTTCAAGTGTGTGCAGCAAAGGTGCAACTAGTGTGCATGTGAGATGCATGACCAATGCATGAGCAAGGCACTCAAGGGGCAAAGTGTACAAAACACACCACCAATGATCAAAACATGATAAACATGAATAATTATGGTGATCCCCAAAATTTGGTACTCATCGGAGTCCAAAACAACGAGAAAATGCCATTTGGGCATTTTATCAAACACTTGGAGTGCACACACTACACAAGTATGATAAACAATGCAAGAACATATGAAAATCTTGCCTAAATACAAGTTATTTTTACCACAAGGGGCCAACATCCAAAGCAAATTAACATTTAAAACAAATCCCAATCAAAAAGATTGACAGAAAATAAGTTTTCCAACTCCCATTTGAGAAAATCCCAACTATGAACATAAAACCCCCAAAAACGTAATCTAAGGATCAAAATCAATGAAAAGAGTTAAAGATTACCTTAGAGACGTTTATGGAATGTAAAACACTTGAAATTAGTTGGGTTTTGATGTAGAAACATTAAAACAGGGGTTTGGGAGAAGATGGGAGGCGTTTAAAACAGATGACCCACGAAATGCCCTTTAAAAAGCTGATCTGGAAATTTTCGCTGGTATCTCGCTACTTAGAATCCCGCGAAAATTTCGCTGGTATCTCGCAGGTATCTCGCAGGTAAGCTTTTACTCGCGAAACAGCCGCGAAACTCTCTGTCCAAAACTGGAAAACATGAGAATTGGACCCTTTCACTCGTGACTGAACTTAAACATGAAATAAGTCACGAAAACACCCAGAAAACATGTTTTTCACACAAAAACAATTTGAAAACTTTGAAAAACATGGGTGATACAAATCACTTCCAAAAGCAAACAAAAAGAACAAAAATCTTTTTGGTTTGAACCACATATGGTTGAGCACACACACATCACATTTGAACATGTACAATCACACAAATGAAATAGACATTCATTGAACAAAAGTCTTGTGTGTTGTGTGTGAGGATCAAGTGTGGAATAGTCCTTAGACTAGAGTGAAGCTTCAATGATCAATTCAATCGGGTCATACACAACTGATACGAAATCAAGTGGACAATCTCCATTATAGAAATGAGTATATATGACCTCCCACACATTGAATACATAACTTAGAAGCTTTTCATTTGGCTTCTGCATAAGACATAACAATTGGTCCATTTTATTTTGTTTGGACAAAAACATCTCATTTTGAGATTGGTGCTTGAAATTTATGATATTTCAACATTGATGATTAGCCTTTGGCTTTTTGAACACCATACAAAACATATTAAAAATAGTCGCTTTCCCTTTTTCCTAGTCAAATACTAGTATGTGCGACAGGCTTTTGCAGCTCAATATCTCTTTTCATTTGGAGATTTTCATTTGGTGAGCTCTATTTGCAAAAAAAATAAAGTGGGAAGAGATATAGACACAAGTCTATGCAAGTATCAAGACCAACAAGACTATTGACCAATCATTCATGACAAGCTTGAAGATCTATTTACAACAGTCACACATAGTTTTCAAGATTTCTCCCACAAAGAACTAGGTGCATACAAAACAAGCGAAACTCGTAAATGCACTACGCCATTAGTACGAAGGTACTAGGCCAAACTCACATGAGATATGTGCTCAAACATATACGATCAAACTTTTTGAATTTTTCACTTTTTATGTGGTTTTGGATTTTTTACTCACACAAAACAAAGACATAAAAGTAAGATCAAAACAAAAGCAATGCATACAAATAAATGCAAAATGCACAAATGCATGAAGATATGACATTCAATGCATGAAGGGTCCTACAAAGATCGAAAGAATTAGATCTTTGTAGGACCCTTCATGTGCTATTGTATCCCTTTTGTTCCTTTTATCGCATTTTCTTGTGTTTTGGCCTATTGGTTCGAACCTGATCTAGACCCTATGGTCTCTGTCATCATCCATACACCAAGGCCTACATCAAAAGGATTTGGATCATCCCTATTTGCATGTCTATGCTTGCTTGCTTCTGTGCTTTATGCTTATGTTAGCCTTTCTAGTTCTAGGCTTTGCCACGCTCAACGCCCTTAGCAGGTTGTGGTTGTGTGGTTACATCCGACGCCCATGAGGGCCTTGTTTGGATGTAACCACTTGGGATGCATCACCATGATGCCGGTTGCTTCGTGCATACATTTCCCCTTTTCTGCTCCACGCGATACTATGCTTACCATGCTTGTTTGTGCCACTCGTTGGCTTTCTGTGCATCATTACACGCTTGCTTACATGTCCATGCATGAGTCTTGTTTGCTAGTGTGTCGTCCACGCTTCGAAACAATGGAGTTATGGACATTGGATCCAAACCTACATTTGTCCTTCGCAGACACCACCTTTTGTTTGCTTTCTTGCTTCTTTGCCTTCTTGCTTGTTTGCTTGCTTTCCTGTTTCTTTGCTTGCCATGTCTATCATGCTCATCTGCTTTATGCCTCTTTCATATGCTCTTTGCATCTTTTCCGTCCATTGCTTGTCTGCTGGCTTCTTGTCTTTGCCTTTGCATGTACACACGTGGAGCAAGAATGTATGGAGCTAGGGCACAGTCTCCCAGGCGCAAGCAAAAAGGGCGAAGATGCAAGCATGTAGATATAAGCCAAGTGGCACTGTTCAGTAGTTTTAGGGGTCTAGCCTCTCCTATTTGGTTATGTACTCTTTTAAACCCCCTTCCTTCCTCCCTCATTTCTCTCTTAGATGGGTTGTATTAGGTATATCATGTCGTGTACCATTCGTCCTCATCTCTAGAGTATGGCGACCCCTGTTTACTTTTCTGCACCTATATTTTGGGCCATGCTCTAGGGATGTAGGCATTTACTTTCTTGCTCTATGTGCTTGCATTGTGCATGATGTATGTATATATATACTTGCTTGCCCCCTTTTGGTGTGACTATCATATTTCATGTCAACTAAGGCAAAGTGATGCCTAATTTCTGCTGCGAAAGTAAGGTGACATGTCGTCAAATTTTTGCCATGGAAATCTGGTACTTTGCCCGAATGCCTTAAGAAAGCATAGATTAGGACCACACCCATTCAAAAGCCAAACCTCAAAGCCCCCATGCATGCAAAGCCCTGAAAGCCAATGCCAAAATCATGTTTTTTATTGTCAATCTCTGAAAATTATGGTTTTATCAAAACAAAGGACTGTCCTTGGACAGGTGTTGTGGGGTGTCTAACACTTTCCTCACACGTAACCAAACTTCCGAACTCAGGAATCAAGATTATTTTTTGCCATCCACACTAGATTAGGAAAAATGACCTTTTTTCTTAGCCTAGGATCGGTAATAAAATCAACTAGAAACAGGTGACAAATCACACCTTAGAAAAACCTAATGATTGGTGGCGACTTCACTTACCTTTGGTAATTCCCATAAAATTTGGCCAAGATTCCTGCCACACCTCCAAAGGTAGACAAATACTCTCCTCCACCGAGAGAGAGAGAGAGAGAGAGAGAGAGATAGCACCCGAAACTCTACGCGAACAACCGCACAACCATCGAGAAGGGCCCTCCAATAGGCCCCACGCGCGCGGGAGCGTCGCCACTGTGGGTGGTTGAACGAAGGCCTGACAACGGCGGTTTTTTGCTCCAATCGAGGCCCGGCATCGACAATTACTTCCCCCATTATTAGGTCAATAGAGGATGCAACAGTTGATTGTTTAATTGATGAAAATGCAAGACATTGGAATGCTAAGATTGTGGATGGGATTTTCATCCCTAAAAAGCTGAGTTGATCAAAAAATTTACCCTACCCCGAATTGCAACTGAGGATAAGCTGTTTTGGCCGCTCTCTGTAGATGGACAATACAACTACAAGTCAAGTTATCGATTTTTAAAAGAAAAGGAAGCAGACAACGTTGTGGAGGCACCACCAATTTTTGACAAGCATCTACTCAAATAAGTATAAAAACTTGATTTGGAGGGCTTGCAAAAACTCCCTTCCTACAAAAAGAAATTTAGTTCGAAGAACCATCATCACAGACCCAATCTGTGATTGTTGTACAGCTAATATGGAGGATTCTCTCTATGCTCTTTGGAGTTGTACTGGGCTGGATGAAGTATGGGGAGATGTGGAATTATGGGGATTTCACTCAAGAGAAAACTTTTCAAATTTTAAAGGTCTGGTCATGTGGATCTTGGAAAATTATAAGAGCCCTGAACTTTTTACTATCTAAGCTTGGTCGATATGGAACCAAAGGAACCAAATTTGCCTTAACTAAGTCTGCTATCCCACGGATAGTATGAATCAGCTAGCCAAAGATCGCTGGGAGGAGTATAAGGCAGTTAATCCAGTGCCAAGTACATGTAGACCACAGCAGAGAACTAGATGGGCTTCACCTCCAACAGATGTTTACAAAAATAATTATGACGGAGCGGCTTTTTCCGAAGCCAACAAATTTGGTATTGGTCTGGTGATCTGGTACAGCTCTGGACAAGTGATTGCGGCTTTAGTGTAGTAGCTAAATCAAGCTTACCAAGTAGTTGAGGTTGAAGTGATAGCGGCATGTAGAACTTTGGAGTTTGGTAGCGAAAAAATTGGAATTGATAAAGCGATAGTGGAGGGGGATTCAGACATAGTGGTGAAGGCTTTGGGGAATTTGGATAAAGAGCTGTCTTCCTATGGCCTTTTGATCAATGATACTGCTTTGTTTTTAGGGTTTTTTTTTTTTTTTTTTTTTTTTTTTTTTTTTTCAGAATTTTCATACACTCATACTAGGAGAGATGGCAATAAACTTGCTCATAATTTAGCTAGACTAACTATAACCATGTCTGAGTGTAATGTATGGATGGAGGATATTCAATCCCACACCTTACCTTTTGTTCAGGCTGATTTAGCCGACCTTTTATAATAAAATGGATGTTTTCTTTCTCCAAAAAAAAAAAAAAGAAAGTCAATTATTAACAAGATCTTGTCAAAATTAGTAAAAATGGGAGAAAAAAAATTCTTATTACCATCACATCAAGATTAGAATCTAAATTTTTTTTTTCCAAACCAAAAAGATGGCATTTTTTTACAGGGTTTACCTTAACCCCTTCTCAACCAAAAAATAAAAAAAAAAATATTATATTTAACAATGTAACAATGCTATATATGAAGATGGGTTCTAAATATTATTATTATTATTATTATTATTATTATTATAATATTTTGGGTGATGTCACTCTTATTAATTATATAACATACAATTCAACAGTTAGATTTTTAAAATTCACATCCAATAAAAGGATATATGAGAGGTTTGAAGGGTTTCTCTCCAAATTATTTTGGAGAAAAATCTTGTCCTTATTAAAACACTTTACCTTAGTTCTTTTTTTCTTTTTTAAATTAGCTTACTTTAGATTAGATATTATTACCAATATATCAAGTGACTTATCAATTGTCGGGATAGTTTACTTAAACTAAAGACTCTATTACTTAGGTTTTAGCAAATTTAAAATTTTATTACCAAAAGTTTGAAGTAATTTAAAATAAAAAATTTAATTTTAATTTTAATTATAATCATAATAATAATTTTAATATAACTAAAATTACAAATTGCATAGCTTCCTTGACCAATTGGATATATCAAGAAAACGACAATTCCCTTACTTGCAACAAGTTGTTCAATTTATATATGTATTACTTTATTAAAGTTTCAAGTGGTTCACTAATTATTATGATAGTATATTTTTTATTTTTATAGGTTGTGGGAGAGGGGGAGGAAGAGGTGGAGTGACCCATGCTCTAGTAAGTGTTTTAATCAAAAATGGGCATTGGATCATGAAACTTTTATTTAAAAAGTTGAAGATTGTTGGTGCAAACACAATAATAATGGAAATATTATAAAGAGAAACTAAATAATACTTCTAAATATTATTAATTTGAAGAGAAAAAAAAAATACACAACACTATTTGGACTCAGGCGCGACACTCACCCTCTTTAAGGAGATTCAAGCCCTTAGTTGGCTAAGTTTTGTAACCGATGCAGATCTTCTCTGACTTGTCTCTCCTAGGATACAATAGCCCAACAAATGTCGTATGGCTAGAACAACCTCTGCACAAAGTGTTCAAGCCCAAAGCTCTACCAAAAAGAACACCCTTCTTTGCCTAGAACCTCTCAATTTTTAGTGTATACGAATGCTTGCAATTGCTAGACTTTTTGGTGTACTAATGCTATGACTAGTATTGGGTCTGAATGAGTCTATATATAGGCTCAATAGGCCTCACAAATTTACTACCCAAATTAATTTGATTAATTAGGTCCATTATTCTAATGTAGTGGGTGTTACAAGATTAATTCAGGATATTAATCTGATGGGCCAGAGTTACACAATTAATGGATGAGATAAGGAGTTTCTAAAGAATGAAGATGCCCAAATGGCTAGTCCATTAAGTGGTTAATGGCTCTTCATTTTCCATAATAAAAATGTAGTATTAATCCGGGCCATTTACTCACCAACAGATATGGTAATTATTCTGAATTGGCTGTCAAGTAGGAGGGTCCAAGAGGCTGATTCATTTCCATTTCTAACACCTCCTCCCTTCACCTCCCCCTTGCGCACATATCTAGACCAATATCAGAATCAATACATATCAACCCATTAATCACCACAATTAAAAAGAATAAAAAAGTCTCTCTCATTTTCAATGTGGGATTAAGCATTTTTCACTAACTTCTTATCTTCCATATTAACTCTCACATCTTTACATTTATGTTGTAATATAAATCAATTTTAATTATATTATATTAAAATGCTCCAACAATCCCCCACTCATTTTAATATTAAATTTTTTAGTTAAAGAGAGATTACCAGGTAAAGACGGGCCACTATGTATAATGAAGGTGTGTACTGCATTGAACCTTCACTTAGTAAAACAATGATCTCAACTCTAGAGTCGTAGTGGTCTCTGACTTGAACTATGACTGCTTTAGGGAAATTAAGCATCACTGCTTACATATAACAACCTAGGTGTTGACATGAGCTTTTATAACTAGCACTTTACAGCTGTGTGTTGATCCCAGTTTCATAAGTGTATTTAAGATTAAGTCCAAATCTCATAGGGAGCAGCCCCATTCTCACACTCATATAAGTGAAATTTTGTCAAGGGTGCTCCTGTAATTCTGACACCCTACTCATACGAGCCACAAATTTCATTCAGAACTTTTTACTCAACCTCTCCACATTACATGATAAATGCACTTACATTATAGGGATGAACAATTAAAAACTATTTACAAAATAAATAATTAAATAAATAAATAGTTCATTTCTTACAACCATCGTATGGTTTGCTTTTCCCATTGAACCCAATGCTCAAGATCTCTGGTCCTTGGGTTGGGTATCCTTATATATGGCTCATGAATTTATGGACTTTAGTCCCATCCCCCTCGATGTATTCTAGACTCTATCTTGTGCCAAGCCCTTGGTAAATGGATCTGCAAGATTATCATTAGATTTAACATAATTCACAGTTATGATGCTACTACTCAAATAAGATCGCACGGTACTATGCTTTCCTCTTATAGGTCTGAATTTACCGTTGTAATAACAGTTTTTAACTCTAGTAATTGCGGCAGTGCTATCACAATGATTTAATATTGGTGGAATTGGCTTTTCCCAAAATGGAATTTTATATAATAAATCTCTTAGCCAATTTGCCTCTTCACTAACTGAAGCTAATGCTATTAATTCAGTTTCCATTGTTGAATTAGCAATTATTTTTTGCTTTTTAGATTTCCAACAAATAGCACCACTACCTATAGTAAAAATATAACCAGTGGTTGAGAGAGAATCACCTGAAAAAGTATTCCAATCGGCATCACTAAAAGCTTCAATCACAGCAAGGTATTTTTTATTAAATAAGCCATAGCTTTTGGTACCAATTAAATATCTCATGACTCACTCAATAACTAGCCAATGATATTTACTAGGCTGGCTAGTAAATCTGCTAAGCACTCCTACTGCATATGCAATGTCAGGTCTAGTACAATTAGTAGCATAATGCAAACTACCAATGATGCTAGCATAATCCTTTTGATTAAAAATCTCATCATCATTATGCATAGGAAATAAATGCACACTAGAATCAAAAGGAGTAGCTACACTTTTATGATCATAAAAATTATATTTTCTCAAAATTTTCTCAACATAATGCGATTGATCAAGAAATATTCCATCACATATTTTTTTTATTTTCATGCCCAAAATAAAGTTAGCCTCACCTATATCTTTCATATCAAAATGGCTTTTAAGCATATTTTTCGTCTCATTTGTAACATGCATATTTGAGCCAAAAATCAACATATCATCCACATAGAGGCTAATAATAATATGTAAATTATTCTATGATTTAGAATAAATACATTTATCACATTCATTTGATTTATAACCATTCTCAGCCATGTAGGAATCAAATTTTTCATGCATTTAGGTGCTTGTTTCAAGCCATATAAGGATTTAGTTAGCTTACATTCCTTGCTTTCATGTCTAGGCTCTACAAAACCTTTGGGTTGATCCATATAAATCTCTTCCTTTAGGTCCTCATTTAGAAAAGCAGTTTTTATTCCATTTGATGAATTTTCAAATAAAAAATTGCAGTATTAGCAATTAACAATCTAATAGATGTAATTCTTGTTACCGAAGAAAAAGTATCAAAGAAATCAAGATCAACTTTTTGTTTAAAACCTTTTGCAACAAGTCTAGCTTTAAAGTTATCTATTGATCCATCCAGTTTTAACTTTTTTCTAAGGACCCATTTTAGTCACTACATTTTGTACCCCTTACAACTCGGGTCCCCGTTCCCCAATGATGCTGAATTCTAGGACCCAATGTTGGTTTAGGGCCCAATCAAAAGTTAAATTAACTTGAGAAGTCTTAAAATAAAAAATATAACTTTTAATGAGCAAATAAATCAATTTTTGAAAAATAGGACCAAAGGAAACCCTCGCTATGCGCACACATGAATCAGCCTACGCACGCAGCTTTCTGCATGCGTACGCAGGCCCGATCTTGCGCACGCATCGCAATTCCCATAAACTATACAAGACAAGTTTTCTGCATTAATATCGAGGTTTGGAACGAATCCCACATCGTCTAGGGATCGTTCCAAACCCCTTTTTTCACACTATAAAAAGCCTTACATTGTATATTTTCAAAAATACACAGAAATCCCACGGAAAAACACTAAGATTCACTAGAAATAGTGAATCAAAGAGGGAGTTTTTTCACAAAACATCCTCCAGTCAATTTTCTTTTGATTAGGGCCTTTTCTGGCCTTGATCTTTGAGTTTAATATTTACTAATCACTTTCTTATTGGTTTGTGAATAAATTTGACTGAGGGGAATGGTCAAAATCAAGCTTGAAGAGCTTTTTGCTTGAGGTATTAGTCTAAACTTTTCTTTTTCCTTTTATTTTATTTTCTGCCCTTTAATTCTCTTGTTTGTCTTGTTATAATATGTTCTAATATGTTTATCTAGTCTAGGTTTACGTTTTTGTATGTTAAAATGCGTGTTAGGTTGATAGAATTCCTATTTTTAGGTTCTGCCCCTTTTTTTTATTTGTGTTTTTAGGGTTTTCTGGGCTAGACTTGCATACGCATAATCTTGTTTATGCACGCAGGCTTGATTATGCACACGCAAGCTTGTTCTTGCATGCACAAGCCATTGGCTAGAAACCCTAATTTTTATTTTGTTTATTTTCTTCTGTTTTCACATGTTTGTTTGTTTAGCTTCTTTCCTCATGCTTTTATGCTTTCAATATCTACGTTTCCCATGTTTAATTACTTGGTTTGTCTCACATGTTAGAATTAGGGTTTACTTGGTGTTTTATTGTTTCAATGCCATGATCATGCATTCATATGCTCATGCATAATGCCATAAGTGCTGAGTTATTGCAAGGTAAGTAAAGGTAATTCATGCATTCAAATGAACATGCACGGTTGGGTTTGATAATTGTGATCTTGATGCCTTGGATGATAACATGTTTTGTTTGGGTTTGTTTCTACTTTTGATCTTTAATGCTCACATGTTTCTGCCTTGGATAAATGTGATATGATATGATTGAGTTTGTGATGAAGCATGCTTAGATGTATGATTAGGGTTTGTGATATGATGAATTCTTTGATGCCATGCTAGATGAATGTTAGGACTTTTGATATGTGATGCCATGATTAGATGAATGGTAGGGCTTTGTTTGCAAGCATAATAGATGTATGGTTAGGGATGTTTGATGCCATGTTGATTGCCAGATGTATGTTTAGTGTGTGTGTGAGTTAGATACAACCATTGAGTGTGCCTTTAATAGGGTTAAGACATAAGACATAATGATGGGAAGCCAACCTTAGGGTTGGGTGGTTTTGGGTGCCTAACACCTTCCCAAGACTGTACCTTAATTCCAAACCCATATCTCTGGTAGTAAGATCAAAAGGTCCTTCCTCGAAAGACGCTATATATATGGTTCCTAGACTATTACAAAAACTAGATGGCGACTCCATTTCGACCCCCTTGCGTCCACACCCATTTACTACCTATGGTCTTACAACTCGGTGGAAGATCTACTAATTTCCAAGTTCTATTAGAAATTAGAGATTCCATCTCATCATTTACAGCATCTTTCCAAAATATAGCATCAGATGATGTTAAAGCTTCTTTTCAATTTTGGGAATTTTCCTCAATGTTGAAAACATAATAATTAGGACCAAAATCCTTTTCAACTCTAGCTCTTTTACTTCTTCTAGGTTCCATTTCAAAATTTTCTTGATTTTGTAAATGAGAGGTAGAAGAACTAGGTTGTGACAAAATATTTTCTTCACCCCCACTATTTTTCAATTTAAAAGGAAAATTTTCTTCATGAAAAATTGCATCACCAGATTCAAAAATTATTTTGTTTTCAAGATAAAAAAATTTATAGGCTGCACTATTAATCGCATAACCAAGAAAAGTATAGGTAAAAGCTCTTATACCTAATTTAGGTATTTTAGGGTCAGTAAGCCTTACATAAGCAAGACAACCCTATACTCTCAAATATCCCAAATTTGACTTATGTTCTTTCCACATCTCAAAAGGTGTGGTATGTGATTTTTTATGTGGCACCTTATTCAAAACATGACATGCAGTTAAAAGAACTTCACCCTAAAAATGTAAAGGCGCATCAGATTCAATTAACGTGGCATTTGTTAACTCATTTAGAGTTCTATTTTTTCTTTCAGCCACACCATTAGAAGCAGGTGAATATGGTGCAGTAATTTCATGGATAATTCCTAAAGACTGAATAAATGAGTTAAATGCATTTGATTCATACTCACGACCTCTATCACTTCTTATTCTTTTTATTTTTCTACCGAATTGATTTTCAACTTCTTTTAAGAAATCTTGAAAAATTTCAAAAGCATCACTTTTATTTTTCAACAAATAAACAGTTGTATATTTTGAGAAATCATCAATAAAAGTGATAATATATCTATTTCCTCCACAAGTTAAAATCCCCTTAAATTCACATAAATCAGAGTGAATTAACTCAAGCAATTTGGTATTTCTTACAATACTTTTATGAGGCCTTTTTGTAATCTTAGCTTGACTACAAGTTTCACATTTTCAAAATCTTTTGACAGTCTTGGAATTAATCGTAAACTACTCACGATTCCCACATATCTACTATTTATATGACACAAACAAGCATGCCAAAAATTAATAGAAGAAAGAATATAAACTGAACTGGTAGATGCTTTATTATTCTCAACATTTAACTCAAACATTCCATCACAAGCATAACCCTTACTCACAAATAATCATTTTTTAGTGATTACATAATTATCAAATTCCATAGTCTGCTTGAAGCCAGCCTTGTTAAGCAAAAAGCTTGACATCAAATTCTTTTTCATGGCCGTGTAAAGTACATCTTTCAATATTAGCACATGTCCAGAAGTGAATTTCAAATCAACCTCACCAATCCCAAGTACATCTTTCAATATTAGCATAATTGTTTTTTCTTTTTCAAAGAGAGTGTACAACTTGAACCAATCTTTGTCATAGCAGACATGCTTATTAGCACCAGAATCTGCCCACCACCCTTCAACATATTGCACTATATTGATGTCTGTAATCATAGCCACTAAAGGCTCTTCGATTACATTAGCCTGCGGAACAGATTCACGTTTCCGAAATTTGCAAAATTGAGCAATATGTCCACTCTTGCCACAGACAAAACAAGATTTATTAAATTGATCTTGTGAAGGGAGTCATTGGTTCTTATTGTAATTTTTATTCAAGTTTCCTCTTCCTTGAGGTCTATTATTATTTTTGAAAACTCTCTTTTTAGGCTTCAATTGACCATTTCTAGGAAAATGATTTTTGGGCATACTATTATTGGCTAAAATAAGGTTTACCTTTGTGATGGAATTACCATTGCTTTCTTGTGTCATGAGTGCATCTTGTCCTTTAGCCTCCTCCTCCACACGGATGCGTGTGATCAAAGTTTCTAAGGATGTCTCCTTTTGTTTGTGCCACAAAGTCTTTTGGAACTCCCTCCAAGATTGTGGTAGTTTATCAATTATGCCAACTACCACCAGATTATCTCCAATCTTTATGCCTTCGGATCTCAATTCTGCCACGATCATCTGGAAGTCTTGTGCTTGATCTACCATCGATTTTCCATCCACCATTTGGTAACGGAAAAATCTACTAGCAGCATACTTCTTTGCACTAGCCTTTTCGGTATCGTACTTACTTTGTAAAGCTTTCCAAATTTTCTTAGCAGAATTTTAAGTTGTATCATAATAATCATAGAAATGATCGACAAGAAAATTCAAAATATAAAAGCGACAATTGTATTCATCTTTTGTATACTTATCTATTTTTTCTTTATGGAGATGAAATTCTTCCTCACTCATCTCATCAGTAGAAACCTTTGAAAGATTCTTATCAGTGAAGATGTAGGCAACTTTGAGAAGACTCAAGTAAAAGAGGACATTTCCTTTCTACCTCTTGAAGTGGGCTCCCTTAAAGTGAAAGGGCTTTTCCTCCCCCTTGTGCATGTATTTAGCTCAATATCTGAATCAATACATATTAACTCATTAATCACCACAATTAAAAAGAATTAAAGAGTCTCTCTTCTTTTTAATGTGGGATTAAACATTTTTCACTAACTCCTTATCTTTCATATTAAATCCCACATCTTTACATTTATGTTGTAATATAAATTAATTTTAATTATATAATATTAAAATGCTTTAACAAAGATAATATTAATTAATTGTACGTGTTATGAACATGCTTAAAATCTTTTTTTTTTTTTTAATTAAGGCAAAAATTTTCATTCATCACAATTTGAGGTTTATGTGTTTGCTATTCACCAAAATGGACAAGAGTGTAATGAGACCAAACACTAATAAATGAATACCAAAATAGCATTAAAATCATTATTTCTTGTATGGAAATTCATTTTTTGATGTTAGAGACCTCGTCACACTTCTATCCATTTTGTTGAGTGTCAAAGGCATAAACCAATTTTAAATTAAACTGACTAGAACTTGTGTCTTATTAGATAAAGTAAAACAACATTATAAAAAAATAAAATAAAAATCTGATTGAACTATATTTTAATTTATCTAATCCAACTTTATATATATATATATAATTTTGAACTTTCTCAATGCATTATTATATACACCAGTTTTTTTTTTTTTTTTTTTTTTTTTTTTTTTTTTGAGAATCTATACACCAGTATTTTAATTAAATCTAACTTAGAGTCTTCTTTTGTTCTTTTTGGCAACCCACCTTCTATGGTGGAAAATTTTCTATTCCTTAATAAGGTAGCTAATGTTTGTAAAATAGACTTATTTTTGTTTTTGTTTAATCTAATCTATTAGCTATTTTAACCCAAAAAAAAAAAAAGGAATAACTTCTTTTTGTACGAACCAATTCTATAATGTTTGTAAAATATATATATGAAATAAAAAATAAAAACCCATCCTTTTTGGATTTTGGAGACTAATATATAAAGAGCAAAGAGAGAGTCCATGATTAATGACCAAAACGAAAACCCCTTCCTTATTAGCTTAGGCTTGGCTCTGAGTCTGAGCGTAAACAAAAACAATGGAGGCCGAAGCAGCGAAGAGCTGGAGCATCCACAGCCGAGGCGAGATAATAGCGAAGTACGAAATACAGGAGCGAGTGGGGTCGGGAGCGTACTCGGACGTGTACAAGGCGCGTCGGCTGTCGGACAACGTGGTGGTGGCGCTGAAAGAGGTTCACGATTACCAGTCGGCGTTCAGAGAAATAGAGGCCTTACAGATCCTCAACTCCCCAAACGTCGTCGTTCTCCACGAGTTCTTTTGGCGGGAAGACGAGGACGCTGTGCTTGTCTTGGAGTACCTGAGGACTGACCTGGCATCTGTGATCAATGAGGCCAAGAAGGAGGGCCGTTCGATTGGAGTCGCCCAGCTCAAGAGATGGATGCTCCAGATTCTCTCTGGCCTTGACGCCTGTCACAGGAATATGATCGTGCATCGGGATTTGAAACCCACTAATCTTCTCGTCTCCGATGATGGCCTGCTCAAGCTCGCCGATTTTGGCCAGGTCTTTTTACTCTTTTTCTTTTTCTTTTTCTTTTTAGATTGATGGGTTTTTGTTTAATTTAAACTAAGTTTACTTACTTTTTAGGCAGTGAGGCTGGTTTCTTTTGATTTAAAGCTACCGGATTTTGGCCTGTTAATTTTTTCACGAATTGATGAAAAGAAGATTTGCTTGATGGATGGGTTTGGGGTGGTGTTGATTTTGCAGCTTGATTACATTTACAAGCAATTCGTTTATGGGTTTATGTTTAGTGTTTACTTTAATGCTTTAGAGTGTGTGGTACTCTGAGAGATGAATTTTTTAGAGGATGAGTTGGTTTTCTCTTTTTGGATTTGATTGGTTTGATGTGGGAATAGCTGAGCCCAACATTTTAAGACAAGGCTTGGTTGTTCTTGTTGTATTGGTATGATGTGGGAAGGAGGCCTAGGAAAGCTTAGCACATTGCTAGTTTGCATTTTAAGGAAGGGTTTGTGACTTTCTGCATTATGGTAAATGGAATTTCTTTTTGTACAAGCAATGGGTGAAAAGGATTTCCGTTGATGTAGTAGTCATTGATTGTTAGAAATTAGGATGTGTTGCTTGTAATCTTGCAAATTAAACTCCCAAACTGCATTTGTAAATGTTATTCATGTATCATGTTGTGGACAAAATAGCAAATCATAAGACAAGGTAATTTAGGTAAATATACACCAGAATTCTTCAGAAAGTATATATATACACACACACAAATTCCTCATTTCTAATTTTTAAGAGATTATTCACACATAGGGAGATAGAGTATAGCTTATCAAAAAAAAAGGGGGGGAGGTCATCCATAGTAGTCAGCTGAAATGTTGAGTATGCTCCTTATCTATCAGCTGCTAGTTTGAGGATTTGACCATTCTTAAGTTCCAACATGACACATTTTCACATTTGGATTTGATAGGCACTTTCTTCAAGCATATAAATCTTTTGAATGAATTTGCTATTCCTGTTATTTTGTCAAGGTTTGTGAAATGTTTTTATTTGACTCTGATTTTAGGCAAGGATACTCCTGGAGCCTGGATATGTTGCTGCCTACAACAACCTACAACCATATGAACAAAACGCTGTAAATCACGAAAATGCCTTTCAGCCTCCTGAGGATTTTCCTGAAACAGACAATTTATGCCAAGAAGCTTATGAAATTCAAGAGCAGGGCACTATAAGTAAAGAAGAATATTTTAGACAGTTAGATGAGTTCAAGGCTAAAAATATAGATGAAACTGATGAGGAAACAAATGTTCATGATGGAGATACATCTTGTCTTGCAACATGCACAACAAGTGACATAGAGGATGATCCTTTCAAGAATTCATATTCATACGAGGCTGAGGGTGGTGGAGATGATGGACAAGGTTGTCTTACATCCTGTGTCGGAACTCGTTGGTTCAGAGCCCCTGAACTACTCTTTGGATCCACTGACTATGGTTTAGAGATTGATCTGTGGTCATTGGGTTGCATATTTGCTGAGCTTTTTACTCTGGAGCCCATTTTTCCTGGAACTGCAGATATTGATCAACTCAGCAGGATTTTTAGTGTTTTGGGAAACTTAACTGAGGAAGTCTGGCCAGGTTGTTCTAAACTTCCTGATTATAGAACAATTTCATTTAATAAGGTAGAAAATCCAATTGGTTTAGAAGCCTGCCTGCCCAACTGCTCCCCTGATGGAATCTCTTTGGTAAAAAAACTTGTCTGTTATGACCCAGCTAGCAGAGCTACAGCAATGGAACTGCTCCATGACAAGTATTTCAGTGAAGAGCCTCCTCCGGTTCCAATGTCTGAGTTATGGGTTCCTTTGACCAGAAGTGGGCAAGATGAGAATTCTCCTAGAGGGTGGTCTGGCCATGATGGAATGGGTTCAGATTCCGATTTTGAGGACTTTGTGAATTATACCAGGACTGATACTGGGTTTTCCATACAGTTCCCTTGAGCTTAAAGGGCATTAAGGCACTCTGATTTGTTAAATTATTTGTTGCAATTTTGTGTGATTAGATATTGGAAAGTTCATCTTACCTTTCTTCTCAAAAAAAGAAAGGTAGCTTAATTGCAACTTCTTAATGTTTTCAATAGAGACATTTAGAGATCAAATCTTTCCACCCAACAATTGAATTATAAAATAAATATATTTTAAGTTCATAATTTAATTAAGTACTGAAAGTTATCTTGAAATATATTGGACCAACCTAATGTTTATATGAAAGTAGTACTCACCAACTACCATCACTCCATAAAAATAAAAACCCATAAAATCTAGAACTCTCTTTCTTGTTAATTTGTGAGTGTGGTTTTAGCACCACCACCACCAACAACAACCTCCGGCACCACCACTATAAAGATATCGTCAATGCCATCAAGGCCAGTAGCGGCCGTGCTTGATGCCTTTGTTGGCACAACCACACCGATTTGAAGCACCACTGCCAACCTCCAACGCCACTACAACCACAAGACATCACTACAGTTATCTCTCTTTAAGCTCAACCACCAAGCAACAACAATAACAATTTTAGCCAGCAAAAATCCACTAAAGAAAAAAAAAAAAAAAAATCTAAGAGTAGTTACATTTCCGTATAGTTGCAAAGAGAACGTAAGACGCGAGTTTTTTTTTTTTTTAATTTGATTGACACACTTATAATATACGCATATTATACGCATTTTTACTATGGTCGGTAGTGGTGCTAAGATATGTAACGATTTTTATTTTTATTATTTTAGGTAAGTGAAATAAGAAAAAGTATAAAATAGGTTAAGTAAATTAGTAGACACATGGCCAATTTTGATTTGTGGTACATAAAGTGATATAGTGAAAGTGGTATAAAATATTTGGATTCACATTAATGTATATGTAACAAATTTTTGCCTTTTAGATTATATGGTAAATTGCAAAGTACATCATAAAATTTAGGGTTGTTTAAATTTTACATCAAATTTGAAAAATTAGATTTTACACCCTGAAATTTCCCTCTATTAGCAAAAGTAGCTTCCATTAGTGACTCGCTTACATGGCCGTCAAATGACATGATGGCAACCAAGACACACTCTACTTGAGGTTTGCTCCGAAATCATTTTGTCTACCCGTGGTTTAAAAAATGTCACTTTACCCACCTGATGTTCACTTTGCTTATCTTTCGTAACTCACCTCCGTTAAAAATGAGGGTGTTGATGCTCATTTTGGGAAGCCCAACAACATGGGCAGAAGAGTTAGTAAGTGGATAGGAAAACCATTAAGCCCAAGTGGCAGGAATAATGGATCACAGGCCCATGAAATAAACAAATGGGCCTTGAGGAAGCAAACGGGTTTAAAGGAGCCCGGAAAGAGAGAAGTAGCAAACCTATGGGCAATATATGATGTAGAAGAGTGAGAATGGGCCACAGCAGGCCCGAAGTAATGAAAGTAAAGAAAGTAAGGGGTTGATGGAAAGTCCATGAGCCCCAAGGATGAAGGATAAAGTAATTGGGTCAGGGAAGCCCAAAGGAGTTAGTTAAAGCCCATGGGAACACAAGACTAGAAAGGGCTGAGGATGCCCAAGGAAAGTAAAATGGGCCAAGGATGCCCAAAAGGAAAATGGGACACAGGAGCTCGGAAGCAATGTAACCAAAAAAGCCCAAATGACTATACTGAGTCATTGAGAGAAGAATAAGCAACAAGCCCAAAAAGGCCTAGCAGGCTTGGGTCAAATAACACCACAGTAGGAATAGCAGAGTGGTATGACAGGAAATGATGGCAAGGCTATGGAAAGAGTAAAAGGGTAGGCTGAAGGAAGGAAAGCCCACAATCCGGCAAAGCCCAGCCCCCAAAGGAAGTAAGGCATAGAGAATGGGAGATCAGAAAACAATCCACGCCATAAGAAGCCAAAATGACCGGCATAATGTGCAAACAAGCCTCCAGATCACGGCAAATGCATGAACGACAGGAAAGCTTTGAACGCACATAGAAGAGAAGCACGCGCAAGGCCCAAACATCACCAGCCTGTACCCAACCAATACAGGACGTGGTGAGGTCACGGGTCAGAGGTAAGAGGGCATGGTCTGGCGGTGGGGAGAGGAGAAAACCTATTCTGGGGCTCCTGCTCAGGCTCTTTTGGGGGAAATATCCTGCTAGGATGACATGCCACCTAAAAGAAGCAAGGATGAGTTGGAGCCACTAGGTGCATGCCATGAGGGATAGAGAGAGAGCACCCACACTATAACAGGTAGGAGGGTCACGGCAGACAAATAAACAAAATAGCTTTCTTTGTCTGATAAGGGAAAGTGGCACAGCCAGCACAGGTAAGTGGTGATGGCTGAACGACTAGTAAAATTCAATCACGGTAGGCACTATAAAAAGGGGCCCTTGCCATGCACAAAGGGGATCACGATCATGGTAATAGTAATCTCTAGGAGAAAATCATAAGACAGAAGAAGCACTAAGAAAGGAAGGGGAAAAAACAAAGGAAAAAGAGAGAACTTAGAATGGCAAGCATGCAACAATAGGTTGATCTCCTCTCTCCCTCTAAAGCTCTGCTCTCTACCAAAGAAAAAGGATCCTCATTAAACATAAACCATTTAGGCCCATTCCCTCAAAGCAATTAATTTCTTTTCCTGGGGAGATTATTCACATTGAGGAAGTGGTTTCCCTTCTCGGTTTCAAGCTCTATAGCCTTACTTGGCAGGGCAGACTGATTTTTTCCTTGCTTGATTCAGAAAGCCCATTATTATTATTTCCCCATTTATTTCTGTTACTTTTGTTCGAGGCCCACGAGTGGAATACAAGCGGGCCCCACCCAAGAGTGGCAACACAGAAGTTTGGCGTGTTGCGTGGCTCAAGAAAGTTTGGAGGAAGGTAATGAAGAGAAAGATGAGGAAGTTGTGGCAGAAAAGGATGTACAAGTTGTGGCAGAAGAAAACTTGGAGGAAGTTGACCTAGGGTCTGGCTCACAAGAACCAAGACCTATCTCAATTAGTGCAAGTCTGACGGAAAAGGAAAAATCAGAATTGATGCTGTTTTTGAAAGAGTTCAAAGACGTTTTTGCATGGGAATACAGTGAAATGCTAGGGTTAGATCCCGGGCCAGGATATTTCATACTAAGATAGAAAGGCAAATAGTCAAGGAAGTACAAAAATTGTTGGTTGCAGGATTCATCAAGCCTATTCAACACCCACACTGGCTATCTAACATAGTACTAGTAAAGAAGAAGAACAGGCAGATAAGATGTTGTGTAGACTTCAGAAATCTCAACGGAGTATGTCCAAAGGATGAGTTCCTATTGCCTAACATGGATTTACTAATAGATTATGCGGCAGGAAGTGCCATGTTTTCATTTATGGACGGGTTCAGTGGGTACAATCAGATCAGAATGTGTTGGAAAATCTGGTTTTGTATCTCACACAAAACACACAGCGGAAGCAACAATCATGGATCTACTTCATTCATGAAAGATAACATGTAACCTTGAATTATAGAACAAAGAATAGAAAGTGTACCTTGGTGCAGTGAAAATCAAAACAAAAACTTGAGAATACCTTTAATCTTCATCTCAATTCCACATGGTGCCCAAGATGTGTGATCTCTCAATCAGTTCTTTTTGTACATAGATTCTCAAAGAAAAAACCTTCTTTTTCTCCTTGTGGAGAAAAACTGATTTCTTTTCTTTTCATCATACATACGTTATAACTACCTTACTAGTTTCTTTATTTAATAACTCTTATTAAATAAAGACTGATTATCTAATTGGGTTAGCCTTTTGGGCCTACCCAATTGGGCTTTAGTTTGTGGCTTGAGATGGGACCAAAGGGAACAAATAAGACTCTAGCTCCAATGGGCCTTGGACTTTTCTGTCAACTCTTGACAAGTCCAACATTACCATTAATTATATTCAATACCACTATAATAATATAATTCCACTCTAGGCCTTATTAATAAATTATATCTCAAGACTTTATTATACATGCAACTCCTTCATTAAAATATTCGTAGTAATACAAAGTTATGAATATAGACTGCCACTTTGAAGATTACTATATCTTAATCCTTGTGTACCCGGTTTAATCCTTTATGTTATTCATCATATATTTATGAAATCCAATTTCATAAGCATATACTTTAGTAACTCCTTACTAAAGTGGTTGGGCCCAACACTCTGAATAATTAAACCCATTAAATTTATCTCAAGGGAATATTTTATATCTCCGTTAAGAGATTATGAATTCCATTTTAAAAATATATGTTCCATCAACATTAAATGCGGCTGCCCAACATACTGAAGTTTTGACCGTGACTTAAAGATCTCACTCTTGATATATCAAAGCAACCTACATCTCATGATCAAGTTCATTATTCTCTCAGGATTTAGAGTTGATGTAAATAGAAGCCATGAGATTTATTATTCATTTGACAGTCGTTAGGAGAATAATAAATCTCACAGCGGTCCAGTTCAATATGTCTTAACTCTTAAAACATATCAACATGTCAACTAGAAGTCTCCACTTCCATGACCAAGACAAATCATTTTAGTTGATATGTTATAGTCTTCACAGATGAAATGCCCAATTTCATCACCGAGTATGAACTAAAATTCTGTGTTTACAAAGAACTTGTGATTTATATCTTCTGTGACTTTTCACATAAATCACATACTATGCATTTCATGGACTAAGATAATATCCCATTAGTTCATTTATAGATAGTCTCATATAATTAATCCATTTAATTATTTATGACATGCCAATAAATTGGATTTTAGGGCATAAACCCCAACAGAATGGCACCAAGGGATGTAGAGAAAACTGCTTTTAGAACACCCATGGGCAACTTCTACTACATCGTGATGCCTTTCGGCTTAAAAATGCAGGTGCAACTTATCAACGAGCAATGACGGCCATATTTCATAACATGATGCATCAGGAACTAGAGGACTATGTGAATGACATAGTGGTAAAATCAAGGAGGAGAGAGGAACACTTCCACGTGTTGAGAAAGGTATTCGAGAGGTGTAGAGCTTTCAAACTAAGAATGAACCCTCTCAAGTGCGCATTTGGAGTGTCCTTTGGGAAATTCTTGGGCTTCCTGGTTCACAGCAGGGGAATAGATGTGGACCCGGCCAAAGCCACGGCCATAGCAACTATGAGACCTCCAGCCACGGTAAAGGAGTTAAAGAGCTTCTTAGGGAAGGTATCATATATCCAGAGATTCATCCCTGGGTTGGCATCAATTACTTCTGCTTTCACCAAATTACTCAGGAAAGGGCAAAGCTTTGAATGGGGAGAAGTGCAGTAGACGGCCTTCAAAAGGTTACAAGAGATCATGATACCTCCCTACTGTGCAAGCCCCAATCCACAAAAAAAACCATTGCTACTCTACCTGACCACTAACTCGTATGCCATTGGTGCATTAATCACCCAAGAGGATGGAGGTGGCATTGAACAACCAGTGTACTACATCAGGTGCCTTAAAAGATGTAGAAACTCGTTACTCAAGGGCAAAAAGGGCATGCTTGGCTATTGTGTATGCTTCGCAAAGGCTACGCCATTATTTCTTGGCTTATAAAGTATGGCTGATGACCAAGTCTCATGCCGTCAAAACTTTGTTGTGACAACCAATCCACTCTGGTAGAATATACTAGTGGTTGTTACAATTGTCATAGTACGACTTGAAAACGGGAACGCCTAAGGCGGTAAAAAGCCAGGCTATAGCAGACTTGCTGGCGCAGTTTCCAAGAGAGGAAGAATTCCCACTGGATGATGAAGTTCCAGGGGAAGTAGCCATGGCGGAAGAAGTCGGAGAATAATGGGTAATGAAGTTTGATAGGTCTTCTACCACCCAATTAGAGGGAGTGGGAGTAATTTTATACCCTGAAGAAGATGAGGCAATGGTGCTATTGTTCAAACTAGAATTCCCCTGTTCAAACAACACGGCAGAATACGAAGCCTATCTAACCGAGCTAGCCACAGCTCTCAAAATGGGAGTCAAGCATTTAAGGGTGATAGGTGATTCGAACCTAGTAGTCTGCCAGACCAAGGGGAGCTTCTCCATAAAGGAACCTAGCCTAGCCCCGTACAAAGCAATGGTAAAGAAGATGGAGGAAAAGATTTCAACCTTCGAGATAGAACATGCTCCAAGGAACGAAAACAGGTTTACGGATGCGTTGGCCGCACTAGGCTCATAAATAATTTTTGAAGGGGATAACACCAGGATAGAAGTTAGCAAGAGGAGTGAGTTTATTATTAAGACCTTGAAGGAAAGGTTCCAGGAAGAACAGTGTGAAGGAGATTGGCGGATTTCCATAAGGGAGGCCCTGGTGAAGGAAGAAGACGTCGCAGAACTAAAGGTGCTAAAGGACTATGCCCTGGTAAGAGGAGAATTGTACCACACGATGCCAGAAGGGGTCTTGTCCAGGTGCGTAGGACAGGAGGAGACCCAAAGAAAGTTAAAAGAAGTGCACGACAAGACGTGAGGATCCTGCGGAGAGGTCAATCTTTACCGCAGGCTTCTATTGGCCAAGTATGGGTAAAGACGCAGACCAAGTCCAAACCAAATGTGAGACTTGCCAGTTTGTGGTAGACAGAGCGGAAAGTTACACTGTGTTCGCCAGCGAGGACTGGAGAAGTCCATTCGTGCAGTACTTGACGGAGAGTATCCTGCCACAAAGGCACACGGAAAGATATAAGTTTAAGAGGTTGGCAACACGCTACTTTTTGCATAACGAAGTCCTTTTCAAGAAAGGGTATGATAGGGACCCTTTAAGATGTCTGGGTCTCGAGGAAGTAAAAGGAATGATAAAGGAGGTGCAATCAGGATAGTGTGGGGAACACAAGGGGAAGAAGAAGCTGTACAGATGCCTACTACGAATTGGCTATTATTGGCCCACCATGAAGAAAGACACGACGAAATTTATAAAAAAGTGCCATGGCTGTCAAGTATAGGCCAACCTAATTCACACCCATCCGCAAAACTTACACAGCATGGTCACCCCATGGCCCTTTCACACTTGGGGGCTTGATTTGGTGGGACCAGTTAACCCACCATTACGTGGATACATATGGATCCTAGTGGCTACAGAATACTTCACAAAATGGGCAAAGGCAGTGCCACTCTGTAGAGTCACAGGAGGAGAAGTAGCAAACTTCATCAAGGAGAACATAATTGTGAGGTTTGGGGTACCCCACAGGATTATCGCGATAATGGCACCCTTTGTCAACAGTGAAGTCAGGAAGATGCTGGAATTCTACCAAGTCAAGCACCATCGTTCATCACCCTATTATCCTCAAGGAAATGGGCAAGCAGAGGCGACAAATAAGACCCTCATAAAGATCATCAGTAAAATGAGCCAAGAGTATACAAGAGGATCGGCAACGCACCTGCTGAACGCTCTTTGGGCTTATAGAAGTTCACCAAAGTCAGCCACAGGGTTTTCACCCTTTTCCTTGGTCTACAGGACAGAGGTAATGAGCCCGGCAGAAGTAATGACTCCATTATTGAGAGTTATGCAGATGCAGGAGAAGGAAAAAGAAAGGGAAGTCTTTGCGGCAGAAAGGTATGAAGACCTAGAAGGGCTTGATGAAAGGAGGGGAGAGGCCCAAGAGCGCAGCCACAGATACAAATAAAGGATGACTAAAACCTATGGCAGGATGACTAAAGAGAGAGTGTTTGCGGAAGGGCAACTCATGTTAAAAGTAGTGGACTACGTCAGGCGAGGCATGACAGAACCATCTAAGTTTGCACCAAAATGGGAAGGACCCCTTGTGATAAGGGAGGCGCATCCAAGTGGGTATTACCATTTGACCCAGATGGATGGCAAAGACCTAATGGACTCCATCAATGGGAAGTGGTTGAAATGTTATTATGCTTAAAGAGAAGAAGGCTCGAGCAATCTCACGAAGATGGTCCAAAATGAACTCCATAGCAAAACCCACGCTAACAAGCTCTTAAATCGCAGCCCTCCACTACAGGATCCTCTCGGTAGAGACAGTGTCAACAAAGTTATGCTCAATATCATTCATCACACTCCTTAGCATCTTCAAGAAATGCTCTTTAGCAGAACGGCTAAGGTGGAATCCTTGCATAAAGTCACCACGGCTACTGTAAACCGCCACCAAATGAGAAGCATAATCCTCGGGGACCCTGAAACAGTGGAAGTCTACATAGGGAGGCCCAGAACCCCAGAAATCTACAGGATCGAGGTCATTAACTTCAGGCTGATCAAAGCATGTAAAGAAGGTCGCGGCCTCAATTACAGGATCCAGAATGGTGGCAGAACTGCTGCCCACCTCAAACTAAGAAGGGGCAGTGGGAAGTGGACCTATCAGGAAAACACGAAGCATGGTGTGAGAAATCACGAGTTAAGGAGAATGAGCTCGCAATGAAGAAATGAAGAAGGAGATGAGGGAAAGAGACACACCAGGACCCATAGGAGTAGGGGTTGTGGGGATAACAGGAATGGGTGCTGTGGGAATGGCAGAAACAGGTACAAAAGGTATGGCAGAAACTGGCGCTGTGGGAACGGCAGTAACGGGTGTTATGGGTGTGGCAGGAGGAGCGGCTGTGGGCATCCTTATGTCTGCTGCAACTCCTGGCCCCTCAAAGGTCTCTACAAATAGGAAAATAGGCATACAAATAAAGGGAGACCGCAGCAAAGGGGGTGACGCAAATACATACGTATAAGGAGGAGATAACAAAAAAGAGGGAAGAGTGAACTTAGCAAAAAAAGGGGGGAAGGGGGGGGGGGGGGGAGAAAGAGGCACGTACCCATGAATTCGGTCTTGGGGTCAACACTCTCCTCTTCATCAGAATTAGAAATCCTCTTCTTCATGGTAGGCTCGTCGTCAAGATCCTGAAGAACGTCCTTAGACCCCTCAGAGGACAAGTTTGCATCAGGCCCACGTGTAGCAGAGCTAAGAATGGAAGAAGGGGTAACCACCAAAGAAGAACCATCCTTCACAGCCTGAGATAGAGCTACGAAGGGGTCACTGGTGGAGATAACAAGGGGTGTGACAAGAGAAGTAACCTCGGTCTGAGCAGCAGCAGGAGAAATGACTCCCTCTTAGGGAGTAATTGTCTCGGCAGGAATGGGAGTAGCCTCACTAACCCTTTCAGTATGAGTACCCTTATCTATGGGTATTGGCTCAGTGGAGGGGATAAGAGCCTCAGCAAGAACTCCGTGTGCAGTAGTAAGAGAGGCAGGTGTTGCAAAAACTACATCAGCCCCGTCGAAGAAACCTTCCATAGGTGTGCCCATGGAGGTAGAAAGCTCCTCGGCCGTGGGGCTGTATAAAGAGATAGGCTCGGGCTCATCCTGGAAAGAAAAAAAAATGGAACAAAGGAATCCGTAACTAGTGATGATGCTGAAAGAAGGACGAAACAACCAACGGCATATGGCAAAGGAAATATGGGCAGAAGAGAAGAAAAAGGAGGAAGAAAAGAAGGAGACATACCTTAAACTCGGGCTCATCAAGTAATATGAGACGTGTAGCAGATACATCCTCCTTATGCTTAGACTGCAAAGGGAAAGGAAGAAAAAGACAAAGATGGAGAAATGAGTTAACAGGTATATAAGGGTTAACCGCAGGAAAGCCCTATATATAAAGAGAAGGGAGAGGCAAGGTTAGAGATAACATACTTTCTGCTCAGTGGTAGTGGACGTAGGAGGAGAGGTCTTTCTCTTACTGCCTCGAGTCCTACTAGAAGGAGGAGCATCGGTAGGCAGTCGCAGAGCAGTGAATTTGGACTTGATGGCAGTAGGGCACACGATAGAACGGGTGCAGGTAGAAGTAAGAGAAAGGCTCTCCAAAGCTATATTGCCTATGGGAGGGAGGCCCCTCTCAAAAGGTACAACGCTTGAATAAGTTTCAGAAGAATCACCACATTTTTTGGCAGATTTAGGCTTGGCAGAACCTTTCTTACCTAATGCAGAAATGTTCGTCACTTTCACTTTCTTCTCCTAACCCGGAGGATAATCACCGACATGCCAGTACCACCCTCTATTCTCCTTATCCCACTCAAAGATGGCAGACCGATTCTGCTTCTTGGCATATGCTAACACAGGCTTGGAGGGCAGGAGCAACCGAGGATTAGCTGAAATGACCGCACTGAGCCCATCAGGAGGAATAAGGGAGAAACCACGACTACCCATCAATTCCTGCTCAAACGAAGTCATCACAGCCTACCAGTATCCGTGCATGGCAGGAGTACAAATGCCCTCTCTCAGTGAGCCTGGAATGGTAACTGCAGTAAAACGCTAGCTCCAGAATTCAAAAGCAATATGCCACAGGAATGGTCGGACGGAAGTAGAAGACTCCATAAGAAAAGAAAGATCATCAGGAATGTCCTGATCTAGCCCAAACTGTCTTCTCACCCGATTAGTAGAATAATGCACAAACCTAATACCTTCGTCGGCCAGATAAGGCAACCACCTAGCATTGGTGGTTGCCAAGTAAGTAATCCCTGTCTCCTCGAAATCGGTCAAGGGGGTGGTGGTCCCGGCAGTGTCAACAAATAGACCCATAACAAAGTCTGCACATGTGTAACCCATACCTAAATTCCTGTAAGCTCTCCAAGAAAACCCAACTCCTTTATCAAAGAATTCAACAACAGAATGATCAATTGGCTTTAAACCGGCCCAACGAAAAGCCAATGGGAAGTCAAACTCAAATCTACCACAGAAATCTGTAATGACTCTCGGACACGACTGATATTTCTCCTTAGTAAAACGGACGGGCGTACACTTCGCCAAGTGCCTGGCACAATGCTCATATAACAAGTGCTGCAGAATAGTACTGTGAATGGAAGTAATGACTATATGACAAGAGCCTGCCTGATTCTCATCGCTCCGCATGATGTCTAATTGAACATACAAATGCCCCAAAAACATGTGAGCCAATGGCAGGCTTACCTCAGCAGATATCTTGATAGCTAATCGAAAATATAAAGGCTTCATAGCATAGTGGGGATGAAAGCCAAAGATAATCTTACAAAGCCAGAACGTGATAAAGGCCGCACGATAAGCGAAAACGGAGATCTTAGCAGTGGAACTAACCCAAAATGACAACTTTGCATTGCCACTCATCCTTTTCTTCAACTCGGCTTCCACGGCCTTTTCCTCTAGAGAAAGCTCTAAAGCGCCAGGATCAGCATCACTAAGGATGGGCAAGAGCAACTAATTTGCTACATCTTCCAAAGTCACGGTGATCTCACCGCAGGAGAGAAAGAAAGTGTGAGTGGTGGTACACCACCGGCAGACCAAATGGCGAAGGTTGAAGAGGTCCCTATAGTTAGATAAACAGGGGGATGAAACAACAGCTTTTAATACACTGGCTCATTGTAGCAACCCCATGAAACCTGTATCAGATAACTCCTTATCCACCCATTCCCTCCAACCCAAAACGTTGCCCGATCCAAATTCAAAGTGAATGGTCACCGGGAGTGAAGTGCCTTGGCAGATGACAAGATCGGGGATCGAGGAAGCCAATAGAGCCTAAGAAACATCTGTATTGCGATGGCAAAGAGCAAGCCACACACGGCCCGGTGACGACGGTGTGTAATCATTGGGAACCTTTGGGAAATTGGGATGGATATCGTACCAAGGATCAAGAGGAGTGCACGAACTATCCGGGGCACGCTGCGCTTCTTCCTCGTTGGAATGGTCCGATTCGGAGTACACGGCCCCCTTGCCTACATCACGTGCGGCAGAAGGATCGGAGACAATCTCTTTTCCCTTATGGCGGGAAGAGCTTTGGCCTTTCGTCGATGTCATGGTACAGGGGTTTGATCGGAGTAAACGGATAGGAATGTTTTAGAAGGAGGAAGCGGTGAAGAAAGGGAAACGGAGAGAGTGTTTGTGTTGGAAAGGGAGAAAATGTTTGTGTTTGGATTACGAAGGGATTTTCTCTTAAATACCAACGTCATTAATACCGGCACGAAAGGAGGCGACAAGTCAGCCATCAGAAGAGAGATGAAATTAATGAAACGGCAACTGCATTTCAGAATAACTGCTAAACTGGGAAATTCGAAGAGACAACACTGTTCATAAAAAAAAAAAAAAAAAATGCATACAAGTTAGGGTCCACTGTTCGAAAAAGCCCGCAAAGGAAAAGAAGAAGAAAAGACAGAAAGGGCAGGGAAGTCTTTTATTCACATATGAACCGCAGGAACGCTTCATATGTTCAGGGGGCTAAATGTTTATGCTCATTTTGGGAAGCCCAGTAGAAAGAAGAAGCCCAGTAACATGGGCAGAAAAGAATTAGTATGTGGATAGGAAAACCATTAAGCTCAAGTGGCAGGAATAATGGATCACAGGTCTATGAAATAAATAAATGGGCCTTAAGGAAGTAAATGGGCTTCAAGGAGTCTGGAAAGAGAGAAGTAGCAAACCCATGGGTAGTATATGATGTAGAAAAGTGAGAATGGGCCACAGCAGGCTCGAAGTAATGAAAGTAATGGGTTGATGGAAAGTCCATAAGCCCTAAGGATGAAGGATAAAGTAATTGGGCCAGGGAAACCCAAAGGAGTTAGCTAAAGCTCATGGGAACACAATACTAGAAAGGGCTAAGGACGCCCAAGGAAAGTAAAATGGGCCAAGGAGGCCCAAAAGGAAAATAGGTCATAGGAGCCCGCAAGCAATGTAACCAAAAAAGCCCAAATGACTATACTGAGTCATTGAGAGAAGAATAAGCAACAAGCCTAAAGAGGCCCAACAGGCTTAGGTCAAATAACACCACAACAAGAATAGCAAAGTGGTATGGTAGGAAATGATGGCAAGGCTACGGAAAGAGTAAAAGGGTAGGCTAAAGGAAGGAAAACCCACAATTCGGCAAAGCCCAGCCCCCAAAGGAAGTAAGGCATAAAGAATGGGAGATCAGAAAACAGCCCACGCCATAAGAAGCCAAAATGACCGACATAATGTGCAGACAAGCCTCCAGATCACGGAAAACGCATGAACGACAGGCAAGCTTTAAACACACATAGAAGAGAAGCACGCGCATGGCCCAGACATCACCAGCCTGTACCCAACCAATACAGGACGTGGTGAGGTCACGGGTTAGAAGTAAGAGGGCATGGTCTGGCGATGGGGAGAGGAGAAAACCTATTCTGGGGCTCCTGCTTAGGCTTTTTTAGGGGAAATGTCATGTTGGGATGACATGCCACCTAAAAGAAGTAAGGATTAGTTGAATCCACTATGTGCATGCCATGAGGGATAGAGAGAGAGAGAGCACCCACATTGTAACAGGTAGGAGGGTCACGGCAGACAAACAAATAAAATAGCCTTCTTTGTCTGATAAGGGGAAGTGGTATAGCCAGCACAGGTAAGTGGTGATGGCTGAATGACTGACGAACCAGTAGTGGTCAGCAAGGACACCCATATCAGACAAAGGTAGTTAAAGGCTAAAATAGTAAAAACCAGTGACAGCAGGCACTATAAAAAGGGGCCCTTGCCGTGCACAAGGGGGATTACGATCACGATAATAGTAATCTCTAGGAGAAAATCATAAGACAGAAGAAGCACTAAGAAAGGAAGAGGGAAAAACAAAGGAAAAAGAGAGAACTTAGAATGGCAGGCACGCACCAATAGGTTGATCTCCTCTCTCCCTCTAAAGCTCTGCTCTCTACCAAAGAAAAAGGATCCTCATTGAACATAAACCATTTAGGCTCATTCCCTCAAAGCAATTAATTTCTTTTCTTGGGGAGATTATTCGCATTGAGGAAGTGGTTTCCCTTCTCGGTTTCAAGCTCCGTAGCCTTACTTGGCGTGGCAGACTGATTTTTTCCTTCCTTGATTCAAGAAGCCCATTATTATTATTTCCCCATTTATTTCTGTTACTTTTGTGTACAGGGGTGCTTCTTGCTGCTTCCTTTTATTTATTCTGTCTAGTATTTCTTGTGTTATCTTTATTATATCTATCTGCCATAACTTCCCCGTAGTAGCTCTGCCTGCCATGGGTATGTGATCAAAACCTGTCAAAAAGGGCATAGTTTGTGCACAAGCTGGACCAAAGTGAGTTGTAGTTGGACCGGTCTCAACTCCCTTACTCAGAACACTTGGCCTAGTACCGCTAGAGGCAGCCTAGCCCAACATTGTAAAAAAGGCCCACTACAGAAGGCAAATATGTATTTTGGACCTACTTTTATGTCTCTCTCCTCCTAAAACAAAACAAAACATACAAAAACAAGGAAAACAAGATAATATATATATATATATATATATATATATCATTTGTAAAAATGGTAGAAACTTGCTAAAGAACTTCAAGAACACAAAAATTACAAATATAACCTGGAAAAAAAATCTCTCTGCTCTTTCTCAGACCTAGATCTCTCCCTCTCTCTTTCTTCGCTCAAACCCCCAATTTGGTCTTGGTTATGGATTTTTGCAGGTTAGTGGAACAAAACACGTGACTTAACCCAAAGCAAAAACCACGGTCAAAGCCCTAACTCTTTGCTTTAACAATTTGAATATAGATTTAACAAAAACCCACTATTAGACTCACTACTCTTTATAACCAAAACACAAATTTCTTCGTGACTTACAAAGAATTGCTGGGAAATAAGCCGATGAAGTCTTCTTGTCCCTAGAAAGCCAAGATCTAGATGATTTTTGGATGGGAAAAGGTTCCAAAAAAGAAATGAATAACATTCAAAACTGGTCCAAAAAGAAAAAATTACTAGAACCCATTTGTTCACAAAGCTCGGTCTCCCCAAAACAATGCAATCTCTTAATTTTCATTATTACCCACTTCAGAATTCAGTTAACCCATCAAACTTATATAATAATCAAAGAAAATTCTCAAATCCCAATCTTCCCAATATGATATAAATATCCTCATCAAAATTCCTCAAATAGAAAAGTACCCATATCTTCCCCCAGAAATAAACACCAGTGCGTGTTTATTCCTCAATTTTCACTATACTTTTTCTCTTGTTTTGTTCTTCTATACTACTGTTTAAGGGACTTCTTCTGCTTGGGATCCTCATTTTTTTTGTTCAAAAATGCTCCTACATCCCTATGTTTAAGTAGACACAAAATTAAATGACAATTTGGTAAAAATTCAACTCTAACTCCCACTAAAATATTGCCTAAAAAATAGAGTCACTCTCTTATTCATTTTCGAATTTCTTTATCCACTTATAAATTAGATTCTCAAAATAAAATTTATATATATATATATATATATATATATAATAAATACACTTTTTTTTTTTTTTTTGGTCTACCAAGGATTGCTAGCCACTGCGTTTGGCTGTTTCTTTGACCACCTAGGTAACGACATGTAATCTTTCTCCTATATTAATGTATTTCTATTGTCTTTAGTAAAAGAAAATAAAGATTAAAATACAAAATTGACCCTTTAAGTTTCATTTTTTGTTATTTCAGTCTTTTAAGTTTTAGTTTTGTCATTTTAATCTTCTAAATTTCAAATTTTGTCAATTCAGTCATCATTTACCCTTTAGTTAACTACTGCCATTTTGGATGATTTTTTTTATTTTTTTTAATTTCTTAATTTAAAAAAACTGGAAAACGTTAATTAAAAAAAAAAAAACTAAGGGCTCAGGGAACGACGTGGTTCCCCTATCCACTAAAAAACAAAGATAAAATGCAAAACTGGCTCTCTAAATTTCTTCAGATTTCATTTCAGTTCTTTAACTTTACTTTTATTCATTTCAGTCCTCTAACTTTCAAATTTATTCAATTAAAACTTTTCCATAAACTTTTGTTATATGTTGTGGTTAACTTTTCAATTTTATAAATTTTTCTTCAAATTTTTTAAATTAAAAATATTCAATTAATGATTGAAAAATATTTTCCAGATTTTTTTTTTCTAAAAATTTTAACAAAAGTTAACGGACCTTAATTGAATAAATCTGAAACTTAAAGAACTGAAATGAACGAAGGCAAAGTTAGAGAACTAAAATGAAATCTGAAGAAAGTTAGAAAGTCAGTTTTGCATTTTAACAAAAAAAAAAAACAACTAATCTCACCATGAAAAGGCATAACCACAATCCAACTATCTTTAAAAAGAATAGATAATATTCATCCCTGCATCCAGAATTTGCCAGTGCACAAAACAACTTCCTAGGAGCTTTATGCCTGCAATTTAAGAAAAAAAGAAAAGAAAAGAAGAATCAACCACCAAAAAATGAATTACATTATAAGTCTATACAATAATGCACAACAAAAAGAATATATTTCTCACAAAAAAGAAGAGGAGAAAAGAGGGAGGAAGCAACAAGATAGAAAAAATTATGGCTAAAATAAATTCCGAACATAGTAAATTTGACAATCAATGTCAATACTTATCTTGTTTGCAATGTTGCTAGAGAGCAGATCCAAACCCTCGTAAAGCCCCTCTCCTGAGGTTGCACAAATGCTCTAGATGAACCTGGAAAGATATTGCTATGAATTACAGCATTGCAACATGAACATAAAGCATACGAGTGACGTTGTCGGAGATGGTGAAGGCCAAGCTTATCAGTAATCTCCCTCTCCCATTCTCTCAGTCTCTCTCTCTCCCCCTATCAATCTCTCTCTCTCTCTTTTCTTCTATTCAAGTCTTCTCCATTTTCTACTCTCTCTCTCTTTCCTCTCGCCCAGCCCTCTTCTCCCTCATTCTCTCTTTCTCTTTGTTCTCTCACCCAGCCCTCCTCCCTCCCTCTGAACTGAATCGGCGAAACCACCAAACCCAAAGCTTGAATCAGATTTGCGATGGAGATGGCGAAACCACCAAATCCAAACCATCGAAGATCCATTGATTTCTTTGGGTTTAGGTTTTATTGGGATGGCGGTAGATATGATCTGTTGTTGCAGATTGTGATTTTTTTCTTTTATTTTTAAATCAGATCTGCAGTGGGCTATGGGTGTTTATGGTGGCTGGTTGTGGGTGTTTGTGGTAGTGGGTGGTGGGTTGCGGCAATTTTGTGGCTGTTTGTGGTGGTTGTTAAGGTGAGTTTGTGGTGGTGGGTGTGGTTCTTGGTGTTTTTTTTTTTTTTTTGGGTCGGTGAGGTTACGGTCATAGGTTGTGGCGGCTGGTTGTGCTGGCAGTGGGTTGTGCGTGGTGGTGTGGGTGGTTGTTCCTGCCTAATAGAAAAGTAAAAGTTAACAATAATAGTAAAGAAAGAATATTTAAATGAAGTACTAAAAAAAAAATCATTGATGTTTGATGTGTTATAAAGTGACATGTTAACTATTAAAATAGATTAAGTGAGTTTTTGTGATGTTAAAAGCTAAAAATTTTAGCTCTAATGCTCTAATGCAGGGAAATGAGTGACATTGGTAAGACCCGTGATGTAGCATGAGAGCAAGAGACAAAGAAACGAAGAATATAGTAAAAGTTAAAAATAATAGTAAAGAAATGATATTTAAATGAATTGTTAAAAAAAATAAAACTATTGATATTTGGCGTGTTATAAAGTGATGTGTTAACTATTAAAATAGATAGTTTCTTAAAAAATAAAAAATAAAACTATTAAAATAGATAAATTGAGTTTTTGAGATATTAAAAGCTAAAATTTTTAGCTCCATGGCTAATGCTCTAATGCAGGGAAATGAGTGACATTGGTAAGACTCCTGATGTAGCATGAGATCACTCCCAGCATATATATATATATATACACACACATGGAGAAGTCGTAATTTTATTTTTAATTTTGATGATGACAAATCGTAATTGTTCAGGTACAAAGGTGGTTTTGAAATTGAGAGGATGATGAACTATAAGGAAATTTTTTAGGGCCTGACAATGTTTAGTAGAATCTCAGTACATTTCCACCGGGAATGGTAGTTAGATAGACGGCAGCACAGTCACGCAGTGACCATCTGGCATAAGGGGACCTACGCAACTTACACATGTAGATGTAGCCTCAGCTTCTCTCCTTCCCTAGGAAAAGGATTTGAAGCCATCTCCAGGAACTTCTGTAACTCTAAATAGCCTCGTGGATTTGATCCCAATAAATAAACCACATGGGTACATTTTAATTAAACATCATGACAAGGAGACGACGAATTTAATCTCATATATATATATATATATTATATTTTCAAAGTACATTGATGTGTTTGAAGGGGATTACATAATTCTAAGACAAATCCAGTCATAAAAAGTTTCCATGGCAGACAATTCTAAGTTTCCATTGAAGGGGATTACACTTGATGGATATATTGCTATCTACCAGAAACTTCACATAAAGCACATATGACGATCAACAAAATCTGACCTTAAAGTATCCATTGGCTAAACATACATCATCTCTCTAAGTACAAACTTGAAACTTGGTCGTAAGGTATTGCCACAACTTTGGTCGAAACTTGAAACTGCAACTTCACTTAACCAAATGAATTCCTTTTGTGAACAATTCACCATAGTAAGTACATACTATTCTTGCGGAAGAAGTGCTATCTCAATTTCTTGAAGGGATTTCCCTTTCGTTTCCACCACATTTCTTTTTACAAACACCACAGCTATTAAACAAAAAGAACTAAATATTGAGTACAAGAGCTGTGGCCCAAGTTGCTCCAGCAAACGCAAGAACAGCAACCCCACAAAGAAATTGATCACCTGAAGAACCAGTTTAACCAATTAAGCAAAGGAAATCAGGAGATGATGGAAGTCCACTTCATTCTGAATTACCATTGAATTAAAAACTAATTCATATAATTTCAAATTGCCAAGATGTAGCATCTACAAGCATTAACTTAGTTGACTGGTAACCATAGATCCACTAAAATTCACCAAATTCTATTCCCCCCCAACTCATGCATGAGTAAGGATTTGAACCTAGGAGCTCCAGTACAAGGGGAATGCCATTCTGCTGCTTGATCCAGAAGCCAGCAAGAGCAGACATAAAAGGTTTTTTTTTTTTTTTAAGAAAAAAGAAGAAGGAAGCAGACGAGAATTACCCAATGAACTGACATACAGATTGCCATAGCTTTTGCCCTAATTCGACTGGGGAAAATTTCAGGTAGAAGGAGACCGGGAACTGGACCCGCTCCCAGAGCAAATGTAAAGACAAACCTGTACAAAGAAATCCATTGTTAGTCCTTGATCCTTGAATTTCTCCCATGGCTTGAATTTCAAACAACTGTGATGCGTACTTATCCCTAGATAGCTGTCAGACAATCCCAGGTAGTTAATTAAAACTAGAAAATTTTTATTTATTCAATCATCAATTCTAAGATATCCAACTCATTTTTCAGAGCAATTTCCAATACGATAACTAATTAAATACTACACGAAATGATTTTATTTGTTCATTCATCACTTTCAAAGATATCCAACTCATTTATCAGATCAATTTCTAATAACTTCTCAACACTATTGAGCCTGAAATCCCTCTCAATCAATCTTGTAGTGGGGAGGAATTGTTTTCCTGATCCAAAGAGTCCCAGTTGCCATAGTCAGAGATATATATGTAGTTCCAGAAGATAGGGCTGCTTATATTGCCCGTTGGGGTCACTCAAAGTCAGAAACCCAAATAGAGTCCAATTGACTACTAAGGTTCCCAACCATGGCCAGAATTATTTTAGGCGGAGTTACCTATTGTTATTTTTTATATTAGCATGTTATTTTACAATAGTATAAGGGAATTCTTGTAATCATGCCATAAACCCTAATATTAAGGTGAGGGACTGATTAACAAAGCCCTAGACCTTTTTCTCAAATCTCTATCTTTCCATTCTTCTTTTCTCCTTCTCTTTCTTAACCCTAATATCTCATATTTTACAACTCAACTTGGTATCAAAGTGTACCAATCCACCCTAGAACGTGTTTGAACAATCTGAAGATTGTTATTAGAACCAAGGTGTGCTGACTTCAGCATTCATATGCTGAGATCGTCACTGGTGTCCATTTATTAAGTCTTGTAGTTTCCAGTAGCTTATTTGCTAAATATGAGACTAAAGATACAGTTTTTAATAGCTTTTATACTAAATGTGTGACAAAAAGATAAAAGTTAGCTTATTTATAATATTTAAAAAAAAATAAAAAAAAAAGCTGAGACAAAAAGCAAAAAGCTAACAAACAGATGATGTCAACACCAACATGGTCACCAGATTCCGGCAACCACATGGTCTGAGTCACCGACCTCCCCTGTAATTATAGTGACTTTTCCAGAATTTTTTGGAACCATTTTTATGGGTTCAATCTCTCCTTCACAACTTGGGTATTGATATTCCTACACCTATGCAGATATATTATGACAATCAGGCTACTATCTTTATAGTTAACAATCCCGAGTTCCATATAAGTACCAAACTTATCAAGGTTAGGTTACTGTCACTTTATTCAGATTTATTGGTGAGGAAATAGATTGTCACTCCCTTTGTTCACTCAGATGATCAGGTGATGATATTCTCATGAAACTGTTTGTTCATGCCTCCTTTCAACGATTGTCTTTCAAGTTAGGCAAATTTGATATGATGCTCTGGGTTGAGGATGAGTGTTAGAGTTGCTTGTTATTTTTATATTAGCGCAGCACATCTACAAGTCCAAGAATAAAAGTAGCCCATAGCCATGAGTCACATTTTCCATTTGACTAAATTTATAATTTTTTTTTAAAAAATGCATCTATCATAAATTCATCTTCAAGATGCATGCGTTAAGAGATTACTCACATCAGCATGCCACCAACAGATAGGTACATAGCTCCAGAGTTTGCTACATAAGAACTTGCTGCAGTGACTTGAAGAACCATAGACATCACCTGGGTGAATATAAAGCAAAATTTCACAACCGGGCTCCAAGTTCATTAACTTCAAGACATGTCGGAAAGTTATTTTTAGAGTAATGCATAATGCGCAATAAATGAATGTCTGATGCAGAGTAGGCGTGTAGAAACAGAATCTGTAACACACAACTACTACAACTCTTCCACGAAACCTAAGTTTTACAAGAACACTAGGCTAGTAGGCAAAATAATAGAGAAAACCTCCCTAACAAACTTTTATTAATCAACACATAACAATAATCCACCTCCCTATAAAAAGTATTTATAGGAATAGAATTTCTCCTACTCCTTTTAGAAAAAGATATAATAAAACTACTTCTAATTAAAAAAGGAAAAACTATTTAACTAGGAAAAGAAAAACAATTAAAATCGTAATTCAACTAGGAAAAGGATTTAATTGAAGTTTTAAAAGCAAATAAAACCTAATTCCACTAGGAAAGAGAAAACAACATAAGATATTAAAATATTTTCTTCTCCCTTAACCAATCTACATCATTCTCCTAGGGTTAGGGAAAACTCGTCCTCGAGTCTTTGTGATAATGTTCCATAATCAATTGGAACCCCGAATAATCCTCTCCATCCTATTCTTCTGTGCAAGACAAGACAAATCAATATGCTACTTATCAATCTTTTCTCACTCATAATAAATCTTGATGTACGAATTTTTATTCTTGACTTCTTTTGCCACGATGGGATATACATGAAGCAAGTACTAAAAAAGAATCCATGCACACATCCATAAACTTCATATTGCCTCCTCCACAAGGATTACTTAAAATCACTCGCTCATGCCTCTTATTGTCCTCTATTAATTCTTGTTCAATAAAATCCTCTCAAGGATCAATAAAGTTTTCCATTAATCTTTCCAAATTAATATTAACTATACTATGAGGAAATTTTTTTTCAAAAGCTCATCAACCCCAATGAAATCATAGTGTTTAATGTGTTCAAGTTCAAGCTTTAGTAGATCAAAACTTCATTCATCAATAGATAACTCATCTATTGATGAACAAACCAATTGTATCGACTTATGATTGTAATAAAAAAAATCAATAAACTCTTGTGCTTTAATGTCAAAAGTCTCATCAACAGTGTGAGTTTTGGGCTCACCTTGTATGTATATAACTTTATTTTTATCAAGCTCAATCTTGTCTCCTTGACTTCATCAGGATAGTCATCATAAATTGGTGGAGATTCCCAATTTACTACACAAACTCTTTCAATGTATCCATCCTCCTCTTTGATATCGCAGTCATCCTTTTTGATATCGAAATCCTCCTCCTCCACATAACGTGGATTTGGATGGAAGTTTTGAGGTTAATTTCCCACGGCTAAGGCATCAAGTTGCTTTGACAGCACATCAAACCACTCCTCCATTCGTTGAAAGAACGTCTCTAATTGTGCATTGCGTACAACCTCATCGCGTTCATACATGTCATCTATGGCAACAGGTCTTCCTCCAAGTGCTCATCTTTGTGCCATGGTAGGAACCTACCATTGCTCTGATACCAACTGATGCAACATAGGCATGTAGAAGCAGAATCTATAACACAATTACTACAACTCTTCCACAAAACCTAAGTTCTACAAGAACACTAGGCTAGTAAGCAAAATAATAGAGAAAACCTCTCTAACAAACTTTTATTTATTTATTTATATTTTTTATAAATAACAAAATTTCATTAAACAAAATACCCCGGTACATCGGGAGTGTACATGGATAGGAGTACATCAAGTTCGTAAATTACAATGATCGAGCATAACAAAGAGATTAGAACAAGAAAAAGAAGTAAAAACAGGACTCCAATCAAACAAAGAGTGGAGGAGGAGAGATTTAATCTCAAGAATCAACCATTCCTTTCCCTTAAAGCATCCTTTCTAAGTTGCACAGACTCGGGTACTGGTACAAGGGTACAAGGGTATGGCATTTCTTGAAAAACTAGGGTACAACACGTTTGGGGTACGGCTATTAATTAATTACTTAATATTTATTTTTATGTATAATATAAATAATTTTAGACATAATTTATGTTTATTTTAGGTTTAAAAATTATGTTACAACAAAAAAAATGCTTGAAAACATATCTAAAATTAATTATTTATGTGATGTCAAGGAGGTTTGGAGTAATTTTGTAATTATTTATGTGCTCATGGGGTTATTATTATTATTATTAGTTAGGAAATTCTGACTTTGGGTTTGGGAATTTTATATGGTAGAATTATTTTTGGGTTAGGCTGTTGGTATACTTTTGTTGTGGGCTTGGCTTGAGTTGGGTTAAATTTCAATCTGGGCTTTAGTGTGAATAGGTTGGCTTGCTGGCTTATGTCTATTCGGGCTTAAATGTTTGGGTTTAAAGGTAAAATGGAACCAGACCAATCTTTTTTTTTTTGATGAAAAATACTTCATTTTATTGAGACAAGGATAAAAACAATACATCTTGAGACACTAATTGCTCAATGATACATGGAGTTTCCTCTATCCAATCTTTTTTGATCTAGAAGACTAGAACATTCTCTCTCTCTCTCTCTCTCTCTCTCTCTCTCTCTCTCTACAAAGGCCATGGCAAAAAGCTTTGTGCTCTTGATCAATTCAAATTTTAAAGCTTACCCATAGAACTTTGGCAAGGGTGGAATGGCTTTGTTGGTCGCCGATATACAACAATCTACAGCAGAATGGCTTCGCAAGAGGGAGAACTCAAAGAACAGAGCAAGAGAGGCTGAATATCTTCTTCTTTTTTCCCCTCTCCCATGTCTGAGATGAACCCAGCATGTCATGACCGTGTTCAGGCCGTATATGAAATAAAAAAAATATTTTTTTCTCTCTGGTACGTGATGGGTACTTTTTCTGGGCATGTCCTACTAGTACCTATGTCCAACACGGGTACTTGGCCAAGTTTGGCATGTCCATGCAACATAGTTCCTTTCTCGCCAAAGACACCATAAAACAACTATGTGGGACAGCCCTCCACAAGTCTATGTTGCGATGTCTACCAAACAAGCCTTGCCAATCTGCAAATAAATCCGCAACACTAGGCATAACCCAGATCACACCAAAAAGGACCCACACCATAGACCATAGTTCGAAAGCAATGGGATAATAGAAAAGAAGATAGTTTACCGATGCCTTGCTTCCTTTACACGTATAACACCAATCAAGAACAGGGACACCCTTATTCCATATAATCTATCAAGAGTCAAAATCTTACCTTAAGTGACAATCCAAGAAAAGAAAACAATTCTAGGAGGGAGCTTAGAGCACCACACAAGTCTCCAGGGGTCAAGAAGAGAGATAAATAGTACTCACTAACCTTAAAGCCTTTATTCTTTTAGAAGGGAGAAATTTTCAGAGGGATAGTCGGCCATTCCGTTTTGAGAACATGTGGCTAAAGGCAGATGGTTTTGTGGACAGAGTGAGAACCTGGTGGGAATCCTATCTTTTTCAAGGCTCCCCTAGCTTTCAGATTGCCAGCAAACTAAAAGCTTTGAAGTTAGATTTGAAGAAATAGAACGAGGAAGAATTTGGGAATGTAGAGAATAGGTTGCGCAAGCTATGGAAAGACCTTAATGATTTAGAGTTGATTGCTGATAGCCAACCTCTAACCAATGAGGAGATATTGGAGAAGGATCAGCTTCACACTAAGCTTGAAAAGGTAACCCTTATGGAGGAAACCTACTGGAGACAAAAATCTAGGGCACTTTGGATTCGAGAGGGAGATAGAAATACTAAGTTCTTCCATAAAACAGCAAATTCTCATAGAAGATTTAATACCATCAACAATCTGGAGGTGGATGGTGAGCTAACATTGAATCCGAGTTCCATAGCTGCTTGCATATCCCTCTTCTACAAACAGTTATACTCTGAGACTGAAGGTCAAAGACCTGTCCTTGATGAAGTGGAATTTTCTAGGATTTCCGGGGAGGAAGCTACTTGGTTGGACAAACCCTTTGAAGAAGAGGAAGTTTATGGTCTCATCAAAGATTGCAATGGCAACAAATCTCTAGGACCCGATGGTTTCTCAATGGCCTTCTTTCAATCTTGTTGGGTTTTTTTAAAGCGGGAAATTATGGAGCTTCTTGGCAATTTCCATTCCCAAGCTGTTTTTGAGAAAAGCCTTAATGCCACTTTCCTTTCTCTTATTCCAAAGAAGGTTGATGCTTTCAATGTGAGGGACATTAGACCTATTAGTCTTGTGGGTGGTATTTATAAAATCCTTTCCAAGGTGCTGGCTAATAGGCAAAAAAGGGTAAATTTTCTAGGATTATTTCTGAGACCCAAAATGCCTTTGTGTTCGACAAACAAATCTTGGATTTTGTTTTAATTGCTAATGAATGCTTGGATAGTAGACTCAAGGTGAGAGTTCCAAGTGTTTTATGTAAATTGGATGTGGAGAAAGCATTTGATCATGTCAATTGGGACTTTCTTTTGTATATGTTGCAGCGATGTGGGTTCTCTGAGCAGTGGAGGAAGTGGATTATGTTTTACATTTCCACGGTGAAATTTTCCATTCTGATCAATGGTAGGCCTAAAGATTTCTTTGGGAGTTCTAGAGGACTATGTTAAGGTGACCCACTCTCCCTGCTTTTATTTGCAATTGTTATGGAAGCTTTAAGCCTCTTATTGGATGGAGTTATTCTGGCTAGTCACATCTCAGGATTACTGTTGGCTCTAGAACTCATGCTCCCTTAACGGTGTCTCACCTTCTTTTTGCAGACGATACTTTAATTTTCTGTGATGCTTTACCTAGTCAGATAGGTAAATTGAGAGAGATCTTATCTTCCTTTGAGGCCGTGTCAGGTTTGCATATTAATCTACCTAAATCTGAATTGGTTCTAGTTGGAAAGCTGTTAAATATGGGAGAGCTTGTGGGCCTTTTAGGGTGTAGGCAGTCCTCACTGCCAATGACTCATTTGGGGCTTCCGTTAGGAGCTAAATTTAAGGATAGGGCAATTTGGAACCCTATTCTTGAAAAAATTGAGCAAAGACTAGCAAGTTGGAAGCGTTTATATCTATCAAAATGTGGTAAGGTTACTTTACTTAAAAGCACTCTCTCAACCTTGCTTACTTATTACCTATCTCTCTTCCATATTCTGGTGGATATAGCAAATCGTATTGAGAAGCTCCAGCAGGATTTTTTATGGGGTAGTTTGATGAGTCCCCTAAATTCAGTTTGGTTAAGTGGGCTCAGGTTTGTAGCCCTCTAAAGTCTAGTGGGTTGGGTGTGTTTTATTTCTCTTCCTTTCTCTAACAAAATTTTAGTAATCAACACATAACAATAATCCACCTCCCTAAAAAGAGTATTTAGAGGAATAGAATTTCTCCTACTCCTTTTACGAAAATAAATAATAAACCTACTTCTACTTGAGAAAGGAAAAAAAATTAAAATCCTAATTCAACTAGGAAAAGGATTTAATTGAACTTGTAAAAGCAAATATATCCTAATTCCACTAGGAAAGAGAAAACAACATAAAATATTAAAATATTTTCTTCTCACTTAACCAATCTGCATCATTAAAGGATTTTAATTGAACTAGTAAAAGCAAATAAATCCTAATTCCACTAGGAAAGAGAAAACAACATAAAATATTAAAATATTTTCTTCTCCCATAACCAATCTACATCAATGTCTATTACCAACCCATTATCGGTATATTAAAATAACCAATTTCTTCTATTCTGAAGGATTATACTAGTCCATTTTCAATATAATAACATCACTCTCCTTTTGCTTTGAACATAGAATCAATATTTAAGAGCTCCTTCTTTTCCAGCCTCCCAAATAGATGAGGTGCAGATTTAGTTTTATAATCACAATACTTTGACCATAGAAGGAGGAAAGTGATTTGGAAGTACAATTTACCATGCCCGAAAAGCTCCATAGAAGGAGTGCCTTTCTTCCTAGTTTATCCATCAAAACCATTGCAATAATTGATCCTGCAGGAAAAGAAAAAATAATAATAAAAAATGGTGCTGTCAAGAGACAGAATGCATAATCCTAGATACAGAAGGGGCTACCATGAACTGAATCTACCTGTTAAATTTGCAATTCCTATGAAGACATTGGCAAGGTTGGACGGCACTTCAGCACTTTTAAAAACAGTTGAAGAGAAATAAAACACAGCATTTATACCAGATAGCTGTTGTAAAGCAAATAGGGTTGACCCAATAAAAACAACTGCAAAAGGAACGAGTGAATAACAAAGAACTTTTGGAAAGCCCAAAAACAATATAAGACAAAGAATAACAAGCAATGGCAATGGCAACTGTGGACACAGGAGAAAAAGGGAGTGATTATACTTGGAAATTCATAAAATTATACCAGATGTATCATATTTACCTCTAAAATGGCGACCATAAAACAACTCAGATAGCTTCACAGTGTCGGTGTCATCTCCCTTGTCTGACTTGGATAATTCTGCCATAGCAACTTTGACATGTGATCCTCCTAGGAGCTTCTCTAATTCAGCTTCAGCTTCCTCAGTTCTTCCTCTCTATATCACACCATTAAGAAACTTTTTAGTCTTTGTCTTCAGCATAAGCACTTACATAAAACACATGTAATTGGAATTTTATCTCATGTTATGGGTAGAAGAGCTACTTGGCCAAACTTGCACAGAGGAGAGGGAACTGGTTCTATGGGGAGGAACCAATACTCACCCATCTCCCCCCCCCCCCCCCCCCCCCCCCCAAATCCAAAAAAAAAAAAAAAAAAAAAAAAAACCAGAAGGAAAAGATGGAAAGTACTGCAACTTCTTTGGAAGCCAATACAGAAAACGGAACTGCACCTTTCTGTGCAAGTCTTTGTGCGAGAGAGAGAGAGAGAATCATGATTTTTTCCACAAATAATTGAAGAAAGGATAAAAAAAATTTATTCAAATTCAAAAAATATGCTTTAAGATATAAAGAGTGCACAAGAGATCAACAAAATCTAGTATATGTCAAATAGAAAATAATTATACAAAATTTTTAAAATTAAAATTTAAAAAAAAAAAAATGGCATATTACAGCACTAAAACTTAAAGAATTTTAGCTCATCTTGTAAAAAATTATAAATATGATTTATATAGAATTTAGTAAGGACTTTATTCATTCTGAGTAACAGAAAGCAATTACAGCATAGAGATTTATAATAATAATGACAATGATAATCATCTCAAGACAAATTAAAAAAATATGAAAGCAAACCTTGTATAGCCAATGGGGACTTATAGAATTTAGTAATGACTTTATTCATTCTGAGTAACAGAAAGCAATTACAGCATAGAGATTTATAATAATAATGACAATGATAATCATCTCAAGACAAATTAAAAAAATATGAAAGCAAACCTTGTATAGCCAATGGGGACTCTCTGCACAAAACACCATGGCTACAGCAAGTACTGCAGCTGGAATTGTAGATACCCAGAAACAGATACGCCACCTGAGCATAAAATAAGTATATCAAACAGTCGAACATGAAATACAGATACTGAGAAATCTAATAGGAGTGTCTTTACCAGCCAGCAGTTTCTTTGACAGGGATTCCAATAAACAGAGCCCCCATAAGTCCAAGACATGTTGCAATTTGAATAAAGCTTCCATAAGTACCCCTCACAAATGCCGGAGAAATCTGCACATATAGATGGGACAAGATCATATATGATACACTCCCTTTCATCAACAACCAAGAAAAATTTAAGCTGGAATCAATGAGACACAAATGTAACCAACCTCTGTTACATAGAGAGAAGCAACAGGGGGACCCAAGCCCATTCCAGTCCCAACAAATAACCGTCCCAAAAGCATACCAGCAAGACTTTTGCTTGTTGCACTGAAATGCAGGCAATTAATTATCATCCAATCTATAACTGAAAATTATGCGATAAATACGCTATCAGGAAAGCATCTATACTATATGTTAGAGTTAGTTCTAGTTGTCGTTATTTTAGCATATTAATAGGGCTATTTTTGTAATCATGTTATGAAACCCTAATACAGATGTATTCTAAGGTGTGGGCTTGATCAAGTTAATGCCCTCAACATTTTCTTTCTTTTCTCTGTCTCTATATTCTTTCCTCATTATTCTCACTTAACCCTAAATATTCGTATTTTACAACTTAACTATATACTTTTTTTTTTTTTGAGGAACAACTATATACATTATTATATGCAAACTTTGAATAGGCGAAAATATAGTGTTATTATCTGCCAAACAACAGTGTGCAACAGCTGAGGGAACATACTAAATCAGTGTTGCAGATGGGACTATCAATGTAAATAGATTTCTAAACCTATCTCTGATGCAGGAAAGAATAGTTTGGAAAATAAGAGAGAACAGGAGAAGTCCTAAGCTTCAACACCTAGAATATTCCTGAAACTTAGGCCTACCTAAGGGTGCTTGCAATCATCACCAAGCATGAAAAATATTCTCTAATCATAAAGTTTTAAACTTTTAATTCACATTGCAATGTCTCAAACTATTCTTGGAGCCTCTTTTTAATAGGCTTCAGGGATTATATACGATTACATTTCATAAAATCCTCAACAAAATTGGAGACCAAATTCAAAAAGAAAACAAGTGCAAAATTAAAAAAACGAAATCTGAAAAATAGATTCTGAAATAAAATTGATTGTTCTTCTTGCATCATTCTCCTATGGTTGGAAAAAACTCAACCTTGAGTTTTGAAATGTTATAGGATAAGAATTTTTGTGCTTGACACTTGCACAATCCTAGAAGCACTTCTGGCTATTCTAAAAACAATTTAGATTTCTGTTCCACCACAATAATGGGCCTGGAATAATAAAATCAATGGGCGGAGTAAATTATACAGTCTTCTCTTGCTCTGTAGAAAGCACCATCATATCAATCTTTACCACTGATCAGTATTGTAGGCATCAAACTTAATTTTCACATCATGTGCATCTATAAATTTTCGCCTCATCAAATTGTGACTCTCCAATAAATTGAATTGGGTATACTACATATGGTTTAGGCTATATTAAGTGCACATCTATTGGTACTTGTATTTCTTTTTCAGCACAAAGTTTTGGTGCCTCAACATTATTGAGAAGCTTTACCCTCAAGATTATTGGGTGGTTTTTGGGTGGAAACCATTATTTTTTCTAGTCAGGCATTATTCCTAGCAATTTGTTGGGTTAGGTCTTGGATGGCTTTCATTATGGCTTCCAATTATACTGGGGGTTCACTTAGGAGTAGAAACTGTTTGAGCAATCATATCATCTTCTTCAAATTGTGCCTCATAGCCAGTAGCGGGTCTATGCCACTGACTCAGGTTGTTTCTTTAATCTAAAAAGTCACCTTGCTAGGATTTGGACAAATATCTCTTTTGATCAGATCTTAACAGATTTTCTCTCAAGAGTTTTCATTTCCTTTCTTCCCAATTGGTTATGGTGGGTTTTGTCTCTTCTAAGGAAAAGGTTTTCAATATTGTACCAATAGTCCGCCTATCAGTTTCATCTTGGAAAACCTAACCTTCTTGGCATTTGACAAACCAATATGATCAAAGAATTAATCCATCTCACCTGACCAATTGATGAGGGTCCATGGGTCTAGGCGACCATCAAATGTAGGTGCTTCTAATACAAACATGGTTCACTTAAATAAAGTTTCAACAAATAATTGTAACAAAAATATGGGTCAGTCTAGGTCTGACCAGGGCATATAAGGCTTACAAGTTGGACTTTATTGGAAATTCGAACCGCTGGTTGCTGCAGTGCGGTTTTATGAGCCCACATAACCTATGCTCAATGGCCTTAGATGATTTAACAGTTGGGTAAGCTAAGTGACAGAACCAAGTGACTTTCTGACTACTGTCCTTAACCATTTCAAAAAAATAATAATAATAATAATAATTAATTGGGCCCCACATTACAAATCAATAAGAAAACAGAATTCACAAAAACTTCTCAACACAGAAAGAAAAAGTCAAGAGGAGGGATTCTCAGCAAAGAGGAGAGGCATGATGCCAGTGGTGGCAAGCTGTGGGTCTTCAGCATGGTGGCAAAGGCACGCGGGGTGCTAATGCTGCTCAAGCCAGCGGCGATTTAGGCTACCCCGACGGTGTCAAGCTCAGCTTGACTCGGGCTAGGTTCTTACAGGTTGCATTTGCAACATGGACCTCCGGGTCAGGTGGGTGATACAATGTGGGTTGTTATTTTGGGTAAAATGGTGTGGTTTGTGTATTTGATGAGTGTTTCACTATGTTGGAATTTTTGTTCCCTGGTTTGAAATGGGTGCAAGGGATCAGATATCGGACACACTTTGATACGAAGTTTATGCAGAATAGTTTGAAAAATAGAAACAACCAAAAATAGGAGAGAAAAAGACAAATCCTAAGCTTCACCACCTAAAATTTTCCTTAAGACCTTAGGCTTCACCACCTTGGAATCAATACCAAGCAAGAGAAACATTCTCAAATCATAAATGTCAATTTGTATTGCAATATCTCAAACCATTCTTGGATCCTCTTTTTAATAGGCTTCATGGACTACATTAAACCACAATTACATCCCATAAAATCCTCAACAACATTAAAGACCAAATTCAAATTTCAAATTTTTTAAAAATAAAAAAAAAAAAGTTCAAAATTCAAAAATGAACTCTTGAAAAATAATAAATTCTTAAACAAAATCTAATGTGCTTCTTGCACCAATCTGCAATAATCCTCCATATTGGAAGTATTTTTTTTTTATTAGTAACTTACACACAACCAGTCTCACCCTCCACCTTAAGCTTATCGGGGAAGTAGATGCCATTTGAGAGCACATTGGCTATATAGAAAGTAAATTAGTAATCTTGTTGTCATTGAACATATTTTATTTGTACTACAGGTGTGTCAACAGTAAGCCCCTTTATTTTAGAAAATAACTTTACACTTGCAATATCAAAAAATACCAAGAATCTGAGACAACTATTAGTCTATTATGAACTAAAATTAGATCCAAATGAAGAGTATATAAAATAAAAGAGACCAAACCAATTGCAACACAAAGCCCCATTGAGCACTCAAGTGCAATGATATTTATGGTGCAAGCATACCTCATAGAAGCACCAACAATCATAGGCAAAGCACACAACTGAAAAGCTCTACGTCGACCAACCCCATCAGCAATCCAACCACTGAGTAGCGCTCCAACAAGGGCACCACCCAGACATGTACTCACAACCAGACCTTCATTAAAATAAATGACAACCTGTTAGATAAGAGAGCTAGATGCAGAAATCAGACATCACATTAGAGCGATTAAGGAAAAAGATGTCACCTTCTGCCAGAGTATTCCCACTGAAACCAAGATCTACAGAAATGCTTTCAAGTGGTTCATTAACTACTCTGAATAGATCAGGTACCAAACAAAAAAGGGCAAAAGTAGAAATTTCAGCTAGTTGCTTCACACGTGAATAACACTCAGAAAGAGAAAAGAAAAGGAAGAAAAGACTGAGTTCAAGAAAGAGCACCAACCCTGTATGGTAGCCAAATAAGAAAGAAGATATGGTTGCAACTAGTACATGAGGGAAAGAAAGCCTCCATGAAGGGCTTGAAGTTTCCGGAGACATAACGTTCTGTAGGAGATCTAGAAGACATACAGGAACAAATATTTCTATTCAAATATTTAATATTTATTTGAAATTCTATTTTATATTCATATTAACTACATTATGAGATCACCCCAAGGGACGCCTTTGGCATCCAGGCAGACTTAGAGCATGCAGGGCCTTGAATCCAAATACATTACCCACAATGGAAGTAAACATGTGACCAATACCAGGTATATAAGCAGTGATTTCAAATGATCTCATATCATATAACATATAATTACTTATAATAAACTATTTATAAGCATTACGTATAATGAAACCCGCTGTAAAAAAAAATTATGCCCAATTATCAATCTGCTTAGTAATGTTCATACAAATTGAAGTGTGTACTAAACTAGACCATAAACTCAATGAACTCTTAATAGTTTCCCAAGAAAGGAGGTATGTCTCCTCAAACAACTTCTATATCACCTTTGCAATCTTCTCTTTCATCTTACTTTATCAATTGCATGTACTCAGTTAGCGATACAAAAAAAGAGCAAAAGTAATTCACAATAAAGGAAATTTAGCCTCAAACCCCACAGTCCATAAGTTGCTACATCAAGTGTGTTTAATATTTTTTTTTTTTGGAAAGAAGCAATGCTTCACCGCACAAGATCCAAGCTGTAGGGTGTTCAGTACATTAACCCCACAACCGAATTCAAGCAAAATTATAGGTAGCATACGACATAACTAGAACTCAAATTATTATTTACCAAATAGAGCTTAAAATTATTAAGGTGAGTCACCTGAGTTTTCTTCCAAGTCAACTGTATTTGTACAATCTCTTGATGGTAAGCGCTTGTACATTGAAGAAGCTTCACGTTGACGTCCCCACATGCCAGACTTCCACTAGCCTTTTCCCGTGACTTCCTAATTTGAATAATTTTACACAGCAACACTATTATGTTTCATCCACTGCAAACCAAACCAAATTTGTATTTCTGCAACACTAGAAATTAATTATAGGGGTCTCTTACTGTCATTATCACAAGGTAACAAATTTTCCACTTATCTACATATGCCTTCTTAGCAACAAAACAATAATGATCCACTTAAGTGCAAGCAAAATATAGGCTAAAGAAAGAAATCAAAAAACTTATCATAAACCATCAATGCACAAAATTGATTTGATATATAAATATATATATATATATATATATATATAGAGAGAGAGAGAGAGAGAGAGAGACTATTGACATACATTTATAAGGTTTGTATCTTAACTGATACCTCTTAACATTTCCAACGAAAGACATACCCCTCTCTCTCCCAACCATGAAATTATATATTAAAAAGAGGTGGACGTCACATCGTGATTTTTTGTTGTACAGTAAATCTATGGACTATGGGCTCAACAAATTTCACACCCATTCATATGACAAGTTATGACTGATGTGTGAAAAAGTGATAGTAGTGGTGCGTCCATGTACCCACCAATCACAAGTTGCCACCTCAGCAAGTTGTGAAATAGTTGTATGGTTTAATTTTTCTTTGTATAGGCATTAACAGCTTTAATCATAAATAAGAAGTACTGAAAAAAGATATACATATCTGAAATGAAATGACCAAAATTTGACTACAGCGCAAGGTTTCAATAGGTAAACTAAACAACAGTTGGAAAGTACGCCTTGCCTGCCATTTGATTCACAAATATTAGGAAGAAACCACAAACACTCTGTTTGATCTCCAAGAAAAGTAGGAAATTAATATGACTTTGAACCTAAAATTTTTCTTGCCGTCTAAAATGCAGGAAATTAAACCTTACTTTCTTTCCCTCATATTTCTAAGCAAACAAACAGATGCAGAGGCTAAATTAATTGCTTAATCAATCAATTAATTAAAAATAAAATAAAATAGTAATACCTCTGAAAAGATACAGAATCTGAGTCAAAGAAAAAAAATATTTATTTCTCTATTAATATATAAATTACGGTTCCAACCAACGCCAATTTCTAGCAAACGCATGAGATTCGAACCAATCATCCAAAAAAAAAAAAAAAAAGCTGAATAACGTACCGATCATCCAATAATTGAGAACGGATCTGGAAATATGAGCCAGTTCCTTCAATCAGTAGAACATGTTTCGGTGAGTCACATCCGAGTCGACTGTGACCAACTCGGAAATGAAAAAAAGAAACGACAATTATAGATGAGTATCGGAGAAGATTTTTGGCGGGGAAATGAAGTCTAAGCTATCGTGCGCCAGCTCTTTACGGTGGTTAGAAAGAGAGAGAGAGAGAGTCACAAGGGCCTCTGTTTCCTATTTATCGATGGAGAAGGAAACAGAGAGCTACCCACACCTTTTTTCTCTCTCGGATATGGATACGGATACGAATACAGAGAAGAGTCAACAACCAAACAAAAACAGCTATGTATGTGAGTTAATTTTAGTTAGCAGTGTCAGTCAGTGTGTGTGTGAGAGATTAATTAGAATAATAAATTATAATAATAAGTAGCAATAAACTGATATAAATGTTTGTACGTACTCTGTCTGTGTGGAACCCCAATTAGAAGTTGTGCTAAATTAATCTATTATATATATATATATTATACCTGGTTAAACTTAACAAGAGTTACAACATTTATAAACACTATTTGTAGACTATAGATTTGTAATTGATTTAATAGTTAAAAAAATAGCATTAAATGCTAATACTTACACCTTATTCACTTAATTAATAGCAATTTTCTCTTTATTTATTATTTAAAACCTTTTACATATTTTCCTTTTTTTTATTTTGGTGGTAAAAAAGAGCACACGGGTTGGTGTCTCTTATACTCTCATAAATCTTCAAATACATCAACAAATGGTTCAAAATATTTCCATGAGTTCCTGAGTGCACGAAACAGAAAATGGATGCAAGTAGTAAAATAGAAGCCCAATTAATTTCAGTCATGGAAGTTCTCTTCAAACTTTTACAAGACACAAGGAATGCCTAGTTAAAAGTATCCAAATAGCTTGAGGAACCCAGCCATGTCCCATTTACAATTGCGGATGATAGACACATCTTCTGAAGGGACAAAAAACTAACAGAAATTAGATTAGCACTAGTGGCATCGGATAAATTACAAGTTTGGTCAATCATTAGATTAAAAACTGCTGAGGGAAATACAGAGTACCTTGGTCTCGCATTATCTCTGTGAAAATTAAATTCTATCTCAGATTAGAAAATTACAAGCTTGGTCAATCATTAAACAACACTTTGCCATTTATTTATTTTTAAGGAGACATGATATATATTCACAATTGATAAGACTATAAGAGTATGACCGGCTTAAAAGAAGGGAAAAAAAAAGTAGTACGAACTCAACAAAAAACAAAAAAAAAAATTGCAAATATATTTATATAGTCATTGGCAAAAAAAGGAATATATGTAAAAAGTTTTAAATAATAAATAATGAGAGAGAAACAAAATTGCTATTAATTAAGTAAATGAGGCGTAAATCAATTAGTATTTAACACTATTTTTTTAACCATTAGATCAATTACAAATCTACGGTCTACAAATGGTGTAACTCTTGTTAAGTTATATCAGGTGTAACTTGAACCTCTCTCTCTCTCTCTCTCTCTCTCTCTCTCTCTCTCTCTCTCTATATATATATATATATATATATATATATATATATCGAAACCTTTAACTTTTTGTTGACCTCTCCAAAACTTGCCATATTATTATCATTTTTTAAAACAAAATTATTTTTTTTAAACAAAATTATTTAACTTTTATTAATTAACAATATCAATTTCAACTCGAGGAGGACTAATCTTTGACATCAACAGCCAAAATCCAAACTTAACAAAAAGTGAAACTCTATCTCTCTAATAAGTTCAACTTAAACTCAAACTCAAACGTTGATAATTTATCTCAAAATTTACGAGGTTAATCATGAATACTATAAAAGCAGTCCAAACTTCAATATTTTTTTTTAAAAGCCGAGTAGAGGTATGAGCTATTCTTCTGTTATTTTCTTCTCCTCTACTTGGTTTAAAATATATATATATATATATATTTAATGATTTTTTAATATATTTTTTAAAAAGTGATTTTTGTATATGAACTACCAAACCCTACTCTTGTGACTGTATATGATTTTTTTTCATAGTTTAAAGTTTAGACCAGTTAAAATTTAAAACTTATTGGTTTATGGGTTCGTGTACTTTTTTCTTTTTCTTATATTTCTCTTTTGAATAGTCATATATTTTTTGAATTGTTTCAATAACTTATTTTTTAATTATATATCCATTTTGGCATTTTTGAAATTTTAACATCTGATTTGTGTTAGTTTTTGCAATATTTGAACATGTTTAGCAGATTTCAATGACTATACTATGTATTACTCTTTTGAAGGTAATCAAATTTTCTTTTATATTTCTCTATTGTGTAATTATATTTTTTTTTTTGTTTCAAAAAATTATAGGAAGTAAATATTATGATTCTTTAATATTTTTTGACCTTTCAAAAGTTTTTTTTTTTTTTTTACAAGATAGAATTTCTACTCTAACTTAATCTAAGAGTATGTGTGTGAAGCTCACTCCTGAAAACTTGAACCCCGGACCTTTCAAAAGTTTTAACATTTGAATTATTCTTTTGATGGTAACATATTTTTCTCTTATATTTCTCTGTTGTGTAGTCACATACACACATATATTATCTATAATTTGTAGGCACTGAATCTTTTTGATTCCTTTCAATAGTTATAGTCATGGATTATTCTTTTGAATGTAACCCATCTTTCTTTTATATTTCTCTATTATTTAGTCATATATATTTTGTTTTATTTCAATAATTTCTAAACTGTGAATCATTTGATTCTTTATTATTTTTTGGTATTTCAAAAGTTTTAATATCTATAATTTCATCCTTGAAAATAACAAAATCCATGCAAACATTATGATAAAAGTTAATGTTATATAATATTAAAAATTTACAGAGACTAATAATTTTGTTAACATAATAACAGAGAAGAACACCGTAAAATTTAGGATATTTCTTTATGCCTTAAACCAAACAACACATTTTTTTAGTCAGTGAATAATCAATTGTAATTTAATTTGCAATATCAACATTAGAATAGTATTCCTGAATACATATTTACTTTATGTGAGTAAAATTTAGGATATTTCTTTTCTCTTAATGTTTAAATGTGCATTTTTATACAATAATCCTGAGTAGTTAATGTAAATCCATGTAATATATTAAAATCTTTATGTTATTTTATAAATTTTTTTGTAAGACATTACATGTTCAGGGCCTCAGGCAGTGACTTCTTCATTAAATTGTAATACAAATTGAAGTCATACAAGAACAAATCATACAATGGTATAGTTTCTTAATCAATTTAAAATTTTATAAAATCATTTGAGTTTACCTTACAAATAAATAAGTTTCCATAGTTAGCGACTAGATAATTAATTAATGAATGTGAAGGCCCTAACCTAAACCAACCTATGGGCTATTATGGGCAGCAATCAGCAAAGCGAACGAGCACCCAGTGCCACGAGTCATGACCATAGGCATAATAATAAATAAATAAAGCGCGTCTAATTTTGTTAGGTAATAAAAGTGCCTCAGCGTGTCCGTGAGCGAAGGATTGCGTAAAAGATGGACCGATGAAAGTAACGTTTGTAAACAGCAATCAATTTTATTTAGGTCCCACTTTCACACACTCACACACACAAACAAAGGTGGGGGGTCCTTCCTATTCCTATTGTGTTTCTTTGATCTTTTGATTCTTTTTGCATCGGGTTTTTTTTTTTTTTTTTTTTTTGAAAGGGTTTTTGCATCAGTGATTCGTTGAATACCGTATAATTATTTTAATACAGCTATGAGATAGCGTTAAAAAAAGCAACTTGTCTCGTTTTCAAGGTGGCAATGGCATTTCTGTACCGAATTTCGCGTGAGCATAATATTACCAATTTCCTACCCAATTTTTTTTTCGAGCTGTCATCCACCCAAAAGAAAACCCAGTTGCACTACCCTATGAGCAAGGGAAGGCCCAAGTTCCCAGTAAAAGTCCAAGTAGGGCTACAATTACAAGTTCTTAGGAAACCCCACTTTTTCTATCTAACTAATATATGTCTATATATAGAAAAAGAGCCAATGAGTTACTGCTACAGTGTGCAATAGTACATTGGTTTGTACTTTTTTTTTTTTTATACTGTAAGAGCCAATGAGTTACTGCTACAGTGTGCAATGCTACAATACATTAGTTTGTTCAATATATATATATATATATATATATATTTGGGTACTTGATCTATAGTACTTTGGTTGTTTCAATTTCCACTATTATGCTTGCCTCCGTTGAACTTGCTTATATAATAACTAGTCGCTAATCCGTGCAATGCACGGGATACTTAAATAAAAATAAATATTTAATTAATCAACCTCACATTAAAAGAAAAAGCAAAAAGAATCAGGAGAAGATTGATTTGCTCGCCAAGAAAAAGCTAAAAAGGAAAAAAAAATTTAGAAAATAATGTTGAAAACTAAAGTAACATTAAGACAATGTGAAAACTATTTGCAAAGGATTGCAACCTTTGTATGTTTACTTGGCTCAAAGTCAAAATACAAATTCAATTTTGAAACAATGAAAACATACAACTTTATATTAATTGTAAATCAGTCTCACTACATAAATTCATTTTTCGCTCTAATGTATTTTGTAGATCAAATACTGTCAAAAGAATTCCAATAAACACTATTGCCACATCTATATTTGTTAGAGGCATTTAATTTACATAGAAGCCAATTGCAACCGCAATAGCTATCACGGTTGCTCAATGCTATGACAATCTAGATCCAAACATTCTCCTCCTAGAATCTCATCTCTTTTCTTTAAACCTGCACATCAAGCTTTGTGAATGTGCATCCCCCTCTTCTTCATGGAAGAACAAAAGAAAATAAAGTTGACAGCTGTATATTTATTGGTTGCTTTGCAAAGGAACACCACTCCCTCAACTGATGACATAAGTGTAGCTTATACATAATAATCACCAAAGGCAATGGTGAAATTGACAATAACATCAATTATGGGTCTGAAAATAACATGTATACATATAACATATAAGAGTTTAATACTCATTGATAATTGTCCACAAAACCGCATGAAAAAAAATAAAAAAATAAAAAAAAAAATAAAAAAACCACCAACAAAATACACTTTACAAATTAATGCCAAGTGCATGTTTCTCCCCAAATGATCTCTTAGGCAACCCCTTTTATCTTGACCATAGACTAACCCAATTTTGTGAATCAAAACCAATCCACCACAATATCAAAACCTAAGTCATATTTAAAATCCAAATTTTAAAAAGGAAAAAAAAAAACCCTTACCAGTGGATGTATATAAAGGGTTGTATATAGAAATGGACCCAAATTAGGGTTTCAACTACTATAAAACCAATTCTAATTCAAAACCAAATCTAACACAATTACATACAATGCATTTAGTGAGTCATTGTGGTGTAATGCGTGGACTTGTTTGATAAAATATGTCAAAGTATTTGTGTGGAATTGGGGGAAGGAGAAATAAATTGAAAGCAATGGAATAATGTTACTATATTATTTTCTTGGATACCTGCCATGCTTGGTTAGTTAACAGTCAATAGTATTTTTGTTTTAATGTAGGATGAGAGAACAGGTGGTGTTTCAGTGTGTTAGCAATTCCTATGACAACTAAAACCAAGAGACATAAACCATAAAGTTGACTTAAAATAATGTGAGAGTATAACTATCAAATTCTAAATAAATAAATAAAAATGCAAGAGGGAGTGAGATTTTTTTTCAAACAAAACACACAAACCCAATAGGCAAACACAAATTGAATATACCAATATGAATATGTATGTAGAGCTTACATAGGTCAATCCCACATAGATAGAAAAGATGTGTTCAATACATCTATTCCATAAGAAAATTTTAGACAGAACCTAACATTATAAGGTGATATCCATAGCATTCGAGTACTATTACATAGCTTTGCCATTTACGCTACATATATTCAAATAAAAATAATATGTAGTGAAGTCATAGATTGCAGCATCATTTTCAGCCATTTAAAATGATTGCTTAAATAAAAGCACAACAATTAAAAAGAAAACCAAAATTCCAAAGAACTAATCAGTAAAAAGCATTACTCTTAACCAAAATTCTAAACACTTATAGTTCTCTATTAACAAAATTATAACTCACAATTCTAATTGTGAGTTGCAATATACCTGCTGTAATTCACGGATAACCCAAAAAAATCAACTTATAGCAACTAATAACCTGAAATACTAAACTTAACAGCATAATAACATATAAAGAGAGCAATAAAAAATTTCACACTTTTTCAACCAATCCAAACATATTCTAATTTTTACCAATCCAAAATAGAGGACTTTCACTAAATAGATGTAAATTTTTTACCAAGCCTTTAATCTACACTGATTCTAATTTCATTGAGACATTTTGTCAAACACTTAGGGTTGGCCTATTTTCAAAAACGATACCAATTCTTATATCATTCTTTCAACCATTATACCAACAAAAACATGAGAGAGAGAGAGAGAGAGAGAGAGAGAGAGAGAGACAAAGCAAGAAATCTGGTGAATTTGTCAAACAAAATTGGATTTTAAATAACATAGCTCTTCAAATTGTTCATCCTACTACAGTTCCATAAAGTGTTGAATACATACTTCAAGAGTAATGTCTAGTATCTACAAATTTCCTCTACATATAAATTTTGAGTTTCCATTTTAAAGAAATACATTCAAATGTTTTCTTATTTCAATTGACAACCCATGTACATAGTTACTCTTGTAGGCCTTTTGTTGAACACCTAACAGATATGGCCAAGAAATAGAACTTAGTTGATGTATAGGTGCTGAAATAGAGGAACTTAAAAAAAATTATAGTAATGTAATCTACAAATTAAAAACTTATTGACAAAAAATTGATATACCACCAATTTCAGGCTTCAGCCAGAAAATCCAATTTATATTCAATACATACAAAAAAAAAAAAAAAAAAAAAGAATTGGGTACGAGGATAACCTTATTGCAACCCATCAACACCATTGTTAGTTTGTTACCCCGCCCAGCAAATCCGTCTCAAGGAGCTCCTTGACGGTCGTCACAATCTTCCTCGACACAAATTTCCACCTTAAATCGCCAGAACCTAAAGCAAAAAAAAAAAAAAAAAAAAAAAAAACCAATTTTGCTTCAAAATCGAGATGGAAAAATAAATAACACAAATTTCCACCTTAAATCGCTAGTGTAGAGAGGGAAAATTCCCGACCTGTCACAAACTGATACGTCACGCTACCAAGTCCACAAAATACAACCAATTACAAAGCTCCACGTATTGCTGCTAGGTTTTGCTATCACTACTCAGAAACTAACAGAAATTTGCCAAGTGTCATGCAAAAACCAATCACGCATCAGCACATGTAAGTGATGACATAAGCAGCCTTGCACGTGTAAGCTATGACATAATCAGCCTCGCACATGTAAGCGATGACATAAGCGGACCAATCAGACTCTGCCATGTGTCGCTCATCCACCCCCAAATTCCTATAAATAGAAGCCTTCCTAAGACATTTTAAAGGACACCAAGCCATCTGAAGCACAAAAGTACAGAAGCTCTGTAGGAATCAAGCCTCGAAGCCTTCAAGAACTTTAAACTCAAAATAGAAGAACATTTGAAGCAGAATCATCCAAACTTTCTGCCTAGATCTCAAAGTTCATCGAAATCAAGCTCAAAAGCCTCTAGAAACCTCAACAAACCATAAATCAACGAAGCTCTACGGATTCAAGCCTCTAAAGTACCGAAGAACTTCCACCACAAACCTTCGAAGACAAAGAACACACGAAGAACATACGAAGAACACGAAAAACAAGGAATTTCTAACAAGCTCATAGCTAGAGATTCATTGTGATTCTGTTTCAAGGGTCTTCGATCCATCCTTCAGCCAAATTGAAGAATATTTTGTGTTCGAGTCGAAATTACATTATTAATCAACAAATCTTTCAAGGAGATCGAATCAGAGGATCACTCTTTTGTAATCACAGAGAATTGTACCACATATTCATGAAAAGTTGTTATTTACAACTATGTTTTATATTGGCTTTATTCCATGATAAAATGTGTTGTAATTACTTTAATTCATTTCCTTGTATTTTGTGAGATTTAATTGTATTGGGTTTAGTATCAAGTTGGTGAAGACTCAAACTTTATTGAAGATCAGCGGATCTCGCGGGTGTGTCGCTGGAAGCTAACCCGCGAAAGAGCCATGTGAGAAGCACATGACTGGAAGCTGAAGAGTCGTGCCAGGCTATCGTTTTCGCGAGTGTCTCGCGGGTAAGGCCTTCCCGTGAGATAGTCGCGAAACATTCTGCCTGGAGATTTTTTAAGAGTGACTTTCTTACCCTTCACCTATACTATATATACCCTCATTACCCACAAATGTAAGTGAGGCTATTCAGAGAGAAAAACCCTAGATAGGTTTTCTACAACACACACACCCATCTTTTGAGAGAGAGCTACTCCTCCTTAAGTGAGAAATCATTGTAGCCTCTTCTCCATCCCTCTCCCATTATCATACCTTGAGAGGAGATTTGTACCCAAACACAACCCACACCTATTCAGAGTGTAGAAAGTGTTTTGGAGTTGCTGGGAAGCATTGGAAGAAGCCAAGGATGGCAGATGCAACATGGAGCTTGTTGCGGGATCCGGAGAACTAGGACAAGACACGGTTCCGAGAAGCCTTGTTGGAGTAGGAGCTTGGAGGGCTTAGGTACATCGGGTAGATTAGGCTTGGAGGGTCTCTTGCTTACTCATGTATCCCAACTGATTGTCTAGTGGATCGATTTCCGCTTGGAGGGCGGCGGAGAGGTTTTTCGCCGAGTTCTTCGGTTTCCTCTTCGAGAACACGTCTCGGTGTTTTCTGTGTTTGCATCCTTCTTCCCTACTCTTGTTTAATTCCATTATACTGTTGTGTTGCTTAGTTTATGGATTAGAGTAGCTTACTTGTTCATCCGCTCGCTTTTACACTATTTCGCACTTTGTATTAAAGTTGTGTAAAATCTATCGAGCCGTAATTTTAATCGGGGGTCTAAACAGCTCTTGTGTTTTCAACACGTTTTCGAGCTTTCAATTCAATACAAATTCGCATTTGTGAAACTATTTTACTTGTTTGACTCATTTTGAACCAAGAAATTTAGTCGTCCACAGCTAGAACCTAAAGCACAAAAAAAAAAAAAAAAAAAAACATTTTTTAAAACCCAAAACACTAAAGTAGATCACCCACAACCACAAACAAAATTCCATGAACAATCGTAGCTAACCTAAAGCTCACAATCAACCAAGGAAGCCAAGGTCCATACATCATCTCCTTAGACCTTCTTTTAAGAAACAAATTCATCAATAAGGACGTCTCCACATTGGAACACCTCAAGTATGTGTTATCGAAGAGGAAACCGAAGAACTCGGCGAAAAACCTCTTCGCCGCCCTCCAAGCGGTAATCGATCCACTAGACAATCAGTTGGGATACATGGGTTAGCAAGAGACCCTCCAAGCCTAATCTACCCGATGTACCTAAGCCCTCCAAGCTCCTACTCCAACAAGGCTTCTTGGAACAGTGTCTTGTCTTGCTCTTCGGATCCCGCAACAAGCTTCATGTTGCATCTGCCATCTTTGGCTTCTTCCAATACTTCCCAGCAGCACCAAAACCTCACTTGACACTATGAAAGGGTGTGGTAAGTGTTTGGGCTATCAACCTCTCAATGGTATGGAAATGGAGAGGTAGGAGTTGAGGAAAGTCCACAAGCAATTGTGTAGAGAAATGTGGGTATAACAATCTCTAACTCTCAAGGTTTGTGGCTAGGGTTTTCTCTCAGAAGCATTCATCACCATTTGTGGGTAATGTGGGTATATATAGTGTGGGTATAAAAAGTGTGTATCAGATAGTACAGCCTGGTAAAACAGAATGTTTCGCGAGTGTCTCGTGGGAAGGCCTTACCCGCGAGCTACTCGTGAAACACAGTTGTCACCATCTGTCCTGACTCTTCGCATTCCAGTCATGTGCAGGGCACATGCATCATTTCGCGGGATGTTTAGTCGCGAGCTACCCGCGGAAACTTCTTCAATCTTCAATTGCTTGAGTCTTCACACTCTCTCTCTCTAACACACAACCCTTACAATTAAATCCCACAATAAATACAGGGTACAAAAGATTGAATAAAATTACAATCAAATTTGGCATAGAATTAAAGCCAACAAAACACATAGTTGTAAATTGCAACTTTACAAAAATTTTATAGGGAATGAAATATTGAAATTTTTTTCACTTACTAGTAATTCTTTTTGCCGCCACCATTTAAAAAAAATTTCATGTTTGAATTGGCGCCAATAAAATTCCTGACTTGGAGCCAATAGAATTCATATTTTAGAAGTATTGGGTTTTTAAGATTTGATTAAAAAGATCAACTTTATTAATAAGATAAACTAGAATTTGTATTTGAAGTAATCCAAAATACTTGGAGCCAATATCCAATAGGTTATTTTATTTTATTTTTATAATATATCCAATAGTTTTTGTATTGTGGTAGTTGTAGATTTTTTAAGTTTGATTAAGAGGATAAGTTACAATTTATAAGTGTAATTTCAAAATCGCCGTAATAGCTCATTAAGTTGGGACTATTTTTTTAATTTTTTAATTTTAAAGACCTATTACAGCCATTTTAAAACCGCCGCTATAGGTTTTAACATTTCTTAGATTTTAATGATCTATTGCGGCGGTTTTAAAAATGCCTTAATAGCTCACTAAGTTGGGACCTTCTTTTTCGAATTTAAAGACCTATTATGGCAGTTCTAAAACCGTTGCTCTAGGTTTGCTCATATTGGAAACCTATTACGATGGTTTTAAAATGCCACTATAGGTTTGAAATTAATATATATATATATATATATATATTTGGTATTTTAAATGACCTATTATGACGGTTTTAGAATTGCCGCTATAATATTGAAGACCTATTACGATGGTTTTAAAACTGCAACTATAGGTTTTGTCATAATTCAGAGCTATAGCGACAGTCTTATGACTATCGCTATTGGGTTTATTATGTAAAAACCTATAGCGGCGGTTTTAAAACTGCCGTAATAGATCTTTAAAATTCTTGGAAAAAAAATAAAAATTCCCAACTTAATGATCTATAGTAGCAGTTTTAAAACTGCCATAATAGCTCATTAAGTTCGGACATTTTTCGAATTTTAAAGACCTATTATGGTGGTTTTAAAACCGCCGCTATAGGTTTTAACATTTCTCAAATTTTAATGATCTATTGTGGTGGTTTTAAAAATGCCATAATAGCTCATTAAGTTTTTTTTTTTTTTTTTTTTTTTTTTGAATTTAAAGACCTATTACAGCCCGCTGCCATAATAGGTTTAAAACTTATTACAGACTATTGCAATAAGTGCCATTTTTACTGCAATAAGTGCCATTTTCACCACAATAAGTCCCTCTCACCACTTAAAAATTTTCAGACTTCCTACTTTTATTTTTTAAGTAATGCTATAGTCAAACTATTTTACAACATTTTTACAAACTATTGATGTGACAAATTCTTATTAGTTCTAATATGGGTCAACTACTAACATCACATTTATGTTTACCAATAATTATTTAAAAATTACTAAAATCACATCAATAGTTCATAAAAAATATTATAAAATAGTTTGTGTTTGTATCATTCCCCTTATTTTTTTTAGCTTCCCGCCACTTTGGTCTCTCATTTTCGGTCTCCCACTTCCTTATTTCAAATATTTTCCTCTCACCCACTCTCTCTCTCTCTCTCTCTACCCATCCCGCTGCTGACAAGCTCCAGCCTTGACGCTGCTGACCTCCACCCTCCATGCCACCAACCTTCACTCTCCACGCCATGGCTTCCCTTCTTCCTTTCCCAGCCATCCCCTTCCTCTTCCCCTTTGTCCATCTCCACCCCACCCTTTTGGGTACCCCATTCCCCACCACCATGGCCATGGCCATGGCCACTTCTCCTTAACCCACTTCCCCTCCTCCTTTCTTCTTCTTTACTCAAATCCCATCCTTTCTCTTCCAAAATTTCAAACCCAAAAATACTACCCAAAACCCTAGCCCCTACCCAAAGAAAGGTAAGTCTCTCTAGCTCTCATTTCTATTTTGTAGTTATTTTTGTGTATATATTTGTAGTTAAATTTCTGGTTTTTTAGTTTTGCTTTTGGTTGAAGTTTGGTTTGGTTTATATGTATATTTTTGTGTAACTGTTAGTTGATTGTGTGGTTTTTAGTTTTGATTTTGGTTAAAGTTTAGTTGATTAGGTTTCATAATTGCTTAGAAACAATGTTTGGTGATGAGTCATTATTGAATTTAAAATTTTCATCTTGATTAAAATTTTGTATTCAAAAGTTGCCATTTTTTTTGTGAGGGTGAAGAGAGATGTACGTTTGATATCATTGTTATCAACTTTTTCATTTCAGATACTTCTCATATCTCTGTTACTAAAGGCATCTATGCTGTGAATTATTATAAAGAATGTTCAAATTAATTACATTTCAATTTCAATTTTTTGGGTGCTGCAGTCAGAACTATACTTATATAGTGGGTTATTTACTTGCTTATGTTCATTTAAGATGTTTGTAACTGACATGGCTGCTTTTCTTGACTTAAATAGGAGGTGGTGGGCCAATTATGGGTGATTTATGGGGCTTGAAGGGTTTTATTGAAGAAGGTTAATAATTACTTTTGTTTTCTTCTTATTTTTTTCCTTCCCTTTTTTCTAATCCTCTTTAGTAATCCAAACGTATTCTAAAATTTTCATCAAATAAATTGATGTGAGTGGTGTTGTGGCATATACCATATAGCTTTTATGCTTGGCAAATCACTTTTTCTTGATTTCATAATTTCATTTGGGTTGCATATTTCAATTTTCTTAATATATTATTCCACAAGTTCCAGATCAAGTGTATATCAACATTATATTCTTAGTTCCTTTACAAAACATGTGGAAGATCACCTATCTTGGAAAGATACTGTGACTAAGGTACCAATCCATTATTGTGAATAGAATGATTGCAATGGATTGCAGTTATAATTACATAATGATTTGGCAGATCATAAATTCCTAAAAGTAATGTCATACACAGTTCTGGTGTTAGACTTCCATTCACGTAGTAGATATGGACTACAATCTATGTGATGGATTTTACCTGCCAATGCTACATGGAACATGATAACACTGATGAGTGATATATATACACAAGAAATCTAATGTGGCCCTAATTTGGAAATATTCTTGAAGAATAAATATGTTGAAAGTAGTGGTTGGAATTTGTGTGCAAAGCCATCTGCCAAAAGATGCGTAAAATGAATGAATCTCTTCTATAGATTAATGGATGTATCATGTAAATTTCTTTCTGATAAATACTATTAAAAAACTGTTCTCTGAATTTAATTTGTGGAAAAGTCCATGTTTATTTGACAATGAGGAGTTTTTCTGTCTTCTAATAAGTACTTTAAAGAAATCCTTGCCTGCATATGCTTTTTTTGAAGTGAAATTTCTCAATCAATTCTTGAGTGTTAGAGAGTAATAAAAATAGTTCTATTTGAAGTTCTTTTGTAAACTAAGTTGAATATATGTCATTTCTTTGTTGTGGAAGGAAGAGAATGAAACACCTGGATGGACGCATTTGAAGCTTCCAGGTCAAGCTCCTTCTCCTCGTTGTGGTCATACCGTGACCTCCGAAGGGCACTATGTAATGACATCTTCAGCAGCCGTTGTTTCTTCTTGTTGATTTCTGTTCATGTGCTGTTGTGTCGATGCTGAACCTTTCTTCCTTACAGGGACAGAACTACGTTGGGGCTGAGGGGGGCCATGGCCCCCCCCCCAAGCCTTTGAAAAAAAAAATCCCTAGTTTATATATTCGCATAAAAATTTTACTTTTGGCTCAAAAATTAATATACTTAGCCCCCCTCTCCCAAACAATTTACAAGCTGACTCATGAAACCAAAAATGAAAAAAATTATCAAATCATCCCTTGTTTGGTTGTCCCAAGAATTCCAAGAAAAACAGTTAGCTAAACATTTGGACAATGCATCTTTGTCAACCTCTAGTATTAATATTTCAACTTTTTAAAATTCTTGAACAAAAAACTTTGGCCCCCCCTAAGTTTGAATCCTGGTTCCGTCCCTGCTTCCTTATAGTTCCTTAAATGTTACTGCTAAAATTTTTTCTTTGCAGCTGTTGTTATTTGGAGGTCATGGGACTGGTGGTTGGTTGAGTCGTTATGACATTTTTTACAATGACAACATTGTTTTAGATCGAGGTGAGTGCTTTACAACTTTGCTAGTTGGATTCCTAGCAGATATGTGCTGGATTTGTCATCATGATATTAATGTACCTTCTATATTGTTTATGCTATAGATATTCTGACTATTACCTGTATGAAGTTGTTTGTTTTTATTTTTTAAACAGTTTTCTTCGAAGTGTGACATTTACATGTGAAATTGCATTATCCTGGCAACCCAAAGAGCGGCATAAAACATTGTAAGTGTTATATAGAAAGTACAAGGAGGTCCTTGTTGATTTACTTATCCTGGCAAATTAAATTATCATTGTTGATTATAAATGAAAGGGAACTATACGTATTATCTACAATTCTTATATGTTATTTTATTTAATTGTGAACATTAGGCAAGGATGAAAGAACTTTTGGCGGTTCTTGGAACACTGTTGCAGGGTGAGACTGGTGAGGGAGGTATCCTATGGATAGTTGATGATGCGGAAAATTTATTATAACATTCTAGACATTTGGATAGTAATTTTTTTGGTATAACATTTTAGACATTTGAAATGTATTCTTTCGGTATTCTAACTTTAAGTTGGTAATGTATATTAATATGTTGTACTTAAAATCCACTGCAACAGACCAAAGGGTTAAGAAGATGACAACTGAAATAGCTGATTTAGAGGAGAAATGCCATGGTTTTGAAGCCTTGAAAGTCGAAGTGAGTTTGATGAAGAAAATGTTTTCTCAAATGAATCCACTATTTACTTTCACTCAGGTAACAAATTTCAAAGTTCATTCAGTTAGGGTATAAGGTGCTTTAAAAATATCTTTTTGCTCCATTGCTCTACTATGAGTGCAAAAAATTAGGAATTTGAATTTCAATAGGTTCATTGTAACATATACTCTCTAAAGGCTAGAATTTCTAAGAGTGGGAATTTTGCAAATGCCTGGTAGTAAAAGCTTGTTGAGTTGTATACTCTTATTTTTGGGTTATATTTGATCATTCAATCAACTGTATATTGTACAAATAAATGTTAAATGTGATAGGATACAAGATTGAAATTGAGGTGGGGAATAGACTAGTGATATGGTCTCATTCAGTTAGTAACGTTGTTGTTAAATGAACTAATTCATTGTGCACTTAATATATTATAGGATGGTGATGATGATGTAGTGGATGTTAATTCTCCTTGTGATGTTGATTTATCATCCGATGACAGGCATTAGGAAACATGCAGATTGTGGGTTTTATCTTGTACTAGCTAGTTGGTTTTATGTATAATAAATTTTCAAACATTAATATATATATATATATTTCCAAGCACCTGTATTGTTTTCCTGCATAATGCTTTAACATCCTGTATATATGTCATAGTTGGAAACTTTATTATAACATTCTAGACATTTGGAATGTATTTTTTTGAGCAGAATATTCTAGACATTTGGAATGTATTATTTTGGCATATAATTACTGATATGGTTTACGTAAATATATTTGGTTGATTGGTGTAAAGTGGATGTGTATTTGGTAATGTATTTTGATTACCTATAAACAGGATGTAAAAGCAAAATGCAGGAAAACAATATAGGTGACTGGAAAATATATATATATATATATATAGCGGTGGTTTTAAAACCGCTGGTGAAATCTCGAAAATGTGTTAAAAACACAAGAGCTGTTTAGACCCCTAAATTAAATTACGGCTCGATTGATTTTACTCTAACTTAATACTAAGTGCGGAATAGAGTAAATGCGAGCGGATAAACAAACAAACTACTCTAACCGATGTGTTATCAAAGAGAAAACTGAAGAACTTAGTGAAAAACCTCTCCGCCGCCCTATAAGCAGTAATCGATCCTGTAAGGCTTCTCGGAATAGAAAATCAGTTGAGATACATGGGTTAGCAAGAGACTCTCCAAGCCTAATCTACCTGATGCACCTAAGCCCTCCAAGCTTCTACTCCAACAAGGCTTCTTGGAACCATGTCTTGTCTAGCTTTCCGGATCCTGTAATACGCCTGATTGCATCTGCCAAAGCCTGGCTTCTTCCAATGCTTCCCAACAGCACCAAAACCTCACTGAAAACTCTGAAAGGGTGTGTTAAGTGTTTGGGCTATCAACCTCTCAATGGTATGGAAATGGAGAGGTAAGAGTTGAGGAAAATTCACAAGTAATTGTGTAGAGAAATATGGGTATAACAATCTCTAACTCTCAAGGTTTGTGGCTAGAGTTTTCTCTCAGAAGCACTCCTTAACATATGTGGGTAATGTAGGTATATATAGTATGAGTATAGAAAATGTGTATCAGATAGGATAATCTGGCAAAACAGAATGTTTCATGGGTGTCTCACGGGAAGGTCTTACCTGTGAGATACTCGCGAAAACCAGCTGTCTCCATCCTGTCCTAACTCTTCGCATTCTAGTCATATGCAAGGCACATGCTTCATTTCGCGGGATGCTTAGTAGCGAGCTACCTGCGAAAACAGCTTTAGTTTTCATGCTTTGAGTCTTCACACACACTCTCTCTCTCTCTCACAACCCTTACAATGAAATCCCACAAATAATATAGGATACAAAAGATTGAACATAATTACAATCAAATTTGGCAAGGAATTAAAGCCAACAAAACACATAGTTGTAAATTACAACTTTACAACTGGTATAGAATATATTTTTATTTTACGTAGGCCTGGCCTATTACAGCAATTTTAAAGCGCTGGTATAAGATATATTTTTATTTCCTTGAGTTTCCTATAGTGGCGGTTTTGAAATCGCAGGTGTAGGCCTGGCTTATTACAGTGGTTTTAAGAAGCAAAAAAGCACGGTATAGAGTATCGAAAACCGCCATTAAATGTAAAATGAGAAAAATATAAAAAGTCTTATAGTGACAGTTTTAAAACCGTTGTTATTGGTTCTCCTATAACTGCAATTTTCATTTATAGAAAGCGCCAATATAGGGTTTGAAGCTGCTGATAAAGGATATCCTAATACTTTTAAAAAAGCGTTGGTATAGAGTTTCAAAACTACCGGTGTAGGTCTGTAGGACCTATTGTCACACTTGTTGGGCAGCACTATGAAATGCTGAGAAACAAAGTGCTGGGATAGGCCATTTAGGTTTATATCAATAGTTTTTTGGGCTATAGCCGCGATTTAAAAATGTTGGTATAGCTCTAGTTTTTTGTAGTGGTCCCTTTGATATCGATGATGTTAATATATTAGATTTACAAGCCATGTCTTTTAGCTTACCTCATAATTATAGTTATGGAACAAAATCATAAACTATCTTCAGCTTGGTATCAATTTTTTATCACAACAATCTTACTTTTCAGATGTTTTATTTAATTATCTCACCCACTCTCCTTACATGGTGCTGCATCCAACTTAATAGCTATCCTATTGTTGGTTACAAGATTTTGAGGATAATTACTTGAAAAGTTTTTTGAGGATAACAAATAAATTATCCCACAAGTTGGTTGGTTTTGTTCAATTTGTATTATTGATTGTGAAAGTTCAAAAATGTGTTAAAACACAAGAGTTGTTTAGACCCCCAAATTAAATTACGGCTCGATTGATTTTACTCTAACTTATTACTAAATGCGGAATAGAGTAAATATGAGTGGATAAACAAACAAACTACTCTAACCCATAATCATAATAACAAAGTAGTAAAATGAAAGGTAAAAGAGTAGGGGAGAAGAATACAAACACAAGATAACACGCCAATGTGTTATCGAAGAGGAAACCGAAGACCTCGACGAAAAACCTCTCCGCCGCTCTCCAAGCGGTAATTAATCCACTAGACAATCAGTTGGGATACATGGGTTAGCAAGAGACCCTCCAAGCCTAATCTACCCGATGCACCTAAGCCCTCCAAGCTCCTACTCCAACAAGGCTTCTCGGAACCGTGTCTTGTCTAGCTCTTCGGATCTCGCAATATGCCCGATTGCATCCGCCAAAGCCTGGCTTCTTCCAATACTTCCTAGCAGCACCAAAACCTCATTGAACACTCTGAAAGGGTGTGGTAAGTGTTTGGGCTATCAACCTTTCAATGGTATGGAAATGGAGAGGTAGGAGTTGAGGAAAATCCACAAGCAATTGTGTAGAGAATTGTGGGTATAATAATCTCTAACTCTCAAGGTTTGTGGCTAGGATTTTCTCTCTGAAGCACTCCTCAACATATGTGGGTAATGTGGGTATATATAGCGTGGGTACAGAAAGTGTGTATCAGATAGGATAGTCTGGCAAAACAAAATGTTTCGCGGGTGTCTTGCTGGAAGACCTTACCCGCGAGCTACTCGCGAAACATAGCTATCTCCATCCTGTCCTAACTCTTCGCATTCTAGTCATGTACATGGCACATGCTTCACTTCGCGGGATACTTAGTAGTGAGCTACCCGCGAAAACACTTCAGTCTTTAATTTGCCTTGAGTCTTCACACTCTCTCTCTCACACACAACCCTTACAATGAAATCCCACATTAAATACAAGGTACAAAAGATAGAACATAATTACAATCAAATTTGGCATGGAATTAAAGCCTATAAAACACATAGTTGTAAATTACAACTTTACAGAGTGATAAGGGTATTTTCGGCATAAGTATTTACTTTTATGGACGAAGGCCCCTTGCCTGACGATTGGTTAGGATAGGTCCTATCATGTAGACATTGCATTTTGTACCCTTTATGACTCGGGCACTTATTCGTCAATAATACTGAAATTCTAAGACCCAAGGTTGGTTTAGGGCCCAATCAGATGTTAAATTGACTTGAGAAATGTTAAAATGAAAAATATAACTTCTAATGAGCAAATAAATCTACTTTTGGAAAAGTGATGCCAAGGAAGTCCTCAGCCTGCACACACAGGAATCAACTTGCATGCATAGCCATGATGCATGTGCACACAGGCCCGATCCTACGCATGCATTTAGGGTTCCAGAAATATAAAAAAGGCAAGTTTTCTGCTTTAAAGATTGAGGTTTGGAATGAATCCCACATCGTCTAGAAGCTGTTCTAAACCCTTATTTTCACAATATAAATAACCATACATGGTACCTTTTCAAAACACACAGAAATCCTAAGGGAAAATATTAAGATTCACTAGAAATAGTGAATCAAAAAGGGAGTTTTTCATAAAACATCCTCAAGTCAATTTTCTTTTGATTGGGGCCTTTTCTAGCCTTGATCTTTAAGTATAATATTACTAATCACTTTTTTTATTGATTGTAAATTGATTTGACTGAGGAGAACAGTAAAAAATCATGTCTAAACTTTTGTTTTGAGGTATTGAGTTATAAACTCTTTTTCTCTTTTTTTTTTGTTTTAATCTTATTGTTTATTTTGTTTCTTTGCTTGTTTTGTGTTTTAATATGTTTATGTAGTTTAGGTTTTTGTAGTTTTTATTTTTTAAAGCAAGTTAGGATGTTAGATTTATTATTTTGAAGTCCTGCTCTATTTTCTGTGTTGTGGCCGAACCTATGTGCGCATAGGCAGGCTGGATTATGTGCACGCAGTCTTGTTCATGCGTGCGCATGATCCTGTTTGAAAACCCTAACCCTAAGTTATCTAATTCTGTTTCTTAAATCCTTTATAAATATGCTTTTGTTTTGATCCTCCTTTGTATGTATGACTCTCTGTTTCATTGTTTGTTTGCCTTTCACATGTTAAATTAGGGTTTATCTTGTGTTTTCTTTTTCATGAACACGCATTCACATGTTCATGCATTAATGCTATCGGTGCTGAGATGTAGCAAGGTAAGTAAGGTAAGTCATGCATTCATGTGTACATGCATTTTATTTGTGACATAATCTTGTTTAGGGTGGATGAACATGATATAGTGGTTTGAATAAGCATGCTTGTGTTCTTAACATTTTTCAATGATCTCTTGATGATATCATGATTATTTGCTGCCTATGATCCGCCCTGATTTATTGTTTATATGCTTCTACCTTGGATATGATATGATGACATGATGCTAGATGAATGCTAGTTTGATTTGAGATTCCATGATAGATGTATGTTAGGGTATGTCATGATAGGTGAATGACTAGGTTTTGGGATAAGTGATACCATGTTGTATGCTAGTGTGTGTGCACGTGGGTTAGAATGCAATATTGAGTATACCTTTAATAGGGTTAAGATATAAGACACAATGCGAGGAAGCCAACCCTAGGGTTTGGCAATTTTAGGTGCCTAACACCTTCCCAAAACCATACCTAAACTCCGAACCCATATCTTTGGTAGTAAGATAAAAAAGGTCATTCCTCGAGAGGACGCTATATATATATGGTTCCTAGACCATTGCAAAAACTAGGTGGCGACTCCCCGTTGTGTCCACAGTGGCAACTCCATTGGGGATTGTGAGTTTAATTCCTATGTGTCTTATGTCTTAAACTTAATAAAGGCTTATTCAATACTTGTTTGTACGCACATCACTTGGTTCTATTGTCCTTTTTACCTCAGTTGGTGATGAGTGGGAAGATGGAAGGCTCCATTTAGGCCCAAGTCTTTCGAAGTTCATCCCACCAACTCACAATGTGTGCCACTGCCTATGATGGGCTTTGAGTTCGTTAATGGTTTGCCACCAATCTACAAAGGTCCACTTAGGGACCTTGATTGGAATCATGGCTCACCTAGTTTATGTGTTTGTTGAGTGTTTCAGGAAGATACAGGTTACAAGTTTATTCAATTGTGCTGCTGTCTACCACTAGCAACTGATAGATAGTAGTTAGGTTGGATTGTTTTTGGGCATGTTGATTTTTAAATGGGCTATTTGTAACTTTGAGCATTTCAGTTTTGTTATGTGTTTTGTTACGGATTGCCAAAGAGGGAGTTTGTTAGGTTCTAAGACTTTAGGAACTAAATGTATTAGAACTTCAATGTGTAATGTGTTAGCAAACCATGATCAAAACTTAGAGTCTAGATTTAGGCTGCTCAAAGTGTGTTTATGTGTAAAGTTGGAATCGAGTGATTACAGAATTTATTGGACTAAATCTGTAAGGCTCGATTGATTGAAAATTAGACTCAATCAATCGAACCTCGTGCAAATTATTTTTTCTGCAGAATTTCCAACTCAGCCTAAGCCCATATGACGTGTAGGGTTTTATGTTTTGCTTCATGTATAAAAGGAAAAACCCTGACCATGTTTTAGAGGTTGTTGATATACTGTGTGTGTGAATCTTCTGTGAGATCTAGAGGTGTTTACCTTCATACACACTTACGGTTATCAAGATCAAGATTAATGTCAAGAACTTGGTGATTTCTTCGGTTGTTGTTTCAAGAGCTTAAAGAAAAACACAAGTAGGAGAACTTGTGGTTGTTGTGGATTAAAGAAAGAAGTAATCGGTGGACTTGGAGCTGTCACGTGATCGTGGTAATAAGTTTTCTACACGAGGTAGCAATAGGATGTTAGTGGTCTAAGTCTTATTGTACAAATTTCAATTCTTTTATAGTGGATCTGTTTTACCTTGAGGATAGCTAGGTTAAATCTTCCCTAGGTTTTTTACTGGTTTGGTTTTCCTGGGTTATCATATCGTTGTGTTATTTACTTTTCTACACTATTCACATGATATGATTTGAATGCGTTAAAATTAGATCTTATTAATGAACTTGTTAATCAACTTGGCTTAATATTAGGTTAAACAACTTGTGTTTTAAGGGGTCTAAAAACGTACAAGTGGTATCAGAGCGGGTTAGCTTTAGTATTTAGATCCTTTGATCTAAGAGTTGATCCTTGACTCCTGTTGTCATGGAACATGGTCACTCTCTTGTGATCTCACCTCACTTTGATGGGAACAACTATGCCTACTGGAAAGTAAGGATGAAAGTATTTCTGAAATCAATTGATGAGAGAGTTTGGAATTTCGTTGAATACAGATGAGAGAAATCGACTACTCCTGTAAGCGAGTGGCAAACTTCTCAGAAAGAAGCAGCCACTTTTAATAGCAAAGCCATGAATGATATTTTTAATGCTGTTTCTACGGAGGAATTCAAGAGGATCTCAAATGTTGAGGTTGCTCATATTGCATGGAATATTCTCCAAACTGTGCATGAAGGCACAAAAGCAGTTAAGATCAATAAGTTGCAGCAGTTAACAACTAGATTTGAAAGCATTTGGATGTCTGATGATGAAAGTTTTGATGAATTCTATGCTAAGCTTAATGATATTGTTAATTCTGCTTATAATTTAGGTGAAATTTATGATCAACCTAAGATTGTTAAGAAGATTCTTAGATTCTTGACTGAGGATTTTAGACCCAAAGTGACTGCCATTACTAAGAGCAAGGATGTGGACTCCATCCTTGTTAATGAGCTTGTAGGATCTCTCTAATCCTATGAGCTAGACCTACCCAAGACAAACAAATCCAAATCAATGGCTCTTAAGTTAGTTGATGATGTTGATGGGAATGAATTTGATGATGAACTCTCTTCTATAGAGATTGCATATCTTGCCAAGAACTTTAGAAATTTTCTTAGGAACAATAACAGAAGGGCAAAAGGTAAAAACAATACTAAACCTAGGAATTTTAAGAGGAATGAACCCACTAAAGTGAACAATACTGATAAAACTAAAGAGAAAGTAGGTTAAACCTCTAATAATTCTTTGTGTCAACAATGTTTTGGTTGTCAAAGGTATGGTCATGTGAAATCAGAATGTCCTACATTCTTGAGATCAAAGGGTAAAGCTATGATTGTAACCTTTAGTGATGATGAAATTTCTGATCACAAGTCTGGTAGTGATGAAGATGGAAACTTCATTGCCTTCATAGCAACTGCGGTAGTTGATGAAAGTGTTGTGGTTGATGAGAACCCTTTTGATGGGGAACTCTTTGAGAATGCTAATTTGCAAGAAGCCTATAATAAGCTTTGCAAGGTTGCTGCAAAGGATGCTATGAATGTTGACTTAGGTTTGAAGAAAATTGCTTCTCTTGAACTTGATAAGAAAAATTTGCTGTTGAAATTGTTTGATGCTAATGAATTGATTGATAAGGTGAAGATTGAAAACATGTTGTTGCTTGATAAAGTTAAGAACTTGGAACTAGAATTATCTGTTGTTAGAGAACAAACAAATAGGTCTGCTAGTTCTAAATTTGATCACATGTTGAGTATTTAGAAGTCTCCCTTAGACAAAACTGGTCTAGGTTTTGAAAATAGCATCTCTGTGTTTGAAACTCATTCCATAAACTTTGTTTCTTCTTTTGAACCCCCTAAGAGTGAGACTGTCAAACCAATAGAAGTTACACCACCTTCTAGGAAGATTAAGGTTGATCTTAAAGAGTCTAAGCCTAAGAATCCTCCTCTCCCTAAGGATAAGTTGCATGATAGACCTTTATGGGTTTGTCATTTTTGTGGAAAGACTGGACATATTCTTCCAAACTGTTTCACGTTGCAAGTTGCAAAGCGAGCAAATAAGCCAAAAGTACCTGTGCCTCAAGCACAAGATCCTATGGTACTTATTGGTGAGTTGGTAAAGACATTAAACCTTATTCCAATCCTAGAGTTGCTCATCATTCTAATAATAATAATAACTCTAATGCTAGAGTTGCATCTAAAAGGTTTTGGATGCAAAAGGCTCAATCTAATTGAGTCTTTTCGATGTGGTCCTTGTGCTTCATCTCTCTACTCTTTGTGACCATTCTTCTTTGCTGTTTTTGTTTTTTGTTGTTTTTAGGAGTTGCATTGCATAACATTCATGCATTTCATGATAGGTTGTGTTTGTTATCCTTTTCAAAAATAAAATTAAAAAAAAAAGGGGAAAGGAAAAGGAAGGAAAAATGTGTTTTGCATTATTTTTCTTGGACTTATAATCAAGGTTGGCCATATTATCTTTACATAACATGTTTATGTACCTTGTTTAGCTTGTATAGATTTATTTTATTGCACTTTGCTAGTTTTAGCTTTGTAGTGCATGTTGTGTGGGAGTTGTTTATAGTTTTTGATCACTTGATCTTGATCTTGAAGTCACATGTTTTTGATTGTTTGGACTTGAACTTAATGAGAAAGGCATAAATAACCATCTCACCATTGTTTACTAGCCAATCACGAACACCTTAGTGCATATCATAAGATTCGGTGCTCGAGAAAGTGTAGCACATGCACAAAAAGAACATAAGGTGTAGCCTTGGATTAATGTTAAAATTGGTGTGTGCATTATTGGCCTATAATCAATTCACAATAAAATAAAATTGGTGTGTACATTATCTTGGCTATTATAATAATTTCCAAATCAAATAAAATTGGTGTGTATATTATGAGGCAAAATAAGACACTTATATGATTGCAAGCTTGTTTTCTAGGAGATGTGAGAGTTATATGATGTAACTCTTTAAGTGATAGTCTCTTTCAAACTTATGTGATGAATTATGTAGAAATTGTGATTGATTACTATCTACATATCACCTCACATATATCTTAAGCTATTGCTAGTTGCACACACTACACAAGTTATTCTTTGCTAAACTTAGTACATAATATTGTGTGTGATCTTGTTGTGGCCATCCAAGATTAAATGTGCCCTGATTCTAATGCAAAATATGTTTAATGGTTGAATTTTGAGGACAAATTGGTTGAAAAAATTGTTTTGGGAGATCAAGGTTGAATTCAAGTGTTTTTGAAAAACTTTTCATCTCATACTCATGCATTTCATTCATAAAACAATGTGCTTTGAGGAGTTTCTGCATTAAAATGCTATGTTTTTCAGAAATCAGAGTTTTCCAGATTTTCAATCGAGCAACAAAATGCGATAAAAATTAAGGTTTGAATCTGCCTAGCTCGATTAATGCTGGACCGATCGAAATTCGTACTGTGAGTTTTTAAAAAGGTTTTTCTCTCACGTGTTCTTCACACTTTTCAAATCTTTTCAAAAGCTTTTTGACTGTTCCTTTTCAACCGATCCATTCCAAGCCAAATTTGTCGTTTTCTTCCTAAAATTTCTCAAGGGTTTTTGTCTTCTTGTGCTTGTAAGTCACTTTTACCATTTCCTTTTCATTTTATTCACATTTTTCATGCATTTTAGTTGAAATTTTCGAACTCATAATTTTTGGGGTTTTTGATTTTTAAATTTTTTTCTTTCACATTTGTTTCATTTTGTGATTTGGGAAAAATTTGAAATTCTAGGGCTTGAAAGTTTAAGAAATTGGGGATTTTGTTCAATTGGGCTAAAATTGATGAAATTGACTTGTGTTATTGATTGATTATGTCATTATATGATGTTATCTAACTAGTGTAATGATAAATTGATTAATTTGTTGGGATTTTTGAAATTGGGTTTTTTCAAAATTTGAGGTTTTTGTTCTAAAACTCTATGTTCAAGTCAATTGTTGGTTTATAAATGAGCTTGATGGGGAGAGTAGAAGGAACTTTGAGCTTAGGGGTTGGTTACCTCTTATGGATATAGAGTACCCTCCTCTGGCTACCTTGATAAGAGAGTTCTATTCGAACCTCTCTGTCCACTCCGATGTTTCCAACACTCACTATGTGATGAGTTGGATAAGAGTATGCCATTGCTCCTTTAGTGGTGGCCTTCGCTCTTGGGATACCTTTGGTACGACAGCCTATGTACCTTTATTCTGAGACCCCTCCTCTTGATGACATTATATCATATCTCACCGGTACTTCCATTAGTTGGGGTACTGATCCTCGTATCACCTCTCATGAGCTTACTGAGCTCAATTACTTATTTTTCTGGATTTCTTGCCATTCGATTTGGCCTATTTCTCATTTGCACACCATTCATATTGAGAGATGTGCTTTTTTGTATGCTCTTGTGACTGATGCTCCTATGTGTTTTCTATCTCTTTTCATTCGTTCTTTAGTTGAGGTTCATAGGATTAGTTCTAAGTCACATGGTCTTTTCTTTCCTGTTTTTATTCATAGGATTTTGTTACATTTAGGATTAGAGGAGTTTCTTGCATCTGAGCCTGTCCATATCATAGCTCCCATAGGTGCCACCTTCCTTAGACAAAGAGCAGTTCAGATGAAAGCTAGCTCTAAACGCCCTCGAGTAGAGTCTTCCACAGGTGCTGCATCTCATCCTCCTTCTTCAGGTGACCTCACAGCTGAGGAGTTTGTTGATCCCACTGCCACTGTTGATCCTCCACCTTCTTCTTCGGGTGATTCATCCATTCGGAGTATGTTGGATACTGTCATGATTGTCAGGCGGCACATGGACAACTTTTGGTGGATGTGCTCACAAAGCTTTAGGCATTGTGTGCAGATTTGGTGAGTGCTCGGCGGTCTTCTCCACCACCTCCTTTTGATGATGAGTCTTGATTGCCCTTTGGCAATTTGTCACAAAAAGGTGGAGTGTTTGTTGATGGAGATAGGGGGAGTTTTGTTAGATTGTATCTAGGAGTTTCATGATGTATATTTTTTTTGGCTCATGATGTATTTGTTTTGGTCCTGATGTATTTATTTTTATGGGTTGTATATGTTAGGGGGAGACACTTTGTTTTTTTGTTTCTTTTACTGTTTCTTGTTTCACATGTGCTACATTGATTATTGATTTATATTATAAGGCTATTCATGGTATATGTCTTTTATTTTCTGTTTTGTGAAATCAAGAATTTTATTTTGTTTTACTTGTACTTTCCACACATGCGTTTATGTGTTTGTTGAGTGTTTCAGGAAGATACAGGTTACAAGTTTATTCAATTGTGCTGCTGTCTACCACTAGCAACTGATAGATAGTAGTTAGGTTGGATTGTTTTTGGGCATGTTGATTTTTAAATGGGCTATTTGTAACTTTGAGCATTTCAATTTTGTTATGTGTTTTGTTACGGATTGCCAAAGAGGGAGTTTGTTAGGTTCTAAGACTTTAGGAACTAAATGTATTAGAACTTCAATGTGTAATGTGTTAGCAAACCATGATCAAAACTTAGAGTCTAGATTTAGGTTTCTCAAAGTGTGTTTATGTGTAAAGTTAGAATCAAGTGATTGCAAAATTTATTGGACTAAATCTGCAAGGCTCGATCGATCGAAAATTAGACTCGATCAATTGAACCTCATGTAGGATTGTTTTTTCTACATAATTCCCAACTCAGCCCAAGCCCATATGACGTGTAGGGTTTTATGTTTTGCTTCAAGTATAAAAGAAAAAACCCTAGCCACATTTAAGAGGTTGTTGATATGCTGTGTGTGTGAATCTTCTGTGAGATCTAGAGGTGTTTACTTTCATATACACTTAGGGTTATCAAGATCAAGATTGATGTCAAGAATTTGGTGATCTCTTCGGTTGTTCTTTCAAGAGCTTAAAGAAAAACACAAGTAGGAGAACTTGTGGTTTCTGTGGATCAAAAAAAGAAGTAATCTGTGGACTCGGAGTTGTCACGTGGTCATGGTAGTAAGTTTTCTACACGAGATAGCAATAGGATGTTAGTGGTCTAAGTCTTATTGTTCAAACTTCAATTCTTTCATAGTGGATCTGTTTTACCTTGATGATAGCTAGGTTAAATCCTCCCCAAGTTTTTTACCGGTTTGGTTTTCCTGGGTTATCATATTGTTGTGTTATTTACTTTTCCGCACTATTCACATGATAAGATTTGAATGTGTTTAACCTAGATCTTATTAATGAGCTTGTTAATCAACTTGGCTTAATATTAGGTTAAACAACTTGTGTTTTAAGGTGTCTAAAAACGTACATGTTCAACCATATATCTTGTGATCGCCTAATTCTAAAGGACAAATAAAAGATGTAAAAATGGAAGGATGACCCTAAAGTTATGGCATACCATAAGAAAATTGGGATAAAAGAAAAGAAGTTCTCACATATAAGAGACTTATCCCTAAGTCTAAAGGTATATCTTAACTTGAAAGTTTCATAAGATTATAGCCTAATTGCTATCATAAGCCCAAATTAAAAAGCTCTTTTGAAAAAAAAGGAACTTTGGGCCTAAGATAACAAGTATGCTATGGACTTAGCATTGTTAGGGACATATTTTATGTAATTGGCTAATCCTTTGACAAAATACACTTTACTTTTAATTGGGTAGATCTAGGATGGGTTTAAGACTTCAAGAAACATCTTGTTCAAGTCAAGTGTTAAAACCATGAAGATCTGACCAAGAAACAAGTGAAGAAGAGTTGTTCATTAAAGCTCGACAACAATCTCGACAGAAAAACTTCTATCGAGATTTAAAGTCAAAACTCGACAGAAGCTTGACACAAGTTGTTTCTGTCGAGACTTACGAAATCAGAAATTTCAGATCTGATTTTTGGCCCATGCTGAAATATTTATATAGGATTTATTTTCTCACATCCCTAGACATATATAATGCTTATTTTAAAGGCCGTTGAGCATGCAGAAAGTGACCTAGTTCGTATTCTCTCTAAAGAAGCTACTGCGTCTTTAAGCCAAGAGTTTTGTAACCAAGGAGCTTCTTGATCTTCATTGTTGATGAACTAAAAAACTTTGCAGCCAACAACCTTTTCAAGTTGTTGGAGTTAGTCACATACGGGGATCCATGCATCATTGGTTAGTCATGTACTAGGATTCATGCATTGAATTGGAAGATTGCCACTACAATACAAGTCCAATTGGGTATTGGGGTAAGGGTTCAACTGTAGGTTAGTATTTTGGGATAGGCCAAAGGGTTAGGTAAGATTTCTTATACTTGTAACTACTTGTGATTGATAATAGTGGATTCATGGGAGTGGTGACTTGAAAATCATCCAGTGGGGTTTTGCCTTGGTGGTTTTCCCCATTCGTAAACAAATCACCTGTGTCAAATTTATTTTCCGCTGCATTTAGATAATTTGGTGATTTGTTTGTGCTGCCACGCCATTGTATGAAATTTGATTTAATTAATTAACTTGTGTAATAATTAATAAATTGCAAGGGGTTAATACATTTTTGCCCTAACAAATGGTTTCAAAGCAGGCACACTTTGATAGGTTTAATCTTTGTTGTGTGATCCATTGACCCCTATTTGTCATGGATAGAGGACAGTTTCTCATTGTACCTCCTTTATTTGATGGCACTAACTATGCATACTGGAAAGTACGCATGAGAGTTTTCTTGTAGTTTTTAGATGAGAAAGTGTGGCAAGCTGTGGAGATTGGCTAGACTAAGCCAAAGGAAGCGCTGACTGATTGGGATGATGGAAAGATCAAAGTGGTAAACTTCAACAATAGAGCATTGAATGCCATTTTCAGTGCGGTCATGAATGAGGAGTTTAAGAAAATATCCTTGACTGAAACTGCAAAAGAAGCATGGACCATTTTCCAGACAACCTATGAAGGAACTAAGGCCATTAAAGATTCCAATCTTCAAAGGCTTACTACAAGCTTTGAGGAGATCAAGATGGAGGAGGATGAGTCATTCGATGAGTTCTATGCCAAACTCAAGGACATAGTCAACTCAGCATTCAATCTTGGTGATTATATTCCCGAGCCCAAGATTGTGAGAAAGGTGCTCAGATCTCTCCCTGAAAGATTTCATGCCAAGATAACGGCGATTGAAGAATTAAAGGATATTGACACCATTCCTTTGACAGAGTTGATTGGCAACTTGCAAACCTATAAATTGGGTTTGACTAGACTTGGGAAAGGAACCAAAAGTAAGAATATGGCATTGAAGGCCAAAAGTGGTGAGACTGATGAATCTTCAGATGATGAAGATTCCAAGATGAAGTCTTACATCACTAGGCAGTCCAGAAGTTCATGAAGAATGCCAATGTGAAATGTTTTGACAAGGACTATAAGCAATCCAGTTCTTCTCAATTCAAAAGTGAAGACAGAGGAAAGAAGGTTGCTAAGGATGGTAGTCAGTATATTATTCCCTCCGGATCAAAGTGCTTCAAATGTCAAGGTTTTGGACACATGAAGCAAGAATGTCCAACATATCTCAAGTCGATTGGGAAAAGCAAGGCTCATGCTACTACCTTGAGTGATACTTAGCCGGAGATTGAGTTAGATGACAATGATGACGAGGGAATCTTGAGTGCTTTCACTGCCACAGTGGATCCTACTGAGGGGATCATAGAAGCGGTGGATGAAGAAGAGGACTTGGTGGAATCCCAGTTCAAGAAGATGGATGAATAGGATGACATCCATACAGCCTATGAAAAGTTATATAAGGTATCTGAAAAGCATGAGAAGTTGTATAGGTTGTCTACTAAGAAGCTTAGCAAAGTGGAGCTGGAATGAGAGGAGTTATCCATAAAGGTTGATGAAGCCAATCAAACCATTGGCGCACTGAGGTTTGAGAAAAACTTCTTGGCTGAAAGAACCAAGAAGCTTGAAGCAGAATTGTTCCAAGTTTGAGTTCAGTTGAAGAAGACTTCAAGTGCAAAGCTGGATGAAATGCTGAACCTCCAGAAATCAGCTTCTAACAGAATTGGCTTGGGGTATGAACTATCTAACTTTTCTCATATTGCCTCCTCTAGTAAGACTATTTTTGTCTCACCTGCTAATAATGAAAATCTTGAGAAAAATGAAACTAAAATTGAGATAGCTAGTGAGAACAATCTAGACAAAGGCAAATCTATTCTAGGAGCACCCCCTATGATAGAGAAGAAAGAGACTAGAAACCCTAAGAGCAATAAGGCTAAAAATAAGAAGTCTCAACCAAAAAAGCTGCATTTCTGTCATCACTGTGGAGCTTCAGGACACACTCGTCCGAATTGCTATAAGTGGTTAGTCACTCAACAGAGCAATAGTGTGTTATCATTTGGTGGTCAAGGTCAGATTCCACCATCTTTGGGTCATCTTGGAGATCTTCTCAAGGCCCTCACGTTCCTTTCGAACTTGAACGGTTTCAATTCTTTCCCCTCACCTCCGGAACAAAGGTTCAACTCTAGGAAATGATCTTCCTCCAAAACCAAAGTTTGGAAAGAAAAAGGATAAAAGTGATTCAGTCACTTTTTCTCTCTCTCCCTATATGTTTTTTTTTTCTTTTTGCATTACTTATTTGTTTTGCTTTCTTGTTTTTGAGTCAGTCTAGTTTTATGCTTTGTATGTTTACATGTTTTTGTTTGTTTGTTTTCTGGTTTTTTTTTTTTTTTAAATTTTGTTTTTCATAAAAAAAAAATTTTGAAAAAAAAAAAACACAAAAACGGTGTGTGTTTGTGTATCTTGGATGGCCATTGAAGCAAAGTTTTCTAAACTTTGTATATTTTTTAGCTTAGATAAGCATTTCTATGTACAACTAAGCAAGTAAGTTTTGTGGCTCGTGTTTGTGATGAGTACGATCAAGTGATCTTTCACTCTTTATATTCTAATCACTCTTTTTGACGGGAAGGACTAGAAAATCCTAAGAGAAAGGCATAAATAACCATCTCACCACTAAAGCCCGCCAATCATGTATAACATCTGTATGCTCTGGCATAGCAAAATTGTGACGTTTTTGGCTTACATAATTGGGTATTTCTTTTCTCTCTATATATGCCCTTGCATGGAATGTTCAAAAAGAAAAATATGCAAAGAACATGAAAAGCAAAAAGATCAATGTGTGTGTGTGTTTTGGATTTATGGATGCTTTGCTTATATGTTGAGAGATGTTTTGAGAGCTTAACATGTTGAGTGGATCTTTGTTTGAGTAGCTTGCTTGTTGCATTCATCTTTATGTGTTTTTCCTCCCTTGAAAAACTCATTTTCTTCAAGCTTGACAGCTTTCTTGACAGATACCTCGACACATCCTTTTCTATCGAGCCTCTTTGCTTTGCTCTTGATAGATTCTCGATAGTACGGCCTCTGTCGAAATTTTCTTCTGACCTCTCTATCTCCTTGACAAATCCTCGACATATTCTCGATCCATCAAGATCTTTAGGTTTCTTCTCGATAGCACCTCAACAGCTTCTCGATCCATAGAGATGATTTCCTTGAGCTTCTGTCTCCTCGATACTTTCTCGACAGATGTTTCGATCCATCGAGCTCTGTTTTTGCTGTCGACAACACTTCGACAGCACCTCGACAAATTCTCTTATGTCGAGATTTAGTGCTTGATAGATTCTTGACAGATCCTCGATCCATCGAGCTATGTTTTTCTATATATAGCTGAGGCGCGATCCGGTTCTCATTCCTTTTCTCTCACCTCGATAGAACCTCTTCTCTCTCAATCCAAAACCCTAGTTTCTCTCTAAAATCCTTCAACCTACTCCAAGTTCAGCCTAATCCAAGCTCCAATTTCTTGGTAAGACCTCTTAATCCCTCTTTCTACATGCATTCATGCATTTTAGACCTAGGCTTTGGGGTTTTTGCTATATTTTGGGGTTTTTGAGTTTTTTTTTTTTTTTTTAATGAATATTGTGGGTTGGGATATGTGAATCTGATCTTATATGACCATGCATTGCATCCTCATTGCATTATAACAATGTTTCATGCATATTTAGATGTGTGTGCTTGATTATTGTTGTGAGTGCTGATAGGTTTGGATTGGATTTTACCCATGATGCTTTTAAATTCTCATGTCACATGTTCATGCATTTTTGATGCATACGTTCTTTTCTTATCTACTCTGAACATGTGTTTACAGTCTGTTCTTTCTTTCTCTCTCTCTCTCTCTCTCCAATAGACTGTGTCATGGCACCTAAACAGCGCAAATCTATTCCGGCTCGGAATCCTCATGGTTCCGGGTCATCTTCTTCTTCTATTCCTCTTATACCTTCTCATATTTGGTTATGTAATGAGAAGGCCTAGAAGGACATCTTTGAGAACTTCCAAGCCCGTGGTGTTCATCTGGAATGCCAGGTCATTCTGTCAGATTTCTCCAACACTATGCTACTTGATGTCATTCGGACTTGGGGATGGGAATCTCTATGTGAGAGACCCGTGCGTTGTCTTGTCGTGTTTATACAGGAGTTCTACTCCAACATACATGGCATCGATACCTCTGTGCCTCGGTTTGTTTCTACATTCAGAGGTACACGTATAGTAGTTACCTCGAATCTTGTTGCCGAGGTACTACATGTTCCTAGGGTAACGCATCCTGACTACCCTGGCTGTGATCATCTACGGACTGTGTCCAAAGACAAGCTTATCTCTCACTTTTGTGAGACTCCTTCCATATGGGATGGTAAGCTAAACACTCCATGCTCGGGCTAAAGGCTCGAGATTCCTTAACATGGTAATGATATTCACTCTCACACCATTGTTTCACTATAACTCCAGCATTGAGCCTCGTGCTCATTTTCTTCTTTCTTTGATGGAGGATTTTACCATTGACTTTCCCTCTCACTTCATCACATCTATCATAGTTGTGTATCAGGACACTGCTACCTGTGATAAGCTCATCTTTCCTTCGGCTATCACGTGGATCCTTCAGCACTTCTCCATTCCTATTCCTCTCTCTCCTCTCTTCACCATTATGGGTGCCATTAGTGCTAGTTCTATCCGGCGGAGCGAGGCCCAACTTCGACCGAAGTGGCCATGAGTGGAGATGACCAATCTTGCAGCTTCTGCTGTTCCACCCTTCTCCTTCTCCGCAGCTGGTGTCACTCTCAGATGCATTCATTTTGGTGGTCGTCTTAACTATCTCACTGATGAGATGTGTCAGATGAACACTAGGATAGGACGCATTGCACGCCGACAGGCTCACATCGGCGGCTATGGACCTTCTCCCTTTCCTTCTTCAGAGCGTCCTGTAGTTTCTCCTTTTGAGGATGACGAGGATGATGCTAGCTCTTCCGGCGATGACGAGATGACGACCTCTTAGTGACTTGCCCTTTGTCATTTGTGATAAAAAGGGGGAGTAGTTTTGGTTTTAAGAGTAGTCTTGTACTTAGGGGGAGAGTTAGTATAGGAAATTTTTGTTAGGGAGAGTGTATATAGTATTGGGGGATGTAGTGAGGACTATATTTATTTTCATTTCTTCTTTATTTACATTAGCCTCTTGTATACCGATCTTGTGACCATTTTATTACATACATTGTACTTTATTTTCATATATATGATGATGATGTATTTTTTCTTCACCTACCTCTACATGTGTTGTTTATTTTCTATCTTTATACACATGTTTTTTTATGTACGCATTCTTTATTTCTGTTTCACACATGATGCATTGATGAGTTTTGTTTAAGTGTTTCAGAAAGATAGGCTGTGAAAGTCTATCATGCCGTGAACTCATTTCTTGCAAAGTTTTTCAAGAGTTTGTAGTAGGGATAGATTTACTTTGTAATACAACAAGTGGTTATGAGTTTAGTAATTTAAGACTTCTCTCATGATTATTTGTTTTGTTGTGGTTTTGTCACAAATTGCCAAAGGGGGAGATTGTTAGGGACATATTTTATGTAATTGGCTAATCCTTTGACAAAATGCATTTTACTTGTAATTGAGTAGATCTAGGATGAGTTTAAGACTTCAAGAAACATGTTGTTCAAGTCAAGTGTTAAAGCCATGAAGATCTGACTAAGAAACAAGTAAAGAAGACCTGTTCATTAAAGTTCGACAACAATCTCGACAAAAAAACTTCTATCAAGATTTAAAGTCGAAACTCGACAGAAGCTTGACACAAGCTGTTTCTGTCGAGACTTACGAAATCAGAAATTCTAGATCTGATTTTTGGTCCATGCTGAAATATTTGTATGAGATTTCTTTTCTCATAACCCTAGATACTTATAAGGCTTATTTTAAAGGCCATCAAGCATGCAGAAAGTGACCTAGTTCATTATTCTCTCTGAAGAAGCTACTATGTCTTTCCGCTAAGGGTTTTGTAACTAAGGAGCTTCCTAATCTTCACTGTTGATGAACTAAAGAACTCTGCAGCCAACAACCTCTTCAAGTTGCTGGAGTTAGTCACATACTGGGATCCATGCATCATTGGTTAGTCACGTACTGGGATTCGTGCATTGAATTGGAAGATTGCCACTACAATACAAGTCCAATTGGGTATTGGAGCAAGGGTTCAATTGTCGGTTGATATTTTGGGATAGGCCAAAGGGTTTGGTAAGATTCCTTATACTTGTAACTGCTTGTGATTGATAATAGCGGATTCTTGGGAGTGGTGATTTGAAAATCACCTGGTAGGGTTTTGCCTTGGTGGTTTTCCCCATTCGTAAACAAATCACCTGTGTCAAATTTATTTTCCTCCTCATTTAGATAATTTGGTGATTTGTTTGTGCTGCCACGCCATTGCATGAAATTTGATCTAATTAACTTGGGTAATTAATTAATTAATTGCAAGGGGTCAATACATTTTTTCCCTAACAAGCATAAAAAGTCCTACAAAGTCAATATGAATTTTGCTAATCTTGGGCCTTTTTGTTGTATGCCTAAACCCAAAATGATGAGAGCTTCATGGACCATGAGAGGAAGGCTACAATATATTCTAGCTAGAGGACTTTTTCAAAAAAAAGAAATGACGATAATGAAATGAAAGAGAAGAGTCCAAAGGTGATGAATATATTGTCAGCCTATGTTTGAAACAAAGGGTTGAAAATCTTTAAGTACATTCTAATGAAAGTCCATAAGATGAAAGCATTATTGTAAGTGGACCAAAGCCCAATGAAACAAGGAGTAAGGTTTATGAGAGGGAAGGGAGTGATTTTGTAATTGGGCCTTCATTAAAAAGGACTTAAGGACTTTCTAAGAACATCTAAAAAGAACCTTTTAATTGGGATATGGAGTTAATGAAAATGGGACTTCTTTTTAGGCATTATTGCACCACTAAGGTCAAGAAAACACGTCCCCACTTCAATTTGGATTCGAGAAAAGCACGGAAAGCGTTTGGTCAAGATTGAGGACACACATCAAGAAGAAGTATTTCAAGAGGGGGAATCATCTTAAGCAACAATGGCCGCTCCAATTAGCGACAAAATCGCATAAAAGATATTTAAGGCGATGGAAGAACAAAGCGATGTTCTCAAGATGGGGGAGTTGCCTCACTAAGCTGGAAGAAGCGAAGTTGAAAAAGGCTGCACATGTAGAGATTCTCGATGATAAAGAAGTGGAAGGTTGGGATGTAAGAGACAAGGCTGATTATGAAAGGGACAAGCAATTTGATAAACTCACGGTAGAAACTGTAGCCATAAGAGAGAAGATGGAGAAGATGCAACTAGCCTTTCGCAAGGCCTAAGGGATGGATGTTTGTCTCTATAACATGGGGGGCATAAGCTATAAAAATCTCATTGTACTACCTCCAAAGTTCAAGATTTTTGATGCGGAAAAGTTTGATGGAACTGGCGATCCAAAGCAACATGTGAGTAGGTACTTAAGCATTGTTGAAATGAAAGGGTTGGATGAGAAACAAACTTTGCGTGCATTTCCTTTCTCACTTACCGCGCGGGGGGGGGGGGGGGGGGGTGGTGCATTAAGGCGGTACAATAGCTTGGATCCTAGCAAGACTAAGGTATGAAATGAGCTAGTAAAGTTGTTTGTGGATCAATTCATCTTCAATACTATGATTGATGTGACTTTAAGAGATTTGGAGACCACTAAGTAAGGAGTAGGGGAAACATTCTCCAAATACATGACAAGGTGGAAGGGAAAGGCATCAAGGATTTTCTCATATCTTAAATCGTTATAACATGAAGACACTCATGCAATCTTGCAATGTTTTTCACACAACACACAATATTCTTTGCTAGTTTTGATACATGTGCAGGTACAATGTGATTTGGCCATCACAAGGAATACATGTGTTAATGTATGCTCACTAAACTGTCTTAACTTTTTTTTGAAATATAAAATTGGTTAGACTTGTTTAGTGTGCGTGTGTGTGTTTTGGATCTATGGGTTTGACATTTTTCTTGTTGAGAGATGATTTTGAGAGCTTAAAATGTTGTTTGGATCTTTGGTTATATAGCATGCTTGATTGCAATCATGTCTGTGTTTTTCTCTTCTTGAAAAACTGTTTTTAAGTAATCTCGACAACTGCTGGACACCTCTTGATAGATAGGCTATCTATCAAGCCCTTTCAGCTTCTTTTTATTGCATTCTCGATAGCTACTCGATCCATCGAGGAACTTTATGGATGTTGGATAGATGCTCGATAGCTTCTTGATCCATTGAACCTCTTTTGCTATGGAAACCTCTCGATAGATCCTCGATAGCTCTTCGATAGCTAATTCTCACATTTTAAAGCTCGACACCTCTCGATCCATCGAGCTTTATGATTTTCTATATATAGGGTTAGCGCCAAAATTCTCTCATTTTCTCCGATCTCCCTCGATAGATTTTCACTTCTCTCTCCCAAACTCCTCAAACTCAACCTCTTCACATTTCTCACTTTATCTTTGGCCCAAATCAATTTTTGTTCATCTGGTATGATCTTATTTCTCTCTTGTATCATGCATTTCATTCCTTTTTACCTAAGTTTTGGGTTTTTGAAATTTTTTTGGGGTTTTTCAAAATTGATGAGGTTTTTGCAAAATTTTTGGGTTGGGTTTTGCTCGAATGAGTTTTAAAACATCATGCATTGCATTACATCTGCATTATAACAATGTATCATGCATTTTAGATGTGTGTTTACTTTGTTGTAGTGATGTGTACTGGTAGGTTTAGGTTGGGCTTGAATGTTCCAATAGTGTGTAAAACACCTATGAACGTTTAGACCTCCAATTTACAAATTACCAACACAAGCTTATAATCAAACAATATATGTGTGGAATATGAAAATAAGCTAAAACAGAATTGGTAAAACAATCTAAACCGAAATAATCATAACCACAGCAGTAATTAAAAGGCAACGATTAAGGGAAGAGAGATGCAAACACAAAGACAACACAGTGATGTGTTATCGAAGAGGAAACCGAAATCCTCAGCAAAAAACCTCTCCGCCACCCTCCAAGCGGTCAATAATCCACTAGAGAATAAAGTTGGTGTAAGGTTGAATTTATTCAATCATTTTGTTGGCTTTATTCTGTGCCAAATTTGCTTGTAATTTAGCATTTAGAAACCCTATATTTAGGTGGGAATCATGTAAGGGTAGTGTGTGAGAGAGTGTGAAGAAAAGATCAAGAGTGTGCACTCAAGAAGAGTCTCGTGACTGGATCTCACGACTGGCTTGCGACTAGCGAGTCGCCAGATGGGCACACGTGTGAAGCATGCAGGGGGAGCTAAAGAGTCATGTCAGCTGTTGCATTACAGGACAAATCTTCTAGTCTGGCCAGGCCGTGAGCTCGCGACTAAAACTCGCGACTCATTCCAGTCGCGAGCTCAAGTGGCCAGAACACCCTGTTTGTTACAAAACTGACTCTTCGCATTCCATACGCACCCTACTATAAATACCCTTATACCCACATATTGTAGAGAGCTTCCAAAGAGAATTTTGAGAGAGAAACCCTAGAGAAAAACAAGATTGACTCATCCACAATCTTCATCCTTTGATTCTCCAAATTCCTCTACTCTCACCCTCTCCCTTGTTACATCCTTGAGAGGTACATTAGCCAAATCCTTATCTCACCATACCTATATCTGTGGGAAGGCTTTTTGGCGCTTGGGAAGCAGTTAAGAAGGGATTAATTCATTTTGGTTGATGCAATGGGCTATTGCGAGATCTGGTAAGCTAGAGAAGACAAGGTTCAGGTAACCCTTTTGGAGCAAGAAGCTTGGAGGGCTTAGGTGCATTGGGTAGATTAGGCTTGGAGGGTCTTCTGCTATTCATGTATCCCAACTTTATTTTCTAGTGGATTATTGACCGCTTGGAGGGCGGCGGAGATTTTTTTCACCGAGGACTTTGGTTTCCTCTTCGATAACACATCTATGTGTCGTCTTTGTGTTTGCATTTCTCTTATCTTAATCTTTGCCTTTTAATTACCGCTGTGGTTGTGATTAATTTTAGTTTAGATTGTTTTACCAACTTTTTTTTAGCTTATTTTCATATTCTGCACATATATTGTTTGATTATAAGCTTGTGTTGGTAATTTATAAATTGAGGCTCTAAACGTTCATAGGTGTTTTGCACACTATTTGAACATTCAATAGGTATTAGAATGGGTGCACTAGCTGTGGTTTAATTACCTAAGTGCAACCCTTGACTGGGATGGATCGATCTCAATCACTCAATACTCCACCATATTTTGATGGAAGCAACTATGCATTTTGGAAAGTCCGCATGAGGGCATTCCTTTGTTCCATCGATGAGACTGTTTGGGATGCGGTTGATGTTGGATGGACTAGGCTAGAGGCTGCCAAATCCGCATGGGATAAGGCAGCCCTTGCGGCAGCTAACGCTAACAGTAAAGCTTTAAATGCAATTTTTTGTGGTGTATCTCTAGATGAGTTTCACAGGATATCTCACATTACTAAGTTGCAGATGTTAACCACTCGATTTGAAGAGCTGAAAATGAGTGAAGATGAGTCATTCGACTCATTCTATGGCAAGTTGAATGAGGTGGTTATTGGCAAGTTCAACTTGGGTGAGAAAATGGAGGACTCAAAGATAGTGAGGAAAATCCTTCGATCATTGTTGGAGAGTTTCCATGCAAAAGTTGCAGCAATAGAAAAGAGTAAGGATCTTGATGATATCAAAGTTCAAGAACTAATTGGCTCACTTCAAACTTATGAGTTGTCATTGCCATCACAAAGGAAGAGAAAATCCCTTGCTCTTAAGCCGATTAATGAGAGGGTAGAAGCTCACGACTCATCAGATGAGGATGAGGTTGAGAAAGATGTGGCATATCTTGTGAAGAATTTTCGAAAGTTCTTGAAGTTTAAGAAGAATGGAAAGTTTGCTGAGAAGGGAAAATTCCAAAATTTCGAAAAGGAGAAGAAGGACTTCAAGAGGAAAGATGGAAAAGAGTCTCAATCCTCTCAAGGAATCACGTGCTTTGAATGCAACAGACATGGACATCTTAAGAAAGAATGTCCCAATTATTTGAGAGGGAAGGGCAAGGTGTATGCCACCACTCTTAGTGACACTGACTCCTCTGATTCAGATTCAGATGAAAGCTGTGATGCAAAGGGAAACTTTTTTGCATTCATGACCATTGATCTTGTAGAATCTTCGGATGATTTGAGTGTGCTAGTGGAAGAGCTTGGTGAGCACACTAAATTGGAGTCAATGGGGATAGTAGAGGAATCTGATGACGAGGAAGATGAAAGAACAGTGGGACTGCAAGAGACCTACAATTCCCTCCTTAAGAAGACCGATTAATATGCAAAAGTGGCATTAAGAAAATGAAAGGAGCAGAGTAAGACTACAAGAGTCTCTTAGTCCGATACAAGGAGACCAAATGTGAAATGGAGACACTGAACGGAGAGTTAACTAAAGCTTACTCGAAAATCAAATTCCTTGAGCTTGAGGTGATTCAAGCGAATGCTAAAGTAGAGTGAGTCTCCTCCAAGAAGCTTGATGAAGTGTTTGCTCATCAAAAACCTTTCTCCAACAAAAGCGGATTGGGATACACCGGAGAGAGTAGTTCGAGTGTCAAAGTGTCCAAGGATATGAAGTTTGTGAAAGCTAAGGAACCAATGGTAGAAACTTCAGTTGTTGAGAAAGTGAAGCCGGAGAAGAAGTGAAATGTGACTGACCAACGGTTTTTGACTAAGCCTCCTAACCAATCAGTGGTTAAACCTAAGGCTCAAGGGAAATCACTCCCAAAGTCACAAAGAGGTCCAAGAGCTCAACATTTCTGCCATCACTGTGGAATTCAAGGACACACCAGACCGAATTGTCGTAAGCTATGGGCATTAAAGAATGGCAACCATTAAAGGCCAAGTGGACAAAGAAAGGATAAAGGGAACCCCAAGCAATCGAAAGGGGAAGAAGCTATGTCCAACATTGGAGATGTAATGAAGATGATTGATGCATTCACTACCTGCTTGACAAGCTTCAACAAAAGGTTTGAAAGCCAAAACAATAGTACCCAATCCTCTAGGGATATCACCCTAAACGCACGTGCTGTGTGGGTGAAAGGGGGTACTCATGCATAATCATTACAACATGTCCATGCATTAATACTTCCTATGCTTTGTGACTTTGATTGGTTGTGTGCTTTTTGTTATCGTTCCAACATGTGTTGAAAATTCTGTCTGTTTGTTATTTGTTTTGAATGTTTTTACACGTTTTTTTTATCAATCTTTAATTGCTTTTGTGTCAAAAATCCAAAAACACATAAAAAGTAGAAAATCCAAAAAGTTTGATCGACATTTTTTTTTTGTGTATTGTCACAAGCATGTTTTGCCTTGTACCTTTGTGCTAATGGCTTTGTGCATTTACGAGCTTAGCTTGTTTTTTATGCATTCATATCATAGTGGGAAAAATCTTGAATTCTATGTGACTGTTATAAATAGATCTTCAAACTTGTCATGAATGATTAGTCAATGGTTTTGTTGATCTTGAAACTTGCATAGACTTGTGCCTATATATCTTCCCACCTATTTTATTTTATTTTTTGCTTAAAGAGTTCAACAAATGTAAATTTCCAAATGAAAAGAGATAATGAGTTGCAAAAGCCGTTGCACATACTAGTATTTGATTAAGAAAAAGGGAAAGCGACTTTTATGAAAATGTATGATGCCCTAAAAAGCCAAAGGCTTGTTTATCAAATTGGAATATCAAAAATTTCAGGCATTGATCTCAAAAAGAGATGTATTGAATCAAAAAAATCAAATGATATGATGTGTATGAAGCCAAATGAAAAGCTTCAAAATTATGTAATCAAGTTTTGTGAGAGGTCATATATGCATATTTCTGTAATTGAGATTGGTCACTTTTCCTCGTGCTAATTATATATGTCTTGGTTGAATTGATCATTGAAGCTTCACATTAGACTAAGGACTATCTCATCATTGGTACCCACACCATCACACATGTCTATGTTAAATGAATGCCTTATTCATTTGTGTGATTGTACTTGTTTAAATATGTTGCACATGCTCAATTATATGTTGATCAAACACAAAAATATTTTTGAGTGTTTTAATTGTTTTCGGAGAGTATTTTTTGTTTTGAAAAATTTCAAAAAAAAAATTTCAAAAACTGTGCAACCCTGTTTTGGTGACTTGCCTCACGGGTCAAGCCAGTTGCATGCCCCAATCGCAAGCTCACTCAGAAGGTTTTCGCGACTCTCTGGGGGGTCAAAGTCCTAGTTGCGAAAAATACTTAGAAAAATTTTAAAAAATATGGGTTTTTGGAATTTTTGCGACTCATGTTGGCGACTTGTTCGCGAGTGGAAGCTTCAGTTGCGAGGGGTACTCAGAAAGTTTGGCGACTCTCGTCGCGACTTACTCGCGGGTGGAACTTCCAGTTGCGAAAGACACTTAGATAACTTTTCAAAAATTTTGTCATGAAGGTTTCTGGTGACTTGCTTTGGCGACTTGTTCGCGACTCAATCCAGTTGCGAAAATCACGTGTTTTGCGCTTTAACGACAGTTTTTAAAAACTTTTTAGTTTTTCCCTCGCTCATTTTGACTGTTCATTGTCTTGTCTGTTCATCTCCCTCACAAACTCACCGTGTTTCACTCTATAATCCACCATTTTCTTCATCATCTCTTCATCAAACTTCAAGAAAAGGTATGGGTTCTTCATCTTTCTCAAAGTGTTTCATGTTTTTAACCCTTAAATTCTCGAATTTTGAGTTTTTGATGAGTTTTGAAAAACTTAAGTTTCGAATATGGTTTGGGTATATTTGATTGAGTTTGTTAAATAGATATTGTTGACATTGAGAATATGATGCTTGATATACATGTTTTTGTGTATGCTTCTCATTTTTGAGTAGTATATCATGATAGTTCTGTGTTGTGCAGATCATGCTTATGGTAAACTGTCTCAAAGGCAGTTACTTGTGTTTATGTGGATTTCATAGATTACATTGTGCTTAGTTGTGCCTACACACTCATCACTTTTGCACACCACACACACTAGTGTTGCTCATGCTTAAATACATGCTTAAATGCTGCATACTTGGTTCATTTACCATGTTTGAGTGATATGTCTTTCTAAATAACAATGTGTTTTTATTTCATAGACTAACTTGGATCTAATCAAGTCTATGTTTGTGTCTTGTGGATTTGCACTTGGTTCTCTGCTGTGTGTATGTTATTTTGCAGATGTCTCGTCATTCCTCTCGAGGAAAAGAGCTTGTATCTGATGTTCCATCATCCCCTGTTTCAAAACGGACTCGACGTTCGTCTCAAGCTTCTAAAAGTGAGAGATTCAGGACTCCTTTCGATTCACAGACTTTCTCAAGTATTTTTGAAGATGCTCATACTGTGGTAGAAAGGGTTGTAAAATTTGATACCTTGAGAACAACATTTATCCCTAGGATCTTTGAAGCAAAAGATTGGGCTGATCTGTTTGGGAACTTCGAGGACCCGATTAATGAATTGGTTAAGGAGTTCTATTCAAATGCTAGATACACCGAAGTTGAGTTGAAGTGTTAGGTACAAGGAAAGGAGTTCAGCATCAATCTAGACTACATTGCGAAGGTTAGACCTCACTCCATATGATGATAGACTTCCTAAGGTACAAGATATTCTTCAAATTCTTGGGCCAGATCATGAGATTTCATCCAAAGGCATGTCTATTGGAACTGCAAAGTTTGCACCTGATCTGACGACTCTTAAATTGATCATGTTCTTAAACCTTTATCCACTCTCGAATACTGCATTGATTAACCTTGGCCGAGCACAATTCCTATGTGATCTCATCATCGGAGTTCCGATTGACATCTGTGCCCACATTTTTCAGACCATTGGGAAAACAGAAGCTCGAATGGCAACACGAACATGTCTTCCTTTTTGTAGTCTTCTCATGAAGATCATGGCTCTTGAAGGAACGTCCACCAACAGATGGAACAATACTGGCACGTCTTCGACCATTATCCATGATATCTCTTCAAGCAAGTAAGAGTCACTCCTCTAAAGCACCTAAGAGTGAATCTTTCATTCATGCCACTTCATCCGGTCATGGATCAGCTATGCCTGTACATACTGAGACTGCATCTCGTCACACTCTTGAGTTGTAGACAACTAGCACTCTGCCTCTACCTTCTAGCTCTCAAGCTGACAGGATGACCATTTTGATTGAGGGTTTGTATCAGTGTATTTCCGGATTTGAAAATGTTCTATACTCCACCAACAACCAAGTTCAGATGCGTCTCACAACCATTGAGACACAGTTAGATGCTATTCAACAAAAACTAGAGAATAGCCTTTCGCTATTCGTGCCAAAAAGGGGTAGAGCAAACTCATTGTAGAAGTTTGGATGATAGCATACAACAAGGGGGAGAGCAACACAAGAATGGGAAGTGTGCATATTGAAAAGGGGAGTTGTGTGGGCTCAGAAGAAGAATACTGATACATACATACTTTACTTTTGACTTTTTTTGTGCTTATGTGTTTATAGTTTTAATAACTCTTGGTATTTACATTGTGCTACTGTTTAAAGCTTTTAGTACTTTGGTTTATTTATTTCAATTGTTATTTAGTATCTGTGGTTTGTACCCATGCTTTGTAGCTTAGTACTTGCTGTTAATGTTATGCATTTCTTTAAGTACTTCACTTTTGTGCCTTTGTTGGATTTTTTATCCTTGATGCAATTACCTTGTGTTATTGTATCGGTTAAGTGTTGGACATGCAAATGATACTTTGCAACTGATTTTATTAGCTTGTATGTCCGGATGTTCATTCCTTGTGTGAATGATCATTGTGGTCACTATTTATAGTGATTGTTCTTTTTTGGTCAAGCCATGCTTTATTGTTTCATTCCTTTTTGCTTGATTGCATTGTGCTTGTTCCATATGCATTTCAAGTTTTCTGCTTACAATGATCGTATTGTTTTATTGTTTTCAAGAAATACTTGTCCATATGGTTCAAGAGCTTCACAGATTCTAAAGTTAGGCGCGAGTGAGTTTTGTTCAACTGTTCCCAGCTTACATGTTAAGTCTAGAGTTCGTTTTTTCGTGTCAAATTTGCTTGTAATTCAGCATTTAGAAACCCTGTATTTTAGGTGGGAATCATGTAAGGGTAGTGTGTGAGAGAGTGTGAAGAAAAGCTCAAGAGTGTGCACTCAAGAAGAGTCTCGCGACTGGCTCGCGATTGGCAAGTCGCCATATGGGCACACGTGTGAAGCATGTAGGGGAGCTGAAGAGTCATGTCAGCTGTTGCACTACAGGACAAATCTTCCAGTCTAGCCAGGCTGTTAGCTCGCGACTCAAACTCACGACTCATTCCAGTCGCGAGCTCGAGTCGCCAGAACACCGGGTTTGTTACAAAACTGGCTCTTCGCATTCCATACACACCCTACTATTAATACCCTTATACCCACGTATTGTAGAGAGCTTCTAGAGAGAATTTTGAGAGAGAAACCCTAGAGAAAAATAAGATTGACTCATCCACAATATTCATCCTTTGATTCTCCAAATTCCTCTACTCTCACCCTCTCCATTGTTACATCCTTGAGAGGTACATTAGCCAAATCCTTATCTCACCATACCCATATCTGTGAGAAATCTTTTTGGTGCTTGGGAGGCAGTTAAGAAGGGACCAATTCAGTTTGGTTGATGTAATAGGCTATTGCGAGATCCGGTAAGCTAAAGAAGACAAGGTTTGGCGTAACCTGGTTGGACCAAGAAGCTTGGAGGGCTTAGGTGCACTAGGTAGATTAGGCTTGGAGGGTCTTCTGCTATTCATGTATCCCAACTTTATTCTCTAGTGGATTATTGACCGCTTGGAGGGCGACGGAGAGGTTTTTTGCCGAGGACTTCGGTTTCCTCTTCGATAATACATCGCTGTGTTGTCTCTATGTTTGCATCTCTCTTCTCTTAATCTTTCCCTTTTAATTACTATTGTGATTGTGATTAATTTCGGTTTAGATTGTTTTACCAACTCTATTTTAGCTTATTTTCATATTCCGCACATATATTGTTTGATTATAAGCTTGTGTTGGTAATTTGTAAATTGGGAGTCTAAACGTTCATAGGTGTTTTGCACACTATTTGAACATTCAGTTGGGATACATGAATAACATAAGACCCTCCAAGCCTAATTTACCCAGCGCACCTAAGCCCTTCAAGCTTCTTGCTCTAATAGGGTTACGCCGAACCTTGTCTTCTCTAGCTTACCGGATCCCGCAATAGCCCATTGCATCAACCAAAATGAATTGGTCCCTTCTGAACTGCTTCCTAAGCACCAAAAAGCCTTCTCACAGATATGGGTATGGTGAGATAAGGATTTGGCTAATGTACCTTTCAAGGATATATCAATGGATAGGGTGCGAGTAGAGGAATTTGGAGAATCAAAGGATGAAGATTGTGGATGATTCAATCTTATTTTTCTCTAGGGTTTCTTTCTCAAAATTCTCTCTGGAGGCTCTCTACATTTCGTGGGTATAAGGGTATTTATAGCAGGGTGTATAAGGAATGCGAAAAGTCAGTTACAACCAAACAGGGCATTTTGGCGACTCGAGCTCGTGACTGGAACGAGTTGCGTGTTTGAGTCGCGAGCTAACTGCCTGGCCAGACTAGAGGTTTTGTCTTGTAGTGCAACAGCTGGCGTGACCCTTTAGCTCCCCCTGCATGCTTCACACATGTGCCACCCTTGGCGACTTGCCAGTCGCGAGATCCAGTCGCGAGGCTCTTCTTGAGTGCACACTCTTGAGCTTTTTTCTTCACACTCTCTCACACACTACCCTTACATGATTTGCACCTAAATATAGGGTTTCTAAATGCTGAATTACAAGCAAATTTGGCACGGAATAAAGCCAACAAAATGATTGAATAAATTCAACCTTACAATCTCCCCCTTTGGCTATTCCGTGACAAAACCCTAAAACAAACTCTAGACTTAACATGTGAGTTGTGAACAGTTGAACAAAACTCACTCACACCTAACTCTAGAATCTGAGAAGCTGCCTATGTTCCTAAACTCGTCTGTTTAGGGGTTTTGTCACGGAATAGCCAAATGGGGAGATTGTAAAGTTGTGATTTCCAACTATCTTGTGTTGGCTTTAATTCCAGGCCAAATCTGATTGAAAGTTCAAATAGCGTTGAAAACACTCTTGAACGTTTAGACCCCCAATTACAAATTACCAATTCAAGCTTACAATTAAACAATTAATGTGCGGAACATGAATATAAGCCAAACACAGAATTGATAAAAAATCTAAGCCAATTATAATCACATCCACAACAGAAAATAAGAGGCAAAGATAAAGGGAAGAGAGATGCAAACACAAGGACAACACGCGATGTGTTATTGAAGAGGAAACCGAAGCCCTCGGCGTAAAACCTCTCCGCCGCCCTCCAAGCGGTCAATAATCCACTAGAAAATGTAGTTGGGATACATGAACAACAATAGACCCTCCAAGCCTAATCTACCCAGGTACCTAAGCCCTCCAAGCTTCTTGCTTCAACGAGGTTTCGCCGAACCTTTTTCTTCTCTAGCTTACCGGATTCCGCTATAGCCCATAGCATCAACTAATAACCATTGGTCCCTTCCAAACTGCTTCCCTTAGCACCAAAAGACCTTCTCACAGATGTGAGTGTGGTGAGAAAATGATTTGGTCAAGAACCTCTCAAGGATGTATCAATGGAGAGGAAGAGAGTAGAGGAATTTGAAGAGTCTCTTAATGAAGATTGGGGATGAGGCAATCTTGTTTTTCTCTAGGGTTTCTCTCTCAAAATTCTCTCTGGAAGCTCTTTACATTTCGTGGGTATAAGGGTCTATATATAGTGGTGTGTGTTTGGAATACGAAGAGACAGTTTTTTCCAAACAGGGTAAGTTGGCGGCTTGGCCTCGCAACTGGTCTAAGTCGCGAGTTCAAGCCGCGAGCTAACGGCCTGGCCAGCCTGGGACTTTTGTCCTGTAGTGCGACAGTTGGCGTGACCCTTCACCTCGCCGCATGCTTCTCAAGTGTGCTGTAGTTGGTGGCTTGCAAGTCGCGAGTCAGCCACGAGTCCTAGGCGCGAGTCCCTGCTTCTTTGCACAATCTTGAGCATTTCTTCACACTCTCTCACACACTACCCTTACATGAATCCCACCTAAATACAGGGTTACTAAGTGCTAAATTACAAGCAAATTGGCACGGAATAAAGCCAACAAGATAGTTGATAAAATTCAACCTTACAATCTCCCCCTTTGGCTATTCCGTGACAAAACCCTATAACAAACTCTAGACTTAACGCGTGAGTTGGGAACAGTTGGAAAACTCACTCACACCTAACTCTAGAATCTGTGTAGCTCTTGAACCATAAGAACAAGTATCTCCTGAAACACAACAACACAATAAGTTCATTGTATGCAGAAAACTTGTAATGCATATGGAGCAAGCACAATGCGATCAAGCAAAATGGAATATAGCAATAGACCATGGCATGACCTAAGCAGGCAATCACTACATACTAGTGATCACAATGCTCATTCTCACAAGGAATGAACATCCGGACTTGCAAGCAAATAAACTCAATTGCAGAGTATCATTTGCATGTCCAACACTCAACCAATGCATAAAACATATATGCATATAGGAATAAGATCCTACAAGGGCACAAGAGTGATGTACTTAAAAGAAAATGGGTGACATTTAACAGCAAGTATGCATGACATATAACAGCAAGTACTAAAAACCTTAAAACCTTACAAAAGCAACAGGTATAAACTAAGAACCTTAAAAACCTACAACGGTAACAAGTACAAACTAAGAAAATAAAATACTGAATAACTTCTCCATATCTACACAGGAGTTAAAAAAAAACTAGCAGACAGAACACAGTAGACAAAACAAGTGTATATGTGAGAGTGTATAACAACTATAATAACTCCCCCTTTCAGTATGCACACTCCTTTTCATTCTTATGCTGCTTTCCCTCTTTTTGGCATGAATAGCTAAAGACTTTCTTCCAGCTTCTATTGAATAGCATCTAGTTGTATCTCAATGGTTGCGAGACGCATTTGATTTTGATTGTGAAAGGAGTGAAGGAGCCGTTCCAAATCAGAAATCCGATGAAGCACATTTTCAATGAAGTAATTTTGCTTGGGTGTTTGAAATCCAAGGGGAACAGATGGAGTGCCGGTTGATTGTACAGGTGTAACTGTAGCATGAGCTGATGGAGATGCAGGTGTGGATGGCTCACTCTTAGGTTTCTTGGAGGAGTGACTCTTGCTTGCTTGGAGAGTGTATATGGATATTGGTCGAGGACGAGGCACAATTTTTCCATCTGATGGAGGACTAACACCTTCACGAAGGATGATCTTCATGATGAGACTACAGAACGGAAGATTTGTTCGTGCTGCTGATCGGGCCGCTGTTTTCCCAATGATCTGAAATATGTGGGCACAGATGTCAATCGGGACACCGGAAATGAGGTCACACAGGAATTTAGCCATTCCAAGATTGATGAAAGCAGTTTTTGACAATGGGTAGAGGTTGGAGAACATGATCAGCTTTAGAGTTGTCAGTTCAGGTGAAAACTATGCAGTGCCTATAGATGATCCTGTGCTTCCCACTTCATGTTCATTCCCAAGAACTTGAAGAATGTCTTGTGCCTGAAGTACTCTGTCATCATATGGAGTTCGATCCACATTTTCTGGTCTGGTGATGTGAAGAACCTGGGCAATGTAGTCTGCATTGATGGAAAATTCTGTTCCTCGTACCCAGCATTTCAACTTTACCCCTGTGTATCTGGCATTAGAGTAGAATTCCTTAACCAATTCTTCAATCGGATCCTCAAAATTCCTAAAAAGATCAGCCCAATCTCTTTCTTCAAAAATCTTAGGGATAAACGTTGTCCCTAGGGTATCAAACTTGACAATTCGTTCCACAATGGGAGGAGCCTCTTTAAAAGTGTCTGTGTAGGTCTTTGAGTCAATAGGTGTCCTGAATCTCTCAATGGTAGAGTCTCTAGATGACTTAGATGAGAGTCGTGTCCGTTTAGCAACCGGGTTGACGGGTCATTATTTACAATGTCTTTGCCTTTGGAGGAACGACGAGTCATCTGCAAAAGAACAAACACACAGCAGAGAACCAAATGCAATACCACAGGATACAAACATTAGTTTGATTAGATTCAGATATAAGAATGTGAACCAGAGAGATTTTACTTAAACACAAAAACATGAACCAGGTTAACACCAAGAAAACATAAGCAACACTGACAAAATAAGTAAAATAGGCAAACAAATATGATGATGATCAATAATAACACAGAATCAAGTGAGCAATGAGCATCACAAAGTCACAAGTGACAAATATTGTGACAAAATACCAAGAACATGATATGAATGGAGCAACACATTCATGAAACACATCACAGAGCACAGACTCTCTATAAGCACCAGAAAAAAAATCAAATGACCATAAAAAAAAACTAACACTTAAACAAACCCTCATACGAGCATGATATAACTCAAAGCATAATGACAACAACACACTAACAGATTCAAGAAAGTCACACTCAAACCATGAAATATGAAGTGAGGGAAAGAAAACCCATACCTTTTTCTTGAAGATTTGAGAAGAAATGATGCCAAAATGAAGGATTTTCAAAGAGTGACACGGTGAGTTTGAGAGAGAGAAAAGGGGAAAGACAATGAACAGTCACAAAAGTACGAGGGAAAACTGAAAAAGTTTTAAAAACTGACTTTATAACGCAAAACACGCGTTTTTCGCAATTGGAACAAGTCGCCAATAAGTCGCCAGGGTAAGCTGCGAAACACTGTGAAACCAAGATTCTTCAAAAATCTTCTAAGTGTTTTTCCGCGACTGGAAGGTCTACCCGCGAGAGAGTCGCGAAAATCTCTGAGTACCCCTCGCGACTGGACCCTCCACCCGCGAACAAGTCGCCAAGCTGAGCCGCGAAAGTCACCAAAACTCAAATTTTGAAAAATTTTCTAAGTATTTTTCGCGACTGAGACCTTGACTCGCCAGTAAGCCGCAAAAAATCTCGGAGTGGGCTCATGACTAGGGCATGCGACTGGGACAACCCGCGACTTAGTCGCCAAAACAGGGCAACACTGTTTTTGAAATTTTTGACATTTTTGTAAAAACAAAATACTTTCCAAAAACAAGCTAAAACACTCAAAAATCTTTTTGTGTTTGATCAACAGAGATTGAGCATGTGAAAACACATTTAAACAAGTACAATCACACAAATGAATATGGCATTCATTGAACATAGACTTGTGTGAAGTGTGTGAATATAAAAAATGAGATAGTCCTTAGTCTAATGTGAAGCTTCAATAATCAATTCAATCAAGGCATACACAACTAGCACTAGATAATGTGACCTATCTCAATTTTAGAAATATGCATATATGACCTCCCACATAAACTAGAGTACATTTCTTTGAAGCTTTTCATTTGGCTCCATATACACCATATCATTTGATCTTTTTGAATCAACACATCTCATTGTGAGATCGATGCCTGAAATTTTTAATATTTCAATTTGATGAGTTAGCCTTTGGCTTTTTGGGCATCATACATTTTATTTTGGTCGCTTTCCCTTTTTCTTAGTCAAATACTAGTATGTGCGATAGGCTTTTGTAGCTCAATATCTCTTTTCATTTGGAGATTTACATTTGGTGAGCTCTTTGAGTAAAGCAATAAAATAAAAGTGGGAAGATATATAGGCACAAGTCTATGCATGTCTCAAGATCAACAAAACCATTCACTAATCATTCATGACAAGGTTGAAGATCTATTTACAATGGTCACATAGATTTCAGAATTTCTTCCACAATGATATGAATGCATAAGAAACAAGCTAAGCTCGTAGATGCACAAGGCCATTAGCACAAAGGTACAAGGCAAAACATGCTTTGAGACAACACTCAACAATGCCGATCAAACTTTTTAGGATTTTCTACTTTTTATGTGTTTTTGGATTTTTGACACAAAAACAGTAAAAAGGATGATAAAAAAGAAACTATGTAAAAACATTTAAATACGAAAAAAAAAAAAAAAAACCAAACAGATTTCAAAACAAACAAGCAAAAAGCATACCACCAAGCATATTCACAAAGCATAGGAAGAATTAATGCATGGACATGTTGTAATGCTTATGCATGAGTACCCCTCTTCACCCACACGTCACGTGTGTTTGGGGTGATATCCCTGACGGATTGGGTACGAGAGTTAGGACTTTCAAACCTTCTTGTGAAGCTTTCCAAGCAATTGGTGAAGGCACCGATCATCTTCATCACGTCCATCATTCCGGAATCATGATTTTGACTTCTTGGTTGCTCACCACCCCGAGACCTCTTGTCATTTCTTCTTCCTTGTGATCGAGGAGTGCTTGCATTGTTTAATGCTCTCAGCATATGACAGTTGGGTTTGGTATGCCCTTGCAATCCACAAAAGTGACAGAAATGATTCGTTCTAGGACCCCGTTGTGATCTTGGAATTGATCTTCCTCTAGCTTCAATTCTGGCTTCTGATTGATTACGGGATTTATTTAACACCCGTTGATCAGCCACATTCTTCTTCTTCTCAGCCTTAACTATCTCAGGAATAGGCTCTTCTACAACCGTATCTTTGGCCTTTACAAACTTCACTTCTTTGGTGACATTGGTTGATAAGCTACTCCCTCCAGTATATCCCAACCCGGACTTGTCTGAGGAAGGTTTTTGAGATGAAATAACATCTTCTAACTTCTTGGCTGAGACCCTCTCTATCTTTGCATGAGCTTGCACTACCTCTTGCTCAAGAAATCTCACTTTTGTGTAAGCTTCTGATAACTCACCATTAAGTGTTTCAATCTCACACTTTGCCTCCTTGTATCGTACCAGAAGACTTTTGTAATCTTCCTCAGCTTTCTTCATCTTCTTCACAGCCGCCTTTGCCACCCTTGCATACTCACCCGATTTCTCAAGGAGTAAGGTGTAATTCTCTTGAAGACCAGATGTATCTTCATCCTCTTCAGCCTCCGATTCTTCAACAATCCTAATAGAATCCAAATCAGAATGCTCACCAAGCTCCTTCACAAGTGAACCCAAATCATCTAAGGATTCTACATGTGCAATGGTCATGAATGCGGAGTAATTTCCTTCTCCGTCACAACTATCTTCAGAGTCAGAGTTTGATGAATCTGTGTCACTTAAAGTGGTAGCGTAGACCTTTCCTTTCGACTTCAAATAGTTGGGACAATCCTTTTTGAAGTGTCCATGTCCATTACACTCGAAGCATGTGATTCCTTGAGAAGATTGGGAATCTTTACCATCTTTCCTTCGGAATTCTTTCTTCTCCTTCCCGGAAGTCTGAAATTTTCCTTTGTCACCAAATTTCCCACCGTTCTTGAGTTTCAAGAAATCTCGGAAGTTCTTTACAAGGTATGCCACATCTTTATCTACTGCATCCTCTTCCGAAGAGTCATGAGATACCACTCTCTCTCATCAATTGTTTTAAGGGCAAGAGATTTGCTCTTCTTCTGTGTGGGCAGTGACAATTCATACGTCTGTAATGAACCAACCACCTCTTGAACTTTGATGTCGTCAAGATCCTTGCTCTCTTTAGTGGCTGTTACTTTGGCACGAAAGCTTTCCGGCAATGATCGAAGGATCTTCCTTACTATTTTAGAATCCTCCGTCTTTTCCCCCAAATTGAATTTGCCGACGACCACCTCGTTCAGCTGACTGTAAAAAGAGTCAAAGGACTCATCCTCACTCATCTTTAGCTCTTCAAAGCGAGTTTCAGCATCTGGAGTTTGGTGTCCTTCACCTTCTTAGTCCCTTCATAAGTTGTCTCCAAAATTTCCCATGCTTCCTTAGCAATGGTGATATGTGAAATCCTGTGAAATTCTTCTGGAGAGACACCAGAGAATAAGACCTATTCATCTCAAAATGGGGTTAGGGATCGCACTAAGGTGTTTAAACCACAGCAAGTGCACCTGCTCTGATACCAATTGAAAGTTCAAATAGCGTTGAAAACACTCTTGAACGTTTAGACCCCCAATTACAAATTACCAATTCAAGCTTATAATCAAACAATTAATGTGCGGAACATGAATATAAGCCAAACACAGAATTGATAAACAATCTAAGCCAATTATAATCACATCCACAATAGAAAATAAAAGGCAAAGATAAAGGGAAGATAGATGCAAACACAAGGACAACACACAATGTGTTATCGAAGAGGAAACCGAAGCCCTCGGCGTAAAACCTCTCCGCTGCCCTCCAAGCGGTCAATAATCCACTAGAAAATGTAGTTGGGATACATGAACAACAATAGATCCTCCAAGCCTAATCTACCCAGGTACCTAAGCCCTCCAAGCTTCTTGTTCCAACGAGGTTGCGTTGATCCTTTTTCTTCTCTAGCTTACCGGATTCCACTATAGCCCATAGCATCAACCAATAACCATTGATCCCTTTCAAACTGCTTCCCTTAGCACCAAAAGACTTTCTCACAGACGTGGGTGTGGTGAGAAAAGGATTTGGTCAAGAACCTCTCAAGGATGTATCAATGGAGAGGAAGAGAGTAGATAAATTTGAAGAGTCTCTTAGTGAAGATTGGGGATGAGGCAATCTTGTTTTTCTCTAGGGCTTCTCTCTCAAAATTCTCTCTGGAAGCTCTCTACATTTCGTGGGTATAAGGGTCTATATATAGTGGTGTGCGTTTGGAATACGAAGAGACAGTTTTTCCCAAATAGGGTAAGTTGGCGGCTTGGCCTCGCAACTGGTCTAAGTCGCGAGTTCAAGCCGCGAGCTAACGGCCTGGCTAGCTTAGGACTTTTGTCATGTAGTGTGACAGCTGGCGTGACCCTTCACCTTCCCGCATGCTTCTCACGTGTGCTGTAGTTGGCGATTTGCAAGTCGCGAGTCCTTGCTTCTTTGCACAATCTTGAGCATTTCTTCACACTCTCTCACACACTACCCTTACATGAATCCCACCTAAATACAGGGTTACTAAGTGCTAAATTACAAGCAAATTGGTACGGAATAAAGCCAACAAGATGGTTGATAAAATTCAACCTTACAATTATAATTTCTTCAATCATTTTTCCCTGTATGTAAGTGGGTTTATTTGTAAGGGATAAGTGTGAGAGATCGGTGAAGAATCAAGCTTCAGAAGTTGAATCTGTGAAATTCGTGACTAGCTTGTGAGTAGCTTGTGAGAAGCAACCCACGAAATGGCCATATGTGAAGCACATGATTGGAAGCTGAAGAGTCATGTCAGGCTGTGAATTTCGTGAGTGTTTTGCCAGAAGGGCCATCCAGCAAAGTGCCCATGAAACCCTCTGTTTGGCAAAAAGTTTATTTGCTTTACCAATTTCTTTACCCACACTATATATACTCTCATTACCCACGAATTGTAAGGAGTTCTTTTAAGAGAGAAAACCCTAGCAAGTACACTTGAGAGTTAGAGATTGTTATACCCACAATCATCTAAACATTTCCTTATGGTTTTCCTCAAACTCCTACCTCTCTATCTCTAGATCCTTGAGAGGTTGTTATCCTAAACACTTACCACACCCATTCTAAGTGTTAAGTGAGATTTTGGTGCTGCTGGGAAGCACTGGAAGGAGTCATTCATTGGTAGATGTAAACGGGCTAAACTGTAGGATCCGGAAAGCTAGAGAAGACAAGACTCCGAGAAATCTGTTGGTAGCAGGAGCTTGGAGGACTCAAGTACATGGGGTAGACTAGGCTTGGAGGGTCTTTTGTTATTCGTGTACTCCAACTTTATTCTCTAGTGGATCAATTTCGACTTGGAGGGTCGCGGAGAGGTTTTTCGCTGAGTTCTTCAATTTCCTCCTCGATAATACGTTTCGGTGTTATCTTGTGTTTGCATCTCTCTTACATACTCTTTAAGCTTTCATTTTATTGTTGATGATGGATTAATATGGCTTAGGGTAGTGCTATCGGTTCATTGTGCTTTTTTACTTTTGTTCCACACTTAGTTTAAGTTAGAGTAAAAGCAATCTAGCCGTAATTTTTAATTGGGGGTCTTAACAAGCTCTTGTGTTTTAGCACAGCTCTGAGATTTCATAGCCCATTGTGAATCCGCTGTGTGGGATATAAATACCATTGTTTCAGATTAGTGTTAGTAATGGTCGTGTTATTTTAGAAAGAAAACTGTATTGCCACACTTTTTGTATAATTTCCCTGAAAATAGTAAAATCACTGCACTCTGTGAATGTAGAAAAATTGTGGAACCACGTAATTTCTTGTGTTGTGTGATTGCCTTTTGTGTGTGTGTTATTTTTTTTGTTTTTGTTTTTGCATCTCACAGATCTGAGAATTCAAGTAAGCAATGAGAATTGAGAAGAATGAGAAGACCAACTAGGTGCATCCATCCTTTTGTTTTACCTTTCTGATTATCAAAGGGTAAGCCATCAACTGGAAATGATTTGTAACCGATGCTCTTTAGTACCATCCTACATAAAGAGAGGACACATTACCATAGAGTTAGTACCTCGTTTCAATGACTTGGACATAAGATATAGTAGGCACACTTTAGTTTGTTTATTCTTTATGTTGGTTTCACTTATCATCACCAAGAATAAAGGAATTCATTCATCTTCTAGTAATTTAAATGGTTTTCCTTTCTAACCATGACATGGCAGGCATGGCATGATCTGGTATTACATATTTTTTTGTTTATTAAAAAAGTTGTAATATTTACAATTAAACCTCAATAGAGTATTAGTAAAATTATTAATAGCTTACTATGTGAACTATATGAAGATTCAAAGCTTCTAGCAGAAATTACCCGCATTCAAGGTCTTCAAATTGTCCAGTACCAACTGCAATACGTTTTCCATCGCCAACATCTACAAATAATATTGAATAAATTCCATGCAATTATGCACACTTGAACAAACTATAGACACATAATGATTGTGTAGTTTTGGAAAGGATCCTATTTTCCTTGACATTTTCACAAGTCAGCTTGGAATTCTGAAGAATGGAACATAACCAGTTGATTTAATGATGATGAATCTACAAAAGTTTGTTCAATGTGCTGAATAGACACAATTATTGCAGCCACAATAAGCTGTAGGACACAAGAAGGCTTACTACCTTTAAGAACTGTGTTCTCAAAGTGCATGCCAGAAATATGGCCTCTTCTTTCATCCGACTCTAGAAACCTATCTGGTTTCCGGAAGAAAACAAAGTGGAGTTCACGTTGACCGGATCTTGGATGGGAAGGTCCTGTGGTGCGGCTGCCTTAGAGAGCAACTCATAAACCCTCCTCTGAATTCGATAGTTCTTTCTCTTCCTTTGCCAAATGGCAGCATCACAAGATATATATAAAAACAATAGAAAGGAACAAGTATTAAAAATGAAATGAAATAAAATAAAACAAAATAATAGATAAGAGTCGCTAAAACAAGGGCATTTTATATTGTCGATGGTAGTAAAAAGGACCTTAACGTCACAGACACCATTATTATTATTATTATGGTTGCTATTGTTGTCATGCTATTATTTATTTATTCTTTTTGTAACAAATATACCCTATTCAATATTGTGAACTGCACAAAGAAATAACTGAAAGTAGAGATATACCTCATCTTTCGGGGTTTTAAGAAGATCAGTCTCCCGTAAATGAATACAAAAATCTTTAATATCTGCAATAAGATGCCAATTATTCCATTGGGAGTGTATAAGGTGATTTAAATCCATATTGGGAGTGTATATTTGTGTGCAATGTATATTTGTTTAAGTATTAATATAGACTTGTGCATTCATGAATGGGATAGAATTTCATCTAAGTAGCTTATAGACTTAGATGTTAGAATACATTATGCATGAGTTGTCCTTATTTTACTAAAGTAGCATTCATCTTGTAATTGTAGTCAAACATGGATAAAAGTTGGATGACAATGCGTAAGACACCCGATGGTAGATTAAGCCATCCATATATTGAAGGGGTCAATGCATTTATTAATTTTGCAAGAGCGGTTGGACTTGAGTGGTAATATTCCGTGCCCGTGTATTCACTGTGTGAATTGCTGTCGACAATCTCCTTATATTGTGCATATCCATTTGCTTCATTGTGGGATTATGCAATCTTACATTAATTGGTATAATCATGGAGAATCTCGTGTATTGAACGAGAACATTCATGATAATGAAATGTCGGATGGTGATCATATGGATGGTATCGATGCCTTGGTAGGTGACCGAATTAGAGGGGAACCAAGAAATGCAACCGAAGATGAGGAGGTGCGTCATTTTGACAAACTTGAGGAAGATGCAAAATGCGAGTTGTATCCGGGTTGCACTGATTATAGTATCTTGAAGTTTGTTATTGAGATGTTGAATGCAAAGGTAATGAGCAACTTGAGTAATTAGGGACTTGATAAGATGCTAGAATTGCTGAAAAAGGGTTTACCGAAAGGTAACTTGGTTCCAAGGTCAAATTATAAAGCAAAGAAGATATTACATGACTTGGGCATCTCATACGAGCATATAGATGCATGCAAAAATGATTGTGCACTATTTTGGAAGGAAAATGAAAACCTTGATAAATGTCCGGTGTGTGAGGCGCCTAGGTACAAGGATACACATGCCCAAGGTAAGAAGAATCTTCATAAGGTATTGCGTTACTTCTCGTTGACACCGAGACTGAGGAGATTGTACATGTCAGGCCAAAGAGCTAAGGACATAAGATGGTATATAGACAAACGTGTGGATGATGGGATAATGAGGCATCCGGCTGATAGTGAGAAGTGGAAGAAGTTTGATTTGCAACATCCTGATTTTGCCCTCGAACCTCGCAATATAAGGTTGAGGTTGGCTACAGATGGATTTAACCCTTTTGGGAATATGAACAACAACTATAGTATGTGGCCTGTCATACTTATCCCCTATAACCTACCACCTTGGCTGGTTATGAACAACAACTATAGTATGGACCTTGTTGATTAGATGATTATGTACCACCTATTGGTGACGATGACAATGATAATGAGTCATCTAATTCTATAATCCATAAGGTACAATAGATGTTCCATAGGGTACAATAAATGATAATAACTTTATTGTTCCATTACTTGTAATGACTTTATTGTTCCATTATATGTATGTTTGTTAGTTATAGATGGCACCAGGACGACTTACACGCTCGCGAGGTGAAGCATCTATCCCGATGGTCCAATCTACGAAAACACCTCCTGAAGCAAATCCTCCCGCCCAAAGTTCTTCTAGTGCGAAGGTACAGACTACCGGCGCATTAACTAGCACGACTGGTAATTACATACTTAATTACAACTGCACCGTGTTTTTACTATTGAGATTATACTTCACTTAATTTAGCTATAATGTACATGGAATGTATAATTTTTTAACATTAATAATGTTTAAATAGGATCTACTAGCAGAAATACCCATGGAACAACACATGGTATAGCAGTACGAGCACTTGTTGAAAAAAGTGGTAAGCTGCCAGTATGTATAGCTGCAGAGTACGATGCTCCTGTTGGGAAGAATGCGTGCAAGCTTGTCAATCAAATTGGCGTACAAGTGCGAAGTAATTTATCCAATTACAACGTGAAAAATTGGAAAAATGTTGATGCTGCTACTAGAGATGTGATGCTTCAAAATATCGCGGTAAATTTACATTAATAACGTCTGGTCTTTGTTGTCACTAATCGTATTAAATTCATATAGTAATATTTTTGTAATACATATACACTTTATTTTACAGGATCAGTTTGAGCTACAAGAATATTCCAACTTGGTAACGAAAACATTAAATATAAAATGTGGAAGATTATTGAGTTCCAACTCCAACAAGTTGCATCAGGCTTATAAAAAGCTCGTACAATCTCATGGTGCTAACTATGCATGAAGCCACCCACCAAAGAATGCCACACTTGAGCAGTGGACTAAACTCATTGAAGGGGGATGGACCAATGAGGATTGGTTGGTAAATTATTTATGCGTATACTATTATTATCCAATGTTTACTAGATTATGTTGTCAACTGATTAGATTAATATTTAGTGATAGGCCAAACACGTATTGACCCCTTGTGATAAATTAACCAATTAATTTAGCCAAGTGAATTAATTTATATAATAACTAATAGTCGAAACGTTTGACTTTTTGTTGACCGTGTCTCATTGCACCACGTGGCTACATAAATTTATGCCACACACCTACACACCTACATTTAAAAACTGAACAATTGTGTCTTTTCGTTTTGCAGAATAAGACACTGAACAATTGTGACTTTTGGGATTTTAAATAACTAACCACAACCAAAAGAAACAAGCCGTTACACTGTATCTTACTATTGTTTTCCCCTTGGTACATATAAATATAACCGGACTGCAAGAAAACTGCGATTTGCAAGCAATTTCTCTTTTCCCACCGCACACCTCTGTCTTTGAAAAAAATCGCTGACAATCTCAACACCAATACAGCAAGTGATCAACATGTTTATGAAAATCTCCGGCACTTCCGAGTCATTACCACTAAGTAAACTGGAGGTGCATTTTCGTGGTCTGCCATTTTCGTCCTTATTTATCACTTCATTCTTATCTGCCTTTGTTTTTCTACTATTTCTTTTATATTTTGACTACTGATTATGTTGTTTTTCAAGGGGTACTCTTGAATCATTGTTGAAGAAAATGGAACAATTACCGCCGGTAGTGATGATGGTACACCACACTATTTATATTTATTAACCTCAAATTTGTGTAACACTAACAAAAGTTGACTTCTCTTTAAAAAACCATATTGTTTCATTGGATACAAGTACCATACAATTGTAAAACAAAGACACAGAAAACACAGAAGAAAAAAACAATAGAAAGGCCAAAATAATAAAATCTTAATTTCATGATCTGATGTGTCTCTCTACTTTTCAACTTTACAGGTCTGAAGAGGGAAAAATATAGGTTGACGGATCCCCATGAAGTGGGCCTGACGATTCCTCATCTATGGGCTGATGAAGGATGGATCCATTGCGTACAATACCTGTAGTGGACGGATCCACATGAACGGACACAACATAGATGGATCAATTATCCACGTGGCAGCCAGAAACCCTAGATGGGAAATACTTGCGGCGCACGCCATAGAATCCTAAGGTAAATGGAATCCTAGCGCAAAGAGGATTTCAGAAGCTGCGCGCATTAATGAAGATCTTCTCTATAAGGAAAAGACTTGTCCATCACGTTTAAGACTACTTAAGAGGATTCCTATAAGGAAAGGACTTCAACTCCAAGGAAAAGAGGTCAACCTTCGACTACTATAAAAGCCCCAATACCCTCACAAATCAAGGTATGCATAATTAACCCCTCTCTGGCACTTTAGAGTTGTGAGAAGTTCTAACTTGACCTTCGGAGGGTACTTGGCCGGCACTACACTGGTGCTTTTTGTAGGTCTTCTCTTTTTGTTGAGCATGTGAAATTTTGAGCGTGTAAGTATCGTGTGACTCACTGGTGATTTTTCGACATCATCAAGGTCCAAACTCCACCAAACCCAACAGTATCCCATTTTTCAACTTTTACAGCATTTGACAGAAGAAGAGGAAGAAGAAGATGAGAATGAAAGCAGTGGACGATCTTATTGTGGGGAAAAGAAACATAAATAAAATAAAAAACTGAAAACATAGGAGAGAGTTACAAAGGCACTATGAGGGAAAAGAATATTAAAAAAAAAAAAAAAAGCAGACGAAGGAATGTCATAGAAAAGATAAGAATTAAGAGAATTAAGAAAGGTCATTCTCAAAAAAAAAAAGAAAAAAAAAGAAAAAAAGAAAGAAAGAGAGAATCAAGAAAGGGAAAGAATTAAAAAGGAAAAGAAGAAGTGGCATTGTAGAAGAGGAGATGATAGTCACGTGGGGGAATTGAGTTTTGCTACTTTAGCAACTTTTAAGCAGAAAGGAAATTTCTTGGAAGGTACACATTTTTTTTTTTGGTTGAATTCTTGGAAGGAACACATCAAATACCATTCCATCCTTACTTTTATTATTTTATACCAAAAAAAAAAAAAATTTGTTTCATTTATTTATTTCATCTTTCACTTGGGCTTTGGTTTCCAACTATCTCCCAATAGTGTTATTACAATATTTGTGTTATGTGACTCTATTTAGTTTCCTTTTAAATTGGTATGGACATATAATATACTACAAGGACTAGAGTAATGCTTAGACATGTATACTGTATAGATTTTTGTACATTGCTAATTCAGTATTAATCACAAAAAAAAGAAAAAAGAAGAAGAAGAAGATAATTTAAAGATTTATTTATTCAGTTAGTTTTTTAGGCCTAAATTTATAATGTTCTTGATATCAATTAATTACTTTCTATAAAAAATTTCCAATTAACTATGAATATATATATATTTAAAATATTAAGTCATTTTCTTATGTCCTTTTATTTTCTTTTAGTTATACAGTGTTATTTATTACCTATTTATGATTACTTTTTTTTTTTAAATGATTCCAATGCTTGTTGTGGATAGATATAGCCATCTACCCATCTCCTCACAAGCATTTTATGCATCTACGCTACGTTGCTAACTATTTTTCTTTTTAAAGTCTTAATAGTAACCATTTAATTAAACTCAAATATAATGTTTTTTTTCCTTCCAAACCCATTTAGTAATTTAACTCGTGCATCGCACGGGTTAAGTGACTAGTTAAGTTAATTAACATGCAAAGTGCATGGTAGCACAAACAAATCACCAACTAAACTAAGTATGCAGCAGAAATTAAATTGACATGGTGATTTGTTTACGAATGGGGAAAACCTACACGGCAAAAACCCCACCGGGTGATTTTCAAGTCACCACTCCCAAAATTCCACTATTATCACAACAAGCGGTTACAAGTAAAGGAATCCCAGTACCTTATACCAATCTACAGTTGAACCCTTACCTCAATACCCAATTGGACTTGTTCTGTAGTGACAATTTATCCTTTTGATGCACGGCTCCCAAGTACGTGACTAACCAATTGCGTGGATCCTAGTACGCGACTTCAATCACCAACTAGAGAAGATTGTATGCTGCAAAGTTCTTCAGTTCATCCACACGATGAAGATCAAGAAGATGCTTGGTCACAAAACCCTATGATACACATACACAGCAACTTCTTCAAGAACGGTGAACTAGGGCAAAACTTTGTCTCTGGTCACAATTTGCTTGAGCAAACTTTTCTCAAAGCTTGTGCAACTTGTGTACTCTTTGACGGCCCTTAAAATAATCCTTTTAGGGTTAGGAGAAAAGAAGGCCCAAAGACACATTCATGGATCCCAAGAAAATCAGATCAGAATTCTGAAATTCTTAAACCTCGACAGATAGGAGCCGTCGAGCATACGGGGCTGGAACAGCTTTCTTAAGCTCGATAGATGCAGTTGTTGAGCCAGCTATCGAGCTTTAATGAATTTGCACTATTCAGCTTGTTTCTTGGACAGACTTGAATGGCTTTAACACTTGATCTTACAATTTCTTGAAGTATTAAGAACACCTAGATCTACCCAATTACAAGTAAAATGCTTTTTGTCTAAGGATTAGTCAATTACATAAAATAATGACATATGTTCTTAACAAGTGAAGCACATATGTCCTAACACTTAGATAAAGTAAATGTATACTATTTTATTCATGATCTAATAAATATCTTGAATGTTGTTTATTAGAAAAAATCAAGAAAGAACTCTGAAAATAGGAAGAAAACTTCAGGCAAACATAGATTCGGGACGTACGTGTTTTTTCATTTTCTTAAACCTTAGTATATTACATGTTGTGATTAATTAAGTATATCTGTCTAACACTTGAATGTTATTAATCAGACAAATAATAATGACGGTCAAGTTCCTGAATTCGCAAAAATTTTCAGAGATGTTAATTTCAATCCAAATACAAATATGTGGATACACCATGAGGATGAAGCGACATATGTATGTGTATCATTTCATCCCTATCATGTTTGTAAAGCTATAACATATGTAGTATTAATCTTGTGCTTATTTGTTTCTTTCTCTCTTTCAAATGATAGGAAAATGTTCTCAAAGTGCAAGAGGATCATTGTCAAGATCCTAATGCAATTCCCCTTACACAAGAGGAGATCTCAGACTTGGTTTTTAAGAAGAAGTCCGGTATTGTAAAAGGACTTGGCATGAGATCTTCCTCTTCTCTAGTAACCACCGCCTCATCTAATTCCTCGGTGGAGTATATCCAACGGCTAGAAAATGAGATAATTAAGCTCAAAGAGGCAAGAGCTAGGGACCAAGAGGAGCGAGTTAGGGACCAAGAGGCACGAGCTAAGCAAGAAGAGGTCCAAAAGAATATTCTTAACTTTTTGAGGAGCAAGGGTTATGATGACTCTCTTTTACCTATAGGGGTGGTTCAACTTCAAGTTAAAACACTTTTTAGTTAGTACTTTATTTTAGCAATTGACCCAAACTACATGGTGTGACTACTTTTTTTTATGCATTATTTGAAACTTATTGTATTATATTACACTTGAAAATCTATATTTGCTTTCTACAACTTATACATTAGGAGTTGTGATTTTAATTCATTAGTGTGGCTACTCTTAATGCATTGTTAGACATGTTTTTTATAACATAGTTAATGTTTTTACTTTACGATTTTAATGTAGTATTGTTTTTATATTTGTGCATATTTCTTATTGGTAGCTTTTAGGGGATTTACTTTTGGCATTACTTAAAAACATTTGAGGACATCTTCCATTAGTTCTAATTACATTATGCCACACTTTTTGTATTGTTATAAAACATCTTGAGTTATTGTATGTGTTGCTAACAATTATTGTATGGAAGAAGTATGAATTGGATACTTGTTTTATTTTTTACTTGTGGAATGTATGGATCTTCTTTTATAAATGTGTTGTTAAAATAAATGTGTTATTCAAATGTGAGGTTTTAATAATGTAATGACAGGTTACAAGTTAATATCAAAGTCATGAAAAAAATAAATACAGAAAATAATTTTTAGTGACAAATTTTTTCGTCACAAATATAGCAACAAAAAATTGTTTTAGTGAAGAAATATTTCATCACTAAATGTAGCAAAATTTTGTAAGAAATGGTTTTAGTAACGAAAATGTTCGTCGCTATATGTGCCTAGATTTTCTTAAAAATAGTTTTAATGATGAACTTTTTTGTCACTATATGTACCCAAACATAGTTTTAGTGACGAAATTATTCGTCACTAAATATGATTTAATAAACTAAGGTGTTTTTAGTGACGAAATATTTCGTCACTGAATAGTGTTTTTAGCGAGGAAAACATTTAGCGACGAAACGTTTTCGTCACTAAAAGTTTTTTTTTTAAAAACAAATTGGACTTTTAGTGACAAGGTTTCAGCGACGAAATGAGTTTCATCACTAAAAGTTTGATTTCATCGCTAAAGGTTCTTAGTGACAAAAAATTGGACTTTTAGTGACGAATTTTTTCGTAACTAAAAATACATTTTGTTATAGTGTGTCTTCCTTACATCCAAAAATAGGAGAGAATTAGAGGTTTCTAAATTGAAGAGAAACCGGATCCAGAGAGTTATTCTTTACTTCTCCTTTTGTTTTTGTTTCTTTCTCACTCTTGGTACGAGGGCTAAAAACAAATTGTGGACTTAAAGCAATAGCGTTGGCTTAGCCAAATTTTAACATAAAAAGCTACTTTTGAAACACTCCATATCCGGCTCTATATTCTTTAAACTATATTCCATTTAAATATTCTTTCATTCAATGAACATATTTTTCAAACTCTAACTTTCTTCCCATGGTCATGTTTTTTCAAATTTAGCATTTGAAAGCTGTTTCTGTGTTGTTTCAGGCCATTTAGGGGTAGAAGATAAATCTAGGGAAATCTAAATTTGTTCTAGTGGGTGATGTATCGAATGCTGATGCCTTGACAGATATTTTGTGGTGCAAAGTATATAAGCTTCTAATGAGCACCCTATCCAACCTCTCTACATACTACTTGTCCTTATTTCCTGGGTGTTGTCCGGCATATATAGAAGTTGTAGAGGGATTTCTTGTGAGGCAGGGTTAGAGATGAATTCAATTGGAGGAAAGTATGTGAAGTGTGAACCACTTTCAAATGGCAGACTGGGCATTCAGAACTTAGTCTAGTTTAATCAGGCTTTGTTGGGCAAATGGCTTTGGAGGTTTGCCCAATAATTTATTGATGAAATAGCTCCTAGGATGAATCGGACTTTATGTTTTATTTCTCCAAGGAAGACAAGTACTTTATTGTGTTTCTAAGTTTCTAAGAGTCATATATGATTTTGGTTAGGTTAAGTGAATATATTTATTATTATTTTTGTTTTCCTATGCTTGAGGGGCTGTTCCAAACTCTATCATTTGGCTGAATCAAATAAAATTCAGAGTGTATTTTCAGAATTAAAAACCTCTTTTTTTTTTTCAGAAGAAGGATTTCTTCTAAATTTACTTTTATCCCTTGGGTGGATTCCTTTGGGTGGCAAGTCTCAGTTTATATATCTCTTGGGTGGTGATAATCTGTATCTGATAGAGTGGTGAGCCAAAATAGTTATGTATCCTTAGTTAAATTCTTTTGGGTAGTGTTACTTGTATCTCTTTGGATTATCCCATAAAACCAAAAAATATAAAATACATTTATCCAGCCTATTTCCATTTACCATATCAGTTAAGTTTGGGTTGTCCCTTATGAATCTGGTATCAGAGCAAGTTCTTCCTGTTTGATCTATTGTAGTTTTCAATCTATTCCAGATCTGTCTCTTCATTTTATTCATCAATTCTGTATTTGCTTGTGAGGTTTCTATGTTTATGCCATATATGTTTGAAAATATATATCTTTCTATTTTCTAACAAAAAAAGTAGATCATGATTTCGATTTTTCTATAGTGAGATATTTGCATTTTACTGGGCAAACGTCAATCTGTTAGAGAGTGACGAATTTGCTTATTTTTGTTCAAAATGGCTCCAAGACAATTAAGAAGTGTACAATCTAAGCTTGTTGAGATGAGACAACTTTACGAAGCTCTTCATCAAAGAATGGATAAAATCTTTCATCAAAGTCCAGCCTCTCCAATTCATAATTGTGGGAGAAAACGTGCAATTGTTTTGCAAAGAAGTTGATTCCAATGATGAACATTCAAGTTCTATTTCAGAACCTACTATTGTGAATCCATGGCCTATGGATTGTTCCCTTTCAAACATATTTGAAGACATCAATGAGTACTATAGAGAAGATGCTATGGTAGATTGGTATTCTGCGCCAATTTTTGATGAGTACCATGATGAAGTTCAAGAGCCAACTTATGATGAAGACTATCAAGATGGTGATTATGGTGTTGAAAGTTTTGATATCCAACTAGCGATGACTACCCAAGAAGATGAGCTTTTCTATTTTATGGTTGCTGTGGGAAAGGATGTGGAACCAGTAACTTATGTTTTGAGTGAAGTTCAATCTTTGTTGAAAGGATTCAATGGCTTAACTCTAGAAGAGGTTCTTGCTGGTTTGCCTCCACTTTGTGACATTCAACACCACATTGAGTTCATTCTAGGTGTTATTCTTCCTATCTTGCCTTATTATAGAATTCCACCTAGTGAACATGTTAAATTTGTAAAAGAAGTTGTAGAATTGTTGAAAAGAGATTTGATTATGGAGTCTCTTAGTCCTTGTTTTGTTTCAATCTTATTAACTCCTAAAAGGACTAAAACTTGGAGGATCTGTTTTGATGATACTGGAGCTGATTTGCTTGATTACCTGTTTTGTGCTAAGGTCTTTTTTAAAATCGACCTAGATAGCAACTATCATCATATAAGAATTATAGAAAAAGATGAATGGAAGACAGCATTTAAATTCAAAGTTGACCTCTATGAGTGGCTTGTTTTGCTGTTTAGGTTGTCTAATGCAAGTAGTAGTTTCATGAAATTGATAACTCAAATTTTAAAAGTCTTTTGGGAAAGTATGTGGTGATGTATCTTGATGATGTCTTGATTGACATGAGGGGGAATTCAGCACTTAAAGCATTTTCTTTGTGTTTTTCAAATGCTTCAAGGAAACTGGTTGTTTATCAATCTTGGGATGTGCTTGTTGTTGAGTGATTAAGTTGTGTTTTTAGTATATGATGTGAGTGCAGTTGGCATGCACTTGACTGATGAAAAGGAAAAGGCTTTTCTTGATTGGCCTACTTCTAGAGGACTAACTGATGTGATAAGTTTTTAGGTCTTGTCTTCATTTTGCAACCACTTCATCAAAGGTTTCAATTCCATTATTACTTTTATGAAAAAGGAGTTCCATTGGACTAGCAAAGCCAAAAGAAGTATACAGCAGCTGAAGTTTAGACTTGTTGAAGCTCATTTACTAACACTACTAGAACTTTCTAAAGCAATTCAAGTGGAGTGTGATGAATCTAGTGTGGGCATAGGCGTTGTGCTTATGCAAGAAGAGAGACCAGTTGCGTATTTCAGTGGGAAGTTCAATGATGTGAAGTTGGACTACTTGATTTATGATGAGCTGTTTGCTATTCTCTAAGCTTTGAGGCAATGAGAGCATTATTTCATTTGAGTGGAGTTTGTTCTATGTTCTGATCATAAGGCTTTTAGGTTTCTAAAGGTGCAAAAGAAATTCAATCCAGGGCATATAAGTTGTGTTTGTTACTTCAAGAAGTTTTCTTAGATTTCATAACATAAAGATAGTTCATTAAACCAAGTGGTTGATGCATTGTGTCAAAGATATGGTTTAATGGCTATTATTTCTCATGAGATCATTGGCCTTAATCTCACACCAGATTGTTATGCAATGGATCCACTCTTATCTAAGGTGTCAAATCATGTAAGAAATGGAAAGAATCAAGGGTACTTGATGATGAATGGCTTTCTCTTTAGGGGAAATTGGCTATGCCAACTTGAAGGATCTATGGGATTGTTTGAAGAAATACTTGCTGGTGGATTTTCTGGATATTTTGATTAAGGCAAAATGAAAACTCTTGTGAAGAAAAGATATTACCTTCAGCTATACTTAAAGAGTGATGTTGCAAGATTATGCACACGTGGGTTTCTACCCAAAAACCCTTGAAACATAGCAAAGATTTAAAACGCTAAATCTAACATGCTAACATGCTTTTTAGACATACAAATACGTAAACCTAGACTACATAAACATATTATAACATACTACAACAAGAAAAATAAAGCAAACAAAAAGATTAAAGTGCAAAAAGGAAAAGAAAAGGAAAAGAAAAGTTTAGTCTAGATACCTCAAACAAAAACTCTTCAAGCTTGATTTTTGACTGTTCCCCCAGTCAAATCAATTCACAATTCAATAAAAGACTGATTAGTAATCTTAAACTCAAAGATCAAGACCAGAAAAGGCCCTAATCAAAAGAAATTTGACTTGAGGATGTTTTGTGAAAAACTCCCTCTTTGATTCAGTATTTTTAGTGAATCTTAGTGTTTTCCTGTGGGATTTTTGTGTGTTTTGGAATATACTTTGTAAGGCTACTTATAGTGTGAAAACAGGGGTTTGGAATGACTCTCAGACGATGTGGGATTCGTTCCAAATCTCAACATTAATGCAAAAAACTTGCCTTATTTAGTTTTTGGAATCCGTTATGTGTGCGCAAGATCATGCCTGCGTGCGAAAGCCAATTCTTGTGTGCGCATAGCGAGGGTTTCCTTGGCCTCAATTTTCCAAAAATAGATTTATTTGCCCATTAAAAGTTATATTTTTCATTTTAATATTTTTCAAGTCAATTTAACGTTTGATTGGGCCCTAAACCAACCTTGGGTTTTAGAATTCAACATCATTGCAGTGCCTACCACCACTGCTGCCGTTCATCCTCTGCCATTCAGCCTCACCGGTAACCATCCCATCTCTCTCTTGACGCCATTTCGTCTCCCCTCTACACATTTCCATCTCCCTTGCCACTGCCGCCGGTAACATTCCACCTTGGTGCTGCCATACCAGATCACTCTAGCTCGTCTCCGCCTTCGACGATGACATCTGGCTCCGATCCTCCATGCCTGGTTCATCAAGCTCTATTAAACTTGAAAGGTATAAATGGAAATGTTGAGTGCTTTTGGTGAGAACTAATGAGATTTTGTGCCTTTTTTTGTTGGGTTTGTATATTAGTATCATTTTGTGACACTATTTGTTGAATTATTTTGTATATGGTTTTGGGCGTTTGGAATATTAAACTTGTAAGATTTTATACCTGTTTGGAGTGTTTGGGTGGGTTATTGGGTGCTTATTTGTAGGTATTGATATTTGAGTTTGGGATTTGAAGTTTGGTGAGAAGTTTTAATTTGATTTATTTTGAAAATGAATGATGGACGGTGACATTTTGTTGATATCAAAAACTCTAGTAGCATTGAGGAGAGTGAGGTCACTGAGGGATCCAACAACTAATTTTATGAGGAAATTCTCTTCTTTCATATTTCTCTTTATTAATTCTTCAATCAATTTTACATTCATGTTTTGATGATGATGATGATTGTTTGATTAGGGATGAATATGAGTACAAAGCAGTTAATTTGTTAAAGAGAGAGCATTTCAGCCCGATGAGATTCCCTTTGCTTTACATATGTAATTTTTAAAGGAAATTCTTTCCCTTCTACTACTACTATTCGGAAAATTATTAGGTATTCTTGGAGTACCATAAATGTGTACTCCCACCTCTCACATAAATTTTAGGTCCCACCATGAATTTAATTAATGGGACCCACCATTCATGTGAGAGGAGAGAGTACGCAATTATGGTACTCCGAGAGAACACAATAATTTCCCACTACTATTCTATTTAATAATAATATTTATATGTGGTGTAGATTTTACAAAGCTGAATCCTATTGGTTATGTCCCTGTGCTTGTCGATGGGGACTTGGTGCCTTTTGACTCTTTTGCCATCTTACTGGTTCATATCTATTTCATTTTCTCATCCTACCTTCCCTATTATTTTATCATCAATTCTTCATACATTTTTTAACTAACTAACTTTCACAGTATTTAGAAGAAAAGTACCCCCACCACCATCCATTGTTACCTCAGGATCTTCACAAAAAATCCATCAATTTCCAGGTACTATCTGTCTGGTTTTTTTTTTTTTTTTAATAATAATTACTTTCTAATTTATATCTTAACTTCATAAAATGTGTGTATATATATATATATATATATAACTTATCAACTGCATCTCTGTTCTCATAATATTATTTCTTAAATCAACTTTTCCATCAGCTCAACTAAAATTCTTTATATCATATACTTTTATTTATCGCTTCTACTCAACTGTTCTGACTAAAAGTTTTTGCCCTTTTTCTACAACTGATCCACCCCTTGCATTTATTACTGAATTACACACTCTAATAATCATGTAGCTTAATCATTATTTGTTATGAATCCAGAGATGTAATGGGCCATGATTTGGCAGGTTAAACATTATTTGTTTGTAGTCACTTTGGATTTCTTTGGTCGAGGTGTGTGTTTGCTTGAGCATAATAAGTAACTTCTTATTAAATTTTTGTAAACATTATATATTGTGATATTGATAATTGGTTTTGTGGTAAGTTGTTGTGTTGGAGCAAGTGGGTGGCTTGCATGGTGATATAAGGTGGTTTAAATACATATTGGGAGTGTTTCTTATTTTTTGGAATTGTGAATGGATATTGTTGAGTTATATGTGATGAATATTATTTGAATTATTTTCAATACTTATAAGCATTATATATTGTGATGTTGAAAATTGGTTTTGTGGTGGATTATTGTGTTGGAGCAAGCAGGTGGATTGCATGGTGATATAAGGTGGTTTAATTTCATATTGGGAGTGTTTCTTATTTTTTGGAATTATGGATGGATATTGTTGAGTTACTTTTTTTTTTTTTTTTTTATATTGTTAGGACATATGTGGTTCACATGTTAAGAACATATGTCATGATTTTATGTAATTGACTAATCCTTTGACAAAACGCACTTTACTTATATTTGGGTAGATCTAGGATGTGTTAAAATACTTCAAGTAACCATGTTTCAAGATCAAGTGTTGAAGCCTTCAAGTCTGTCCAAGAAAACAAGCTGAAAGTGCAAATTCATTAAAACTCGACAGCCGGCTCGACAACTGCATCTATCGAGCTTAAGAAAGCTATTCCAGCCTCGTGTGCTCGACACCTGCTCGACAGCTACTCGACAGCTTCTATCTGTCGAGGTTTATAAAATCAGAATTTCTGATATGATTTCTTGGAATCCTTGAATGTGTCTTTGGGCCTTATTTTCTCCTAACCCTAAACATATAAAAGGATTGTTTTAAAGGCCGTCAAAGATTACACAAGTTGCACAAGCATTGAGCAAAGTCTGTTCAAGCAATTTGTGATCGGAGACAAAGTTTTTCCCTAGTTCATCTCCTCTTGAAGAAGTTGCTGTGTATGTGCACCTTTGGGTTTTGTGACCAAGCATCTTCTTGATCTTCATCGTGGATGAACTGAAGAACTTTACAGCCAACAACTCTTTCTAGTTGGTGATTGAAGTTGCATACTAGGATCCTCGCAATTGGTTAGTCACGTACTTGGGAGCCGTGCATCGAAAGGGGAAATTGTCACTACAGAACAAGTCGAATTGGGTATTGGAGTAAGGGTTCAACTGTAGGTTGGTAAGGTACTTGGGATTCCTTTACTTGTAACCGCTTGTTGTGATAATAATGGAATTTCGGAAGTAGTGACCTAAAAATCACCCGGTGGGATTTTTGTCGTGTAGGTTTTTCTCCATTCGTAAATAAATCACCGTGTTATTTATTTTCCGCTGCATAATTAGTTTATTGGTGATTTGTTTGTGCTACCCTGCGTTTGCATGTTAATTAACTTAATTAATTCACTTGGCTAAATTAATTGGTTAATTTATCACAAGGGGTCAATTCATTTTTGAGTTGCATGTTGGATTGCATTCATGTCTGTGTTTTTCTCTTCTCGAAAAACTATTTTTAAAAGCTGGCTCGACACCTCCTCGACACCTCCTCGATACCTAGCTATCTATCGAGCTTCTCAAGCTTTTTCTTATCGCAATCTCGACACCTCCTCGACACCTAATGGATCGATCGAGAAAGTTCTTGCCTCCTCGATAGCTTCTCGACACCTGGTTGATCATCGAGCTTCTGTTCTTGGTTCTGGTGTTTTGTTCCTCGACACCTGTATCTGTCAACGTTGCTTTCCTCGACACCTCCCTTGACAGATGGCCCGACACCTCATCTGCCGAGATTTACTGAGGATTCTATATATACCCCTCGTGCGATCCAGAATTCATTTCTCTCGATCTCTCTCTCGATAGCTCTCTCTTTTTCTCTCCCAAACTCTCTCATCTCACTCCAATCTTGCTCTTCAAGGTTTCTTCAAGCTTTCTCAAGAGTTTCTTCACTTGGTAAGCTTCTAATCTCTCATTCTTCATGCATTTCATGATTTGAAACCTAGGTTTTGGGGTTTTTGAAAAATTTTGGGGTTCTTCAAAATTAATGAGTTATCATTGAAATTTTAGGATGGGTTTTCATTTAAATGTGTTTAAAATCTCATACATTGCATCACATTTGCATTATAATGGTGTTTTCATGCATTTAGATGTATGTAATATGTTTGTGTGCTGGTAGGATTAGATTGGGCTGAGCCCATGATGAATTTTCTTTTGCATGTCATATGTTCATGCATTCCCCATGCATATGTACTCTCTTTTCAATATATCTTGATATATTTGAACTGCTTGGGGCTTTTTTGATTGTCTTTCTCTCTCTCTCCTTTTGTTTATGTTAGTCGTGTCTATGGCACCTAAGCGTAAATCTGCTCTGTCTCGGAATCCTCTTCGTTCCGGGGCATCATCTTCTGATCCTACTCCTTCTAACATTCGATTCTGTGATGAGGATGCCTGAAAGGTTTTCTCGGAGAACTTTTCTAGACGAGGTGTTCATTCGGAACGCCAAGTCATTTTGGCGGACTTCGCCGACACTGACCTTCCCACTGTCATTCACAATCGGGGATGGGAGTCACTGTGTGACGTCTCGGTCACTTGTCCTTTAGTACTTATTCAGGAGTTTTACTCCAACATGCACGGGATTGATCGTTCAGTACCTCTTTTCTTCACTCGCGTTCGAGGTACGCGCATCCCTATCACACCGCAACTTGTTGCGGATGTGCTTCGGGTTCCTAGGATAGAGTTTCTTGACTATCCTTCTTGTGAGCGTCTGGAACTGTGTCCAAGGATGAGCTCATGTCCGCTTTCTGTGAGTGCCCTTTTGCTTGGGGTAAGCGTCAATTTACATTATGTCGGTCTTTTGCTAAAGGTCCTAGATTCTTGAACATGGTGATGACTTTTGTACTCCATCCTCTCTCTCACTACAACTCCATTACAGAGCCTCGTGCTCGATTTTTGTTGTCCCTACTTGAGCATCTTACCATAGACTTTCCTTCTCATTTCATTCTTTCTATCATAGATGTTCATCTAGATTCGGTGTCTCGTGATAAGCTCATCTTTCCTTCTGTTATCAAGAGGATTTTACACCATTTTTTCGTCCCTTTTCCAGTGTCCGACCCTTTCACTTTCATGTGTGCCATAGACGCCGCTACCGTAAAATGTAGTGAGGCGCAGTTTCGGTCGCGACAGGAGTCAGCAGCACCTCCCTCCTGTTTAGCACCTTCATCTCGGACTGCTCCATCTACATCCGCCCCCTCCTTTTCCTTGGGTGATGTATCTCTTGGAGATATCATGGCGCAGCTGCAGCGCATGGATGTTTGCCTTGATACATTCTCTACTGAGTTGTATCAAGTGAACGTTCGTGTTGGTCGTATTGCACGACGGCAGGCAGCTATGGGTGGTTTTGCTCCTGAGGCTTCTCCTTCACCACCTCCTCTAGTGGCTTCTGATTCTGATGGTGAGGATGATGATGATGATGATGGGGATGAAGATGATGCTTCAGATGATGATGATGGAGATGCTAACTCTACTGATGAGATGTCTACTTGACACTTTTACCCATTGTCACTCGTGACAAAAAGGGGGAGTAGTTTTGGGATATGAGAGTAGTCATTCTTAGGGGGAGAGTTAGTATAGGACTTTTTTTATATGGGGAGTGTTGTTGGTATGAGGGATGTAGTGAGGATATGATGTATCTTTTCTTTTCTTTCTTTTTTAGATACATTGTTTTTGTACATTGGGTCTTGTGACCATTTTTACACATACTTTGTACTTATCTTCTTTATATGTTGATGTATGTTTCTTCACCTATGTTACATGTGTTGTTTCTTTTCTTTCTTTATACACATGCTTCTTATACTTGTATGCAATCTATTATTTTTGTTTCATACTAAGATGCCTTGATGAGTTTTGTTTAAAGTGTTTCAGAAATACAGGTTGTCAAAGTCTACTTGCCATAAACTCTCTTCTTACAAAGTTTTTCAAGAGTTTGTGTTAGGATAGATTTTATTGTATTCAACAAGTGAATATGAGTTTAGTGATTTATGACTTCTCTCATATGTTCATTTGTTTGTTATGGTTTTGCCACGGATTGCCAAAGGGGGAGATTGTTAGGACATATGTGGTTCACATGTTAAGAACATATGTCATGATTTTATGTAATTGGCTAATCCTTTGACAAAACGCACTTTACTTCAAGAAACCATGTTTCAAGATCAAGTGTTGAAGCCTTCAAGTCTGTCCAAGAAAACAAGCTGAAAGTGCAAATTCATTAAAGCTCGACAGCTGGCTTGACAACTGTATCTATCGAGCTTAAGAAAGCTATTCCAGCCCCGTGTGCTCGACACTTGCTCGACAGCTACTCAACAGCTTCTATCTGTCGAGGTTTATAAAATCAGAATTTCTGATCTGATTTCTTGGAATCCGTGAATATGTCTTTGGGCCTTTTTTTCTCCTAACCCTAGACATATAAAAGGATTGTTTTAAGGGCCGTCAAAGATTACACAAGTTGCACAAGCATTGAGCAAAGTCTGTTCAAGCAATTTGTGACCGGAGACAAAGTTTTGCCCTAGTTCATCTCTTCTTGAAGATGTTGCTGTGTATGTGCACCTTTGGGTTTTGTGACCAAGCATCTTCTTGATCTTCATCGAGGATGAACTGAAGAACTTTGCAGCCAACAACTCTTTCTAGTTTGTGATTGAAGTTGCGTACTGGGATCCGCGCAATTGGTTAGTCACGTACTTGGGAGCCGTGCATCAAAAGGGGAAATTGTTACTACAGAACAAGTCCAATTGGGTATTGGGGTAAGGGTTCAACTGTATGTTGGTAAGGTACTTGGGATTCCTTTACTTGTAACCGCTTGTTGTGATAATAGTGGAATTTCAGGAGTGGTGACATGAAAATCACCTGGTGGGGTTTTTGCCGTGTAGGTTTTTCCCTATTCGTAAACAAATCACCGTGTTATTTATTTTCCACTGCATAATTAGTTTATTGGTGATTTGTTTGTGCTACCACGCATTTGCATGTTAATTAACTTGGCTAAATTAATTGGTTAATTTATCACAAGGGGTCAATTCGTTTTTGGCCTATCAAGTGGTATCAGAGCAAGCACACTTTGATTAGGTTTTAATCTTTGCTGTGTTGATCCATTGACCCCTGTTTGTCATGGATAGAGGACAGTCGTTAATTTTACCTCCTTTATTTTATGGCACTAACTTTGCATATTGGAAAGTACGCATGAGAGTTTTTTTGCAGTCTCTAGATGAGATGCTGTGGCAAGCTGTAGAGATTGGCTAGACCAAGCTAAAGGAAGTGCATAGTATATGATTTAGTGATTTAGTCATAGAAGATATAAATCACAAGTTCTTTGTAAGCTCAAAATTTTAGTTCGTAGTCGGTGATGAAATTAGGCATTTCATCTGCGAAGACTATAACATATCAACTAAGATGATTTGTCTTGATCATGGAAGTGGAAACTTCTAGTTGATATGTTGATGTGTCTTAAGAGTTAAGACATATTGAACTAGACCGCTGTGAGATTTATTATTCTCCTAACGATTGTCAAATGAATAATAAATCTCACGACTTCTATTTACATCAACTCTAAATCCTGAGAGAATAATGGACCTGATCATGAGATGTAGGTTGCTTTGATATATCAGGAGTGAGATCTATAAGTTACGATCAAAATCTCAGTATGTTGGGCAGTCGAATTTAGTGCTGATGGAACATATATTCTCAAGATGAAATTCATAATCTCTTAACGGAGATATAAAATATTCTCTTGAGATAAGTTTAATGGGTTTGGTTATTCAAAGTGTTGGGCCCAACCACTTTAGTAAGGAGTTACTAAAGTATATATTTATGGAGTTAGATTTCATAAATATATAATGAATAATATAAACGATTAAACCGGGTACTCAAGGATTAAAATATAGTAATCTTCAAAGTGGCAGTCTACATTCATGACTTTGTATTACTACGAATATTTTAATGAAGGAGTTGTATGTATAATAAAGTCTTGGGATATAATTTATTAGTAAGGCCTAGAGTGAAATTATATTCTTATAGTGGTATTGAATATAATTAATGGTAACTTTGGACTTGTCAAGAGTTGATAGAAAAGCCTAAGGCCCATTGGAGCTAGAGTCTTATTTGTTCCCTTTGGTCCCATCTCAAGGCACAAACTAAATTTTAATGATTCAACACTTCTTCAGCTTGTTTCTTGGACAAACTTGATGACTTCAACACTTGATCTTGAAACCTTGTTTCTTGAAGTATTAAAAACATCTAGAACTACTCAATTACAAGTTGAGTGCGTTTTGTCAAAGGATTAGCCAATTATATAAAAGAATGACATATGTTCTTAACAAGTGAAACACATATGTCCTAACAATCTCCCCCTTTGGCAATCCGTGACAAAACCACAACAAACAAATGAACATATGAGAGAAGTCATAAATCACTCAACTCATATTCACTTGTTGAATACAATAAAATCTATCCTAACACAAACTCTTGAAAAACTTTGCAAGAAGAGAGTTTATGGTAAGTAGACTTTGACAACCTGTATTTCTGAAACACTTTAAACAAAACCCATAAAGACATCTTAGTGTGAAACAGAAATAATAGATTGCATACAAGTATAAGAAACATGTGTATAAAGATAGAGAAGAAATAACACATGTAGAGGTAGGTGAAAGAAACATACATCCACATATAGAGAAAATAAGTACAATGTATGTAAATACTGGTCACAAGACCTAACGTACAAGAACAATGTATCTAAAAAGGTAGAAAAGAAAAAGATACATCAAATACTCACTACATTGTTAGGGTTTGTGCCCTAAAATCCAATTTATTGGCATGTCATGAATAATTAAGTTGTTTAATTATAAGAGACTATTTATGAACTAGTGGGACATTATCTTAGTCCATGAGATGCATAGTATGTGATTTATGTGAAAAGTCACAGAAAGATATAAATCACAAGTTCTTTGTAAACTCAGAATTTTAGTTCGTAGTCGGTGATGAAATTGGGCATTTCATCTGCGAAGACTATAACATATCAACTAAGACGATTTGTCTTGATCATGGAAGTGGAGACTTCTAGTTGGTATGTTGATATGTTTTAAGAGTTAAGACATATTGAACTGGACCGCTGTGAGATTTATTATTCCCCTAAAGACTGTCAAATGAATAATAAAGCTCACGACTTCTATTTACATCAACTCTAAATCCTGAGAGAATAATGGACCTAATCATGAGATGTAGGTTGCTTTGACATATCAGGAGTGAGATCTATAAGTTATGGTCAAAACCTCAGTATGTTGGAAAGCCGCATTTAGTGTTGATGGAACATATATTCTCAAGATGGAATTTATAATCTCTTAATGGAGATATAAAATATTCCCTTGAGATAAGTTTAATGGGTTTGGTTATTCAGAGTGTTGGGCCCAACCACTTTAGTAAAGAGTTACTAAAGTATATATTTATGGAATTGGATTTCATAAATATATTATGAATAACATAAAGGATTAAACCGGGTACTCAAGGATTAAGATGTAGTAGTTTTCAAAGTGGCAGTCAATATTAATGACTTTGTATTACTACGAATATTTTAATGAATGGGTTGTATGTATAATATAGTCTTGGGATATAATTAATTAATAAGGCCTAGAGTGCAATTATATTCTTATAGTGGAATTGAATATAATTAATGGTAACTTTGGACTTGTCAAGAGTTGACGGAAAAGCCCAAGGCCCATTGGAGCTAGTGTCTTATTGGTCCCTTTGGTCCCATCTCAAGCCACAAACTAAAGCCCAATTGGGTAGGCCCCAAAGGCTAACCCAATTAGAAATCAGTCATTATTTAATAAGTGTTATTAAATAAAGAAACTATGAGAATAGTTTTAACGTACGTAAGATGAAAAAGAAAAAGAAATCAGTTTTTCTCCACAAGGAGAAGAAGATGGATTTTTCTTTGAGAGTTTATGTACAAAAGGACTGATTGAGAGACCACACATCTTGGGCTCCATGTGGAATTGAGATGAAGATTAAGGGTATTCTCAAGTTTGGTTTTGAAATTCACTGCACCAAGGTACGCTTTCAATTCTTTGATTCTAGAATTCATGGTTACATGTTTATCTTTCATGATTGAAGTAGATCCGTTTTGTTTTTGTTGCTTCCGCTGCGTGTGTTTTTGTATGAGATACAAAAACCAGATTTCTCCAACAATTGGTATCAGAGCGGTCTTCAATATCATGCTTGTATAACATGTGATTGAATTTTAGAATAAAAGAAAAAACGTTTTCTTGGTGATTTAATTTTCTGCATTAAAGTTTCTGCATATTTTTGTTTCAGAACCACTGTTTGTTAAAACCGAATGCCATGATTAATATATATATGATATATTGATTGTTGATTGTTGATTCGGAAATCATTGACATGATTCATGGTATTAGTTTTAAATGGAACTGATATATCGGTCAAGAGTGTGAGCATTACGGTCTTGCACCGGTTGGACGTTTTGCTTCTCTTGGATATAGATGGCAATGGATTCGTATATGTATATTGTGGATCCATGTGGAATATGGCATATTCAATCTGCCGTAAACATGCTTTAGTTTATATGTTTGTTAAAGCTTTAAAATAAACGTGTACTGGTGTTGTGATCATGGAATTCTTATTCAACAAGGATTCTATTAAATCCGTATATTATATATATGGGTTTATATGCAAAACGTTTGTATAGGATGAAGTTGCCCAAATTATATCCTTTTTATGAAGGTGTTATCTTTCATTGTTTAATAAAGGATTACTCATATTTATGCTTGCCTTGCATTATATTATTTTATGATCAAACAGTAAGTTAATGCTAGAATTATGAAATTTATTCCTAATGAGATTAGGATTGTGTTTTCAAGGTTTCTAGCATTATTATGGTTCTTGATTTTGATATTGAAAACCCTAATGTTTGATCTGAAAATCTTCGTTGATAAAGTCAAAAAGTGTTTTTGGAAGAAAACAATGAAGATGCTAAAAACGATTAGTTATTTGTTCAAGAAAAACCCTAGAAAACTGCCTTAGAAAATTTCTGGAAAATCGAGTTTCACGAGTTTCGATCGATCGAGTGAAACAGTGATCAGACTTTTTAAGTAGATTGATTTTCGATTGATAGTCGATCGATCGAATTTGTTTTTCGATCGATCGAGAGGCAATCAAGTATCGATCGAACAAGTCAGGAGGTCAAGTTCGAATTTTTTAATTTTTTCGATCAATCGAGAGTTACATTCGATCGATCGAAAGAAAGAAAATCAGAATTTTTCTAAGTGTTTTAAGTTTTTTAAGAGCAAGGTTATGTGTGATTAGATTACACATGGTTCTAACTAAAAGACCTAATGAGATCAAAGATGTTAGTTAAATAGAACTCTTGGTACTAAATCATTTTATGATTAATAGTCCTTAATTTATTTTAATTAGAGGTTTTTAATGAGATTAAAATTCTAATTAAAGTTATATAGTTTCTAATGAGATTAGAATACTTTATCTAGTAAATTAAGGATAGAGTTCTATATAATTAATTTTTGATTCATTAGTGTTTAAGGAATCCTAAATAGTTTAGGACTTCCATTTTAGTTAGCAATTCTAATAAGATTAGAGTCTTTATCAAGTGCAAGGTTATTAGTTGTGATGGGATCACAATTATTTGAAGAAAAACCCAAATAATGAGTGGGAGTGATGAAATAACCCTTTCGTTAAGTTTATTGTAATGTGAATAAATACCTTGTCTTGACTTCGAGTCTTGCATTCCATGCGGAGGGTATTTACTTCACGGATTACAAGGTTAAACTTTTTTTGTGATAGCGCGAATGTTCGTTACACTATTGTGACGTGACATAGTTACATCACATTGGATTTAAACAATTAAACACATTTGATGTGTAGGGTTAAAATTGTGATTAGGTCACAATGTTTTCAAGACAATCCACTTGTTTTAAAATTTCTAGTGGGAGAGAGATTCAAGGGTTGATTCTCACGGCCTCCATTGCTGGTTTATAGTAGTGAGATTATGCACCTCGCCTTGGCGTATATGCCTTGCTCCCTTCGGAGGGTGTTTAATTCTTGGTACTACAGATTAAACTTCTTAATGATAGATGAAGTGTGTTTTTACATTGAGAACGACCACGCTTCCGTGGAGTTACTTGGTGACTCACATTGATTCTAGGCAATGGTGTACATTAGACTAAGTGTAATGTTAACCTCCCTTCGGAGCTATGTCATTATTACTTAGAGGCTAAAGGAAAAGCGGCAAATTATTTTTGTTTGGTAAGAGTTGCCATGATAGCATTAATAATGAGAATGATTCTCGCCTGATCATAGTGATTGGTATGACCTCGCTTCCGAGGAATATTAATTGCGGGATTAGGTTGTCGTTGCACCTAGTATAGTATGGTTTTCGGGTTCCATATTATATGGTTATGGATGCAAAATGATGATGTCCTGGTATTTAAGTTCATAGTCTCAATATAAAGTTGTCATAAATTTTGTCCTCTAGCTACTATTTTAGTTGAATCACATTAACTAAGAAATAATTTTGGACATGGTGCTTAAAGGAGCTGAAGTACACATTAATGTTTCGATTCAGCATTGTCATAATTTTCTATACATGATGCATTTATGGAAGATAGCTTATGATATGATCATAGTCTCCATTGAAATGCTAATATGTTATATTGGCTTCTATCTCAATTGTGCTACTGCATGAGATGCAAGAGTTAGTACTAGACTTAGACTTTATATTAAGTCTAAATGAGATGTTTGGTATGAATCATATTGAGTGCTAAGAAAAGCTTAAGGAGTTCCAATTCTATATCATTTTATGAAAATATTTTATTTTTAAAATGAATTGGAATTCTTGGATGTAGAGATTAAATGTTAATCTCGTGTGGATGTGATCCACAAGTCCTTGTTAGAATCATTTGATCAATTCAGATTGTTTTGAAAATAAATTCTTTTTATATTATCTGAATTGATGAGTGAGTTCTAGGCAACGGAAGACATCCTAAAAGCTAAAGCTAGGATCAATATGATTTAATTCGAATTCTTAGCCTGAACCGAAAGGTAAGGGTGGTAAGAAGAGGAAATATAATATCAAACAATTGGACGAGCTAGTTGCCCTAGTAGTTGCCAAAAAGAAATTAGTCTCAAAAGCATGACCAAAAGGAAATTGTTTCTGTTTTGGTAAAGCTAAGCATTGTCCATGATTGTTTTCTAGATGGAAATTTATATGTTTTACTTTTTAAAGAGAAAGTTTTCATCCTTTGGTTTTGTATGTTTTGGCACTTATGTCTAGATCTTATTAATCTAAATGGTATTCAAGATTGGTGAAAGATGGGCTTTTAGAACCATTGTTATGTTATATTCACAATCTATGAATTCTATTTAGAGGATAATATGATCTAGGGTTCCTTTTAGTAAAGGAATAAAGTTCCAATGACTTCTTTAAGTTAGTGCATACATAAAGGAGGAATTTTTAAAGTAAAAGTTGATTGTTCTAGAAGAAAATAGTCAAAATTTGTTAAAAGACAACTATAAAATACATTTTGAAATGAAATGGTTGTATTAGATACACCACCAGACATTATTCTATAGATAACTATTACACTAGTACAACATCGTAGTGGGAGGATTACCAAATAAATTCATAGTTTTGGTATAAACTTTTGTAGTTATTCCACAAGGATATGAATTTGATCCTCGGTCCTACGTAAAGGCATTAGATGATATGAATATAGATTACTGATTCAAGGTTATGTGAATAGAATTAGATTCTATTTAAATTCTAGAACTTGTAGAGGCGCTTAATTGCATTAAGCCTATTGTTTTCAAATTGATCTACAAGTAAATGAGATTGATAGATTTGAAGGTGCAAACCTTCAAAGTCAAGACTAGTGGCGAAAAGATTTATTCAAAAAGAAATGGTTCGATTATGAAAAGATTTTTTCACCAATAGTCAAGTTTGACACTATCTAGATTCTCTCATCCATTATATTTCATTTGGATGAAATATGGCAATGGATATCAAGAAAGCTTCTTTTAGTAGCAATCTTGAGGAAGACATCTATATGATGTAACTAGACTTGTTCATAGCAAAGAATCAGTAGTGTTTAGTATGCAAGTTGCTTAAAGTCCATTTATGGACTAAAGCAAGCATCTAAATCATAAAATATCATATTTGATCAAGCAATCAAATTGTTTGATTTTGATCAAGTATTAAAAGGCCTTAAGTGTGTAAAAGTTATATAGAATAATAAATTTCTTAATGTATATTGATGACATTCTAATCATTTAGAATGACGTAGAGTTATTGTCATCAATAGAGTTTTGGTTGTCTAGTCTAGTTTGATATAAAAGTACTTGAGAAAGACTAGTCACATCCTAAGAATTATAACTTTGTTATAATTCAGAAATTAGGATGTTGGGTCTATCTTAAACTGCTTAAATAGATTAGATTCTAGCCAAGTATAGCATGTAATACTTCAAGAAAGGATTCTTTCCTTTTAAGTTTGAAGCTCCTTTATATAGGACTATAGTCCTAAGACATATAAAAGGAAGAGTATATAAGACGGTTCCTTATATAAAAAAAAATAGGAAGTTTTTATGCTATGCTAAATACTAGGCTAAATGTCCATTTTGCGGTGGGCATAGTAAGCAAATATCAAGTGAATCAAAGATCACTTATTTTAGTGGGAGTAAAGCATATACTCAAATATCTTAGGAGAATGAGAGATTATATGCTTTTCCACAAAAGTGACGTTTTGATAGTTACTGGACGTACAAATACTGACTCGTACTTTGATTGTGATTCATGAAGTTGGACTTCAAGATATGTGTTCATCCTAGGTGGTGAAGATACACATCAAGCGTAAGTATTATCTCATTAGAGAGATATGAGTACGTGAGTAGTAGTAGTAGAAAAGATAATTTATGCAATAAATCTGGCTGAAACTTGTTTCCAAGCCTTGCCTTAGAGTGACTGTGAATTACTCTATAGGGAGATAAGTGTCGGATATGTGGTAAATTGTCTTTGAGGGCAAATGGGAGATTGTTAGGGTTTGTGCCCTAAAATCCAATTTATTGGCATGTCATGAATAATTAAGTTGTTTAATTATAAGAGACTATTTATGAACTAGTGGGACATTATCTTAGTCCATGAGATGCATAGTATGTGATTTATGTGAAAAGTCACAGAAAGATATAAATCACAAGTTCTTTGTAAACTCAGAATTTTAGTTCGTAGTCGGTGATGAAATTGGGCATTTCATCTGCGAAGACTATAACATATCAACTAAGATGATTTGTCTTGATCATGGAAGTGGAGACTTCTAGTTGGTATGTTGATATGTTTTAAGAGTTAAGACATATTGAACTGGACCGCTGTGAGATTTATTATTCCCCTAAAGACTGTCAAATGAATAATAAAGCTCACGACTTCTATTTACATCAACTCTAAATCCTGAGAGAATAATGGACCTAATCATGAGATGTAGGTTGCTTTGACATATCAGGAGTGAGATCTATAAGTTATGGTCAAAACCTCAGTATGTTGGGCAGCCGCATTTAGTGTTGATGGGACATATATTCTCAAGATGGAATTTATAATCTCTTAATGGAGATATAAAATATTCCCTTGAGATAAGTTTAATGGGTTTGGTTATTCAGAGTGTTGGGCCCAACCACTTTAGTAAAGAGTTACTAAAGTATATATTTATGGAATTGGATTTCATAAATATATTATGAATAACATAAAGGATTAAACCGGGTACTCAAGGATTAAGATGTAGTAATTTTCAAAGTGGCAGTTAATATTAATGACTTTGTATTACTACGAATATTTTAATGAAGGGGTTGTATGTATAATATAGTCTTGGGATATAATTAATTAATAAGGCCTAGAGTGCAATTATATTCTTATAGTGGAATTGAATATAATTAATGGTAACTTTGGACTTGTCAAGAGTTGACGGAAAAGCCCAAGGCCCATTGGAGCTAGTGTCTTATTGGTCCCTTTGGTCCCATCTCAAGCCACAAACTAAAGCCCAATTGGGTAGGCCTAAAAGGCTAACCCAATTAGAAATCAGTCATTATTTAATAAGTATTATTAAATAAAGAAACTATGAGAATAGTTTTAACGTACGTAAGATGAAAAAGAAAAAGAAATCAGTTTTTCTCCACAAGGAGAAGAAGATGGATTTTTCTTTGAGAGTTTATGTACAAAAGGACTGATTGAGAGACCACACATCTTGGGCTCCATGTGGAATTGAGATGAAGATTAAAGGTATTCTCAAGTTTGGTTTTGAAATTCACTGCACCAAGGTACGCTTTCAATTCTTTATTCTAGAATTCATGGTTACATGTTTATCTTTCATGATTGAAGTAGATCCGTTGTGTTTTTTGTTGCTTCCGCTGCGTGTGTTTTTGTATGAGATACAAAAACCAGATTTATCCACATACATCCCTCATATCAACAACACTCCCCCCTAACAAAATGGTCCTATACTAACTCTCCCCCTAAGAATGACTACTCTCAGTATCCAAAACTACTCCCCCTTTTTGTCACAAGTGACAAAGGGTAAGAGTGTCAAGTAGACATCTCATCAGTAGAGCTAGCATCTCCATCATCATCCGAAGCGTCATCGTCATCACCATCATCATCCTCAGCATCTGAATCAGAAGCCACTGAAGGAGGTGGTGGAGGAGAATCCTCAGGAGCAAAGCCACCCATAGTCGCCTGCCGTCGTGCAATACGACTGACATGAATGTTCACCTGATGCAACTCAGTAGAGAGTGTATCAAGGCGAGCATCCATGCGCTGCAGCTGCACCATGATGTCTCCAAGGGATACATTGCCCATGGAAGTGGAGGGAGCGGATGTGGATGGAGCTGAACGAGATGGAGCCGAACGGGAGGGAGGAGTGGAATCCGGCTGTTGCGACCTAAACTGTGCCTCACTACGTTTTACGGTAGCGGCGTCTATGGCAGAAATGTGTGTGAAATGGTCGGACATAGGAAAAGGGACAGAAAAATGGCATAAAATCCTTGTGATAGTGGAAGGAAAGATGAGCTTATCACGGGACACCGAATCTAAATGAACATCTATAATAGAGAGAATAAAGTGAGAAGGGAAGTCTATGGTAAGATGCTCAAGTAGAGATAACAAAAACCGAGCACGAGGCTCTGTGATGGAGTTGTAGTGAGAGAGTGGATGGAGTACAAAGGTCATCACCATGTTCATGAAGCGAGGGCCTTTAGTAAAAGGCTTACATAGTGTAAACTGATGCTTACCCCAGTCAACAGGGCGCTCACAAAAAGCAGCCATGAGCTCATCTTTGGACACAGTCTACAGACGCTCACAACTAGGATAATCAGGAAACTCTATCCTAGGAACCCGAAGCACATCTGCAACAAGCTGAGGTGTGACAGGGATGCGTACCTCGAACGCGAGTGAAGAAAAGAGGTACTGAACGATCAATCCCATGCATGTTGGAGTAAAACTCCTAAATAAGCACAAGAGGACAAGTGACCGGGACGTCACACAGTGACTCCCATCCCCGACTGTGAATGATAGAGGGAAGGTCAGTGTCGGCGAAGTCCACCAAAATGACTTGGCGTTCCGAATGAACACCTCGTCTAGAGAAGTTCTCCGAGAAAGCCTTACGAGCATCCTCATCACGAAACCGAATGTTAGAAGGAGTAGGATCAGAAGATGAAGATTGAAAGTTCAATATGTGTCTAAAACACCCTTGAACATTAAGACCCCCCAATTACAAAATTACCAATTCAAGCTTTATATCAAACAATGTATGTGCGGAAAATGAGAACAAGTTTATAATAGAATTGATAAACAATCTAAACCATAAATAATCACAAACACAACAGTAATTAAATGGTAAAGATAAAGGGAAGAGAGATGCAAACACAAGGACAACACGCGATGTGTTATCGAAGAGGAAACCGAAGCCAAAACCTCTCCGCCGCCCTCCAAGCGGTCAATAATCCACTAGAAAATGTAGTTGGGATACATGAACAGCAATAGACCCTCCAAGCCTAATCTACCCAGGTACCTAAGCCCTCCAAGCTTCCTGCTCCAACGAGGTTGCGCCGAACCTTTTTCTTTTCTAGCTTACCGGATTCCGCTACTAAACCGTAGCATCAACCAATGAATATTGGTTCCTTCCAAACTGCTTCCCTTAGCACCAAATGAACCTTCTCACAGACGTGGATGTGGTGAGAAAATGATTTGGTCAATGACCTCTCATGGATGTATCAATGGAGAGGAAGAGAGCAGAGGAATTTGTAGAGTCTCTTAGATGAAGATTAGGGATGGGGCAATCTTGTTTTTCTCTAGGGTTTCTCTTTCAAAATTCTCTCTGGAAGCTCTCTACATTTCTTGGGTATAAGGGTCTATATATAGTGGTGTGTGTTTGGAATACGAAGAGACAGTTTTTGCCAAATAGGGCTGGTTGGCGGCTTGGCCTTGCGGCTTGTCCAAGTCGCGAGATAACGGCCTGGCCAGCCTGGGACTTTTGTCCTGTAGTGCGACAGCTGGCGCGACCCTTCAACTCCCCTGTGTGCTTCTCACGTGCCTGCAGTTGGCGGCTTGCCAGTCGCGAGTCAGCCGCGAAACATTGCTTTTTTGCACAAACTTGAGCTTTTCTTCACACTCTCTTCACACACTACCCTTACATGAATCCCACCTAAATACAGGGTTACTAAGTGCTAAATTACAAGCAAATTGGCACGGAATAAAGCCAACAAGATGGTTGATAAATTTCAACCTTACAATCTCCCCCTTTGGCTATTCCGTGACAAAACCCTATAACAAACTCTAGACTTAACGCGTGAGTTGGGAACAATTGGAAAACTCACTCACACCTAACTCTAGAATCTTTGAAGCTTTAGAACCATAAGAACAAGAACTCCTGAAACACAACAACACAATAAGTTCATTGTATGCAGAAAACTTGTAATGCATATGGAGCAAGCACAATGTGATCAAGCACAATGGAATAAAGCAATAAATCATGGCAAGACCAAAACAGGTAATCACTATAACCAAGTGATCACAATGCACATTCACACTTGGAACGAACATTTGGACATTCAAGCTGACAAGCACAAGACAAATCACTTGAATGACCAACACTCAACCAATGCACAATACATGAAGTATGTGCATCTAGGAAAAATCCTACAAGGGCACAAGAGTGACAGTACTTAAAAAGAAATGCATAACATTAAGTTAGAAGTACTGATTTAACAAAGCACACAGGCTGCATAAAGCAAGGTACAAACCATAAAGCCTACAAGGTGCATAAAAACAAACCCTAAAAGCTTACAAAAGCAATATGGGTACAAACCATAAACATACAGTAAGATATGCTGAATAAGATCATAATATATATTGAAAAACTACAGAAAACAAATAACTGTACCACAAGTTTTCCAAAAGTATAGAAACCATAACAACATAGGAATAAAAACTATAATAAACACAACAAAGTATGTAGCAACTATAAAAGCTCTAAAAACTCCCCCTTTCAGTATGCACACTCCTTTTCATTCTTAAGCTTCTCTCCCCTTTACTGTGCTGCTCTCCCCCTTTTTGGCACGAATAGCTAAAAGCTGTCTTCCAGCTTCTGTTGTATGTTATCTAATTGTAACTCAATGGTTCCGAGACACATTTGAGTTTGATTGTGAAAGGAGTTGAGAAGCTGTTCTAAATCAGAAATCCGATGAAGCACATTTTCGATGAAGTAACTTTGCCTGGGAATTTGAAATCCAGGAGGAACAGACGGGGTGCCGGTTGATTATGCAGGAGTAACTGTAGCATGAGCAGATGAAGATGCCTGTGTGGATGGCTCAGTCTTAGGTTTCTTGGAGGAGTGACTCTTGCTTGCTTGGAGAGTGTATAATGATATTGGTCGAGAACGAGGCAGGATTTTCTCATCTGATGAAGGACTAACACCTTCACGAAGTACAATCTTCATGATTAAACTGCAGAACGGAAGAATTGTTCGTGTTGCTGAACTAGCCGCTATTTTCCCAATAATCTGGAATATGTGAGCACAGATGTCAATCGGGGCATCGGTAATGAGGTCACACAAAAATTTAGCCCTTCCAAGACTGATGAAGGCAATGTTTGACAGTGGGTAGAGATTGGAAAACATGATCAGCTTTAGAGATGTCAGTTCAGGCGAAAACAATGCAGTGCTTATGGATGATCCTGTGCTTCCCACTTCATATTCATTCCCAAGAACATGAAGGATGTCTTGTGCCTGAAGTTCTCTGTCATCGTATGGAGTTCGATCCACATCTTTTGGTCTGGTGATGCGAAGAACCTTAGCAATGTAGTCTGCATTTATGGAAAATTCTTTTCCTCGTACCCATCATTTCAACTCGACTCCTGTGTATATGGCATTTGAGAAGAATTCCTTGACCAATTCTTCAGATGGATCCTCAAAATTTCCAAATAGATCAGCCCAATCTCTTTCTTCAAAAATCTTAGGGATAAATGTTGTCCCTAGGGTGTCAAACTTGACAACTCTTTCCACAATGGCATAAGCCTCTTTGAAAGTGTTTGTGTATGTCTTTGAGTCAATAGGTGTTCTGAATCTCTCAAAGGAAGAGTCCCTAGATGACTTAGATGACCGTTGTGTTTGTTTAGCAACCGGGGTTGACGGGTCATCGAGTACAATGTTTTTGCCTTTTGAGGGACAACGGGTCAACTGAAAAATAGTAAACACACAGCAGAGAACCAAATGCAATGCCACAGGGTACACATATTAGTTTGATTAGATTTAGATATAAGAGTGAAAAACAAAGAGATTTCACAGAATCACAGAAACAAGACCAAGTCAAACACTAAGATGACATACGCAACACAAACAAGAGAAATGGGCAAACAAATTTGATGAAATAGTAACAACACAGAGTCAAATGGCAATGTGCAACACAAATGCACAAATGGCAAAATACCAAGAGCAAGATATGGATGGAGCAACACATTCATAAACCACATCAAATAGCAGAAACACTCAATAGACATGAACATGATAACACACATGTAGAATAAGAAACAAAGTAAAGCAATGACAAGAGCAACATAACTCAAAACTCACAAATCCCCAAACCAAGTTCGAACCCATAAAAAGCAAACTCAACAACACAAAAACATCTTACAAAAAAAATGCTCGAATCAAGTACAATGAAGTGAGATAAAGGTAACCCATACCTTTTTCTTGGTGTTTGATGAAGACATGATGCCCAAAAATGGAAGCTTTTTCAGAAAGACACGGAGTGTTTGGGAGAGAGAAATGGGGAAGACAATGAACAGTCACTGAAGTTCGAGGGAAAACTGAAAAACAATTTTAAAAATTGTCTTTAAAACGCAAAACACGCGTTTTTCACGACTGGATTAAGTCGCCAGTCAGTCGCCATGGTAAGCCGCGAAACACTGTGAAACCTAGATTTTCAAAAAATCTTCTAAGTGTTTTTTGCGACTGGAAGGTCTACCCGCGAGATAGTCGCGAGATGAGCCGCGAAAATCTCTGAGTACCCTTCGCGATTGGACCTTCCATCCGCGAACAAGTCGCCATAATGAGCCGCAAAAATCATAAAAACTCAAAATTTGAAAAATTTTCTAAGTATTTTTTGCGACTGAGCCCTTGACTCGTCAGTGAACCGCGAAAATCTCTGAAGTGAGCTCGCGACTGGATCATGCGACTGGACCTACCCGCGACTGAGTTTCCAAAACAGGGCAACACTGTTTTTGACATTTTTATAAAAACAAAAACACTTTCCAAAAACAAACTAAAACACTCAAAACCCTTTTTGTGTATAATCAACAAAGATTGAGCTTGTGAAAACACATTTAAACAAGTACAATCACACAAATGAATATGGCATTCATTGAACATAGACTTGTGTGTTGTGTGTGGGTATCAAAAATGAGATTGTCTTTAGTCTAATGTGAAGCTTCAATGATCAATTCAATCAAGGCATACACAACTAGCACTAGATAATGTGACCCATCTCAATTATAGAAGTATGCATATATGACCTCCCACATAAACTTGAGTACAATTCTTTGAAGCTTTTCATTTGGCTCTATTTTCAACATATCATTTGATCTTTGTGAATAAACAAATCTCATTGTGAGATCGATGCCTGAAATTTTCAATATTTCAATTTGATGAGTTAGCCTTTGGCTTTTTGGGCATCATACATTTTATTTTGGTCGCTTTCCCTTTTTCCTAGTCAAATACTAGTATGTGCGACATGCTTTTGCAGCTCAATATCTCTTTTCATTTGGAGATTTATATTTGGTGAGCTCTTTGAGTAAAGCAATAAAATAAAAAATGGGAAGATATATAGACACAAGTCTATGCATGTCTCAAGATCAACAAAACCATTCACTAATCATTCATGACAAGGTTGAAGATCTATTTACAACAGTCACATAGATTTCAGAATTTCTTCCACAGATGATATGAGTGCATAAGAGACAAGATAAGCTCGTTAAATACACAAAATCATAAGTACAAAGGTACAAGGCAAAACATGCTTTGAGACAAGACTCAACAAAGCCGATCAAACATTTTAGGATTTTCTACTTTTTATGTGTTTTTGGATTTTTGACACAAAAGCAGAAAAAGATTGATCAAAAGCAAAAAAAATGTAAAAACATTTTGAGGAAAAACAAGCAAACACACAAAAAATCAACACACACAAACAAAATACCAACCCAAATACTAGCAAGAAGCACACAACCAAGCATATTCACAAACATGGGAAGTATTAATGCATGAACATGTTGTAATGCTTATGCATGAGTACCCTTCGTCACCCACACGTCACGTGCGTTTGGGGTGATATCCTTGATGGATTGGGTACGAGAGTTGGGACTTTCAAACCTTCTTGTGAAGCTTTCCAAGCAATTGGTGAAGGCATCGATCATCTTCATAACATCCATCATTCCTGGATCACGGTTTTGACTTCTTGGTTGCTCTCCACCCCAAGACCTCTCATCATTTCTTCTTCCTCTTGATCGAGGAGTGCTTGCATTGTTCACTGCTCTTAGCTTGTGACAGTTTGGTCTAGTATGTTGCAAGCCGCAATAGTGACAAAGATAGTTCGTTCTAGGACCCTGTTGTGATCTTGGAAGTGATCTTCCTCTAGCCCAAATCCGCCTTCTGATTGATTACGGGACTTGTTAAACACCCATTGATCAGCCACATTCTTCTTCCTCTCAGCCTTAACTTTCTCAGGAATAGGCTTATCCACAGCCGTCTCTTTGGCATTCACAAACTTCACTTCTTTGGTAACATTGGTTGATGAGCTACTCATTCCGGTATATCCCAACCCGGACTTGTCTGAGGCATGTTTTTGAGATGAAATAACATCATCTAGCTTCTTGGAGGAGACCCTATCTATCTTGGCATGAGCTTGCACTACCTCTTGCTCAAGAAATCTCACTTTTGTGTAAGCTTCTGATAGCTCACCATTAAGTGCTTCAATCTCACACTTTGCCTCCTTGTATCTGACCAGCAGACTTTTGTAATCTTCCTCAGCTCTCTTCATCTTCTTCACAGCCGCCTTTGCCACCTTTGTATACTCACCTGATTTCTCAAGAAGTAAGGCGTAATTCTTTTGAAGACTAGATGTATCTTCTTCTTCTTCAGCCTCTGATTCTTCAACAATCCCAATAGACTCCAAATCAGAATGTTCGCCAAGCTCCTTCATAAGTGAACCCAAATCATCCGAGGATTCCACATGTGCAATGGTCATGAATGCGGAGTAATTTCCTTCTCCGTCACAGCTATCTTCAGAGTCAGAATTTGATGAATCAGTATCACTCAAGGTAGTGGCATAGACCTTTCCTTTTGACTTCAAATAATTGGGACATTCCTTTTTGAAGTGTCCATGTCCATTACACTCGAAACATGTAATTCCTTGAGAGGATTGGGAATCTCTATCATCTTTCCTTCGGAATTCTTTCTTCTCCCTCCCGGAACTCTGAAATTTTCCTTTGTCACCAAATTTCCCACCATTCTTGAGTTTCAAGAATTTTCGGAAGTTCTTTACAAGGTATGCCACATCTTTATCTACTGCATCCTCTTCCGGAGAGTCATGAGATACCACTCTCTCATCAATTGTTTTAAGAGCAAGAGATTTGCTTTTCTTCTGCGTGGGCAGTGACAATTCGTACGTCTGCAGTGAACCGACCAGCTCTTGAACTTTAATGTCGTCAAGATCCTTGCTCTCTTCAATGGCCGTCACTTTGGCGCGAAAACTTTCTGGTAGCGACCGAAGGATCTTCCTTACAACTTTAGAATCCTCCGTCTTTTCCCCCAAATTAAATTTGCCGACAACCACCTCGTTCAGCTTACTGTAAAATGAATCAAAGGACTCATCCTCACTCATCTTTAGCTCCTCAAATCGAGTGGTCAACATCTGTAGTTTGGTATCTTTCACCTTTTTAGTCCCTTCGTAAGTTGTCTCCAGAATTTCCCATGCTTCCTTAGCAACGGTGATATGTGAAATCTTGTGAAATTCTTCTGGAGAGACACCACAGAAAATAGCATTCAATGCTTTACTGTTAGCATTAGCCGCCGCAAGAGCTGCCTTATCCCAAGTGGATTTGGCAGCCTCCGGCCTAGTCCAACCAACCTCAACAGCATCCCACATAGCATCATCAATAGAACACAAAAACACCCTCATACGGACTTTCCAGAATGCATAATTATTACCATAAAAAAATGGTGGTACATTAAGAGATTGAGACCTATCCATCTCAACAAGGGGTCAAGGATCACACTCAGGTATTAAAACCACAACAAGTGTACCCGCTCTGATACTAATTGAAAGTTCAATATGTGTCTAAAACACCCTTGAACGTTAAGACCCCCAATTACAAAATTACCAATTCAAGCTTTATATCAAACAATGTATGTGCGGAAAATGATAACAAGCTTATAATAGAATTGATAAACAATCTAAACCATAAATAATCACAAACACAGCAGTAATTAAATGGTAAAGATAAAGGGAAGAGAGATGCAAACACAAGGACAACACGTGATGTGTTATCGAAGAGGAAACTGAAGCCCTCGGCGTAAAACCTCTTCGCCGCCCTCCAAGCGGTCAATAATCCACTAGAAAATGTAGTTGGGATACATGAACAGCAATAGACCCTCCAAGCCTAATCTACCCAGGTACCTAAGCCCTCCAAGCTTCCTGCTCTAACGAGGTTGCGCCGAACCTTTTTCTTTTCTAGCTTACCGGATTTCGCTACTAAACCATAGCATCAACCAATGAATATTGGTTCCTTCCAAACTGCTTCCCTTAGCACCAAATGAACCTTCTCACAGACGTGGATGTGGTGAGAAAATGATTTGGTCAATGACCTCTCATGGATGTATCAATGGAGAGGAAGAGAGTAGAGGAATTTGTAGAGTCTCTTAGATGAAGATTGGGGATGAGGCAATCTTGTTTTTCTCTAGGGTTTCTCTTTCAAAATTCTCTGTGGAAGCTCTCTACATTTCGTGGGTACAAGGGTTTATATATAGTGGTGTGTGTTTGGAATACGAAGAGACAGTTTTTGCCAAACAGGGCTGGTTGTAGGCTTGGCCTCGCGGCTTGTCCAAGTCGCGAGTTCAAGTCGCGAGATAACGGCCTGGCCAGCCTGGGACTTTTGTCCTGTAGTGCAACAGCTGGCGTGACCCTTCAGCTCCCCCGTGTGCTTCTCACGTGCCTGCAGTTGGCGGCTTGCCAGTCGCGAGTTAGCCGCGAGTCCTAGCCGTGAAACTCTGCTTCTTTGCACAAACTTGAGATTTTCTTCACACTCTCTTCACACACTACCTTACATGAATCCCACTTAAATACAGGGTTACTAAGTGCTAAATTACAAGCAAATTGGCACAGAATAAAGCCAACAAGATGGTTGATAAATTTCAACCTTACAAAGATGTCCTAGAACGCAGAGGGTTTTGGGACGAAGCAGACTTACGTTTAGGTGCCATAGACACAACTAACGTATACAGAGAGAGAGGGAGAGAAAGAAGACAATCAGAAAAGTCCCAAGCAATTCAAATATATCAAATATATTGAAAAGAGAGTACGTATGCATGGGGAATGCATGAACATGTGACATGCAAAAGAAAATACATCATGGGCTCAGCCCAATCCAATCCTACTAGCACACAAACAGATTGCACACATCTAAATGCATAAAAATACCATTATAGTGCAAATGAGATGCAATGTATGAGGTTTTAAACACATTTAAATGAAAACCCAACCCAAAATTTCAACAAAAACTCATCAATTTTGAAAAACCCCAAAATTTTTCAAAAACCCCAAAACCTAGGTTTCAAAACATGCAATGCATGAAGAATGAAGAGATTAGAAGCTTACCAAGCGTAGAAAAACTTGAAGAAGCTTGAAGAAACCTTGAGGAACAAGATTGGAATGAGATGAGAGTCTTTGGGAGAGAAAAACAGAGAGCTATCGAGAGAGAGATCGAGAGAAATGAGAGGCGAATCGCACGAGGGGTTTCAATAGAAACCTCAGTAAATCTCGACAGATGAGGTATCGAGAGGTGTCGAGCCATCTGTCGAGGAAGGTGTCAAGAAAATGAATGTTGACAGCTATAGGTGTCGAGAGGTATCGAGGAACAAGAATCACCTGATCATGAACAGAAGCTCGATCGATCCACCAGGTGTCAAGAAGGTATTGAGGAGATAGAAACTTTCTCGATCGATCCACCAGGTGTCGAGAAAGTGTCGAGATTGCAATAAGAAAAAGCTTAAGAAGCTCGACAGATAGTTAGCTATCGAGGAGGTATCGAGGAGGTGTCGAGCAAGCTTTTAAAAACAGTTTTTCGAGAAGTGAAAAACATAGTCATGAATGCAATCCAACATGCAACTCAACCAATGATCCAATCAACATATTAAGCTCTCAAAATCATCTCTCAACAAAAATTTTAAGTACATGGATCCTCAGAAACACACACACACACACTAAACAAGTCTAACGAATTTTATATTTCAAAAACAAGTCAAGACAGTTTAGTGAGCATACATTAGCACATGTAAAACCTTGTGATGGCCAAATCACATTGTACCTGCACATGTATCAAGAGTAGCAAAGAATATTGCGTGTTGTGTGCGAAAAACATCGCAAGATTGCATAAGTGTATACATGTTATGATGATTTGAGATATGAGAAATTCACTTTAACTCACACACAATCATAACTGTTTGATGGGGACTATCACCTTCGAGGTACATCCTATAACTCCCACATCTCCTAGAATTCACGCTTTCAATCATATTTAAAGCATTTTTGATCTTTTTGCTTTTTATTTTCTTTGCATATTTTCTTTTATTTAGCATATCATGCATGGGCATATAAGAGAGAGAAAAGAAATACCCAAGATGTTAAGCATTTGACATTGCACTTTTGTTATGCCGAAGCATACGGATGTCTTTGACACTGCACTTTTGCTATGCCGAAGCATACAGGTGTCTTCATGGTTGGTGGACAACAGTGGTGAGATGGTTATTTATGCCTTTCTCTTAGGATTTTCTAGTCCTACCCGTCAAAAAGAGTGATACAAGTGTTAAGTCCCAGAGATAACTTAATCTTACTCATCACAAACAAGAGCCACAAAGCTCACTTGCTTAGTTGTGCATAAGAATGCTCATCTAAGCTACAGAAGATACAAAGTTTAGAAAACTTTGTTTCAATGGCCATCCAAGGTACACAAGTACCAAAGTACACAAAACACACGCTTTTTTTGTATTTTTCTGGTTTTTCAATTTTTTATTTATAACAAAAACAAAACTAACAAAACTAAAAACAAACAAACAAAAACATGTTAAACAAAGTAAAGCATAAAACTAGACTGACTCAAAAAAAGATGCAAAACACACAAGTAATGCAACAAACAAAAAAAAAACAAGAGGATAGAAGAAAGTGATAAAATCACTTAGAGTCCTTTGTCTTCCACACCTTGGAAGAGTCTTTCCTTTGATTAAATCCTTGAACCGGCAATGAGGGGGAAGAATTGAAACCGTTCAAGTTCGAAAGGAACATGAGGGCTTTGAAAAGATCACCAAGAGGAGCAAGAGAGGATTAAAGATTCTGGCTTCCAGATGCAATCATGCCGTTGCTCTGTTGGTGGCTAACCACTTATAGCAATTTGGTCGAGTATGATCGGTAGCTCCACAATGATGACAGAGATGTTGCTTCTTCTGTTTGGGCTTTTGAGAGTTAGCCTTCTTAGCCCTAGGGTTCTTAACATCTTTCTTATCCTGCTTGGGGGGTGCTCCTAAGATAGATTTGCCCTTGTCTAAGTTCTCACTAGCTAATTCAGTTTTAACATCAGTATTCTCAATATCAGTTTTATTAGCAGGAGGAACAAACACAGTAGCACTAGTAGAAGCAGTATTAGAGGAAGAAAGACCATACCCTAAACCTGTACGATCTGAAGCAGATTTTTGAATGCTGAGCATCTCATCAAGCTTTGCACTTGAAGTCCTCTCCAATTGAGCTCTGGCTTGAAACAGCTTCGCTTCAAGCTTCTTGGTCTTCTCAGCCAAGAAATTGTTCTCAAACCTCAGTGCACAAATTGTTTGATTAGCTTCATCAAACTTTGTGGAAAGCTCTTCACGATCAAGTTCCACATCACTGAGCTTCTTGGTGGCCAGCCTATACAGTTTCTCATGCTTCTCAAAGAGCTTGTAAAGTTTCTCATAGGCTGTATGGATATCATCTTGATCATCCATCTTCTCACACTTAGAATCCACCAATTCTTCTTCTTCTTCCACGTCTTCAACAATCCTTTCAGTAGGATTGACTGTGGCAGTGAAGGCATTCAAGATTCCGTCATCTTCATCGTCGAAATCATCCTCAGGCTCAATGTCACTCAAGGTTGCAGCAAGTGCCTTATTCTTCCCAATGCTCTTGAGATATGTTGGGCATTTTTGCTTCATGTGACCGAATCCATGACATCCAAAACACTTTGGTTCTGCAGGAACAGTGTACTGACCGCCATCCTTAGCATCCTTTTTCCCTTTGTCTTGGCCCTTAGACTGAAAAGAACTGGATTGTCTACGGTCCTTGTCGAAGTTCCTCCCATTTGCATTCTTCATAAATTTCTTGAACTGCCTTGTAATGTAGGACTTCATCTTGGAATCTTCATCATCGGAAGACTCATCTGTGTCACTGCTCTTTGCCTTCAAGGCCATGCTCTTGCCTTAACTCGACTTGCCAATCCTAGATAACCCTAGCTCGTAGGTCTACAAGTTTCCAACCAACTTAGTCAAAGGAATCTTGTCAATATCCTTTGATTCCTCAATTGCAGTAATCTTTGCATGGAATCTCTCGGGTAGAGATCTGAGCACTTTCCTCACAATCTTGGGTTCAGGAATGGTTTCCCCAAGATTGAAGGCTGAGTTCACTATATCCTTGAGCTTGGCATAGAACTCATCAAACGACTCATCCTCCTCCATCTTTATTTCTTCAAAGCTTGTAGTGAGCCTTTGAAGCTTTGAATCCTTGATAGCCTTTGTACCCTCATAGGTTGTCTGGAGGATGGTCCATGCTTCCTTTGCAGTTTCAGTAGAGGATATCTTCTTGAACTCCTCATTGGTGACTGCGCTAAATAAGGCATTCAACGCTCTACTGTTGAAGTTTGCCGCCTTCATTCTTTCGGCTTGGTCTAGCCAATCTCTACAGCTTGCCACACCTTCTTATCCAAAGACTGCAAGAAAGCTCTCATGCGTACTTTCCTGTATGCATAGTTAGTGCCATCAAATAAAGGAGGTATAATTAACGACTGTCCTCTATCCATGACAAACAGGGGTCAATGGATCAATACAGCAAAGATTAAACCTAATCAGAGTGTGCCTGCTCTGATACCACTTGATAGGCCAAAAACATATTGACCCCTTGTGATTAAATTAATTAATTAATTAGCCAAATTATTAATTAATCAATTTAACATGCAAACGCATGGTAGCACAAACAAATCACCAATAAACTAATTATGCAGCGGAAAATAAATAACACGGTGATTTGTTAACGAATGGGGAAAACCTAACGGCAAAAACCCCACCGAGTGATTTTCAGGTCACCACTCCCGAAACTTCACTATTATCACAACAAGCGGTTACAAGTAAAGGAATCCCAAGTACCTTACCAACCTACAGTTGAACCCTTACCCCAATACCCAATTGGACTTGTTCTGTAGTGACAGTTTCACCTTTTTATGCATGGCTCCCAAGTACGTGACTAACCAATGCGCGGATCCCAGTACGCAACTTCAATCACCAACTAGAAAGAGTTGTTGGCTGCAAAGTTCTTCAGTTCATCCACGATGAAAATCAAGAAGATGCTTGGTCACAAAACCCTTTAGTGCAAATACACAGCAACTTCTTCAAGAATGATGAACTAGGGCAAGAACTTCGTCTCCGGTCACAATTTGCTTGAACAGAGTTTTCTTAATGCTTATGCAACTTGTGAACTCTTTGACGGCCCTTAAAACAATCCTTTTATATGTCTAGGGTTAGGAGAAAAGAAAGCCCAAAGACACATTCAAGGATCCCAAGAAATCAGATCAGAATTTCTGATTTTATAAACCTCGACAGATAGCAAGGTGTCGAGAAGCTATCGAGAAGGTGTCGAGCTTTAATGATTCAACACTTCTTCAGCTTGTTTCTTGGATAGACTTGATGACTTCAACACTTGATCTTGAAACTGTTGGAAATATACATGTACGCAGCGGAAAAATAAAGGATCTACTTCATTCAAAATTGATAACATGCATTAAGTAAGTTTTAGAATATAGAACAAGAGAGTGCACCTTGGTGTAGTGAATTTCAAAACCAAAGATCAGAAGTTCTCAGGAACACTTTCAATCTGCACTCCAATTCCACTATCGCCCAAGATGTTTGGTCTCTCAATCAGTTTCCAAGGGAGAGTAATTGATTGGCTTCACTCACACATGCACCATTTCACAAACTTGTTATGTGTTATAAAATTCTGTATGTTTCTCTCCTAATAATTGATTGTCTAATTGGGCTAGCCTTTTGGGCCTTTCCAATTGGGCTTTAGTATGTGGCTTGGAGTAGGACCAAAAGGGACCAATAAGACACTAGCTCCAATGGGCCTTGGGCTTTTCTGTCAACTCTTGACAATTCCAAAGTTACCATTAATTATATTTAATACCACTATATAAATATAATTGCACTCTAGGCCTCATTAATAAATTATATCCCAAGAATTTATTATACATGCAACCCCTTCATTAAATATTCGTAGTAATACAAAGTTATGAAAGTAGACTGCCACTTTGTAAATTACTACATCTTAATCCTTGAGTACCCGGTTTAATCCTTTTAAGTTATTCACCATATATTTATGAAATCAATTTCATAAATATATATATACTTTAGTAATTTCTTACTAAAGTGGTTAGGCCTAACTCTCTGAATAATTGAATCCATTGAACTTATCTAAAGGGAATATTTTATATCTCCATTAAGAGACTATGAATTCCATCTTGAGAATATATGTTCCATCAACACTAAATGTGGCTGCCCAACATACTGAGGTTTTGACTGTTACTTTAGATCTCACTCCTGATATATCAAAGCAACCTACACTTCATGATCAGGTCCATTATTCTCTCAGGATTAAGAGTTCATGCAAATATAAGTCGTGAGATTTATTATTCAATTAACAGTCATTAGGAGAATAATAAATCTCACAGCGGTCCAGTTCAATATGTCTTAACTCTTAAAACATATCAACATATCAACTAGAAGTCTCCACTTCCATGATTAAGACAAATCATCTTAGTTGATATGTTATAGTCTTCGCAAATGAAACGCCTAATTTCATCACCGACTACGAACTAAAATTCTGAGTTTACAAAGAAATTGTGACTTATATCTTTTATGACTAAATCACATAAATCACATACTATGCATCTTATGGACTAAATGATAATGTCCGAATATTCATGTTACGATTATTTTAGATAATAATAAAACAACTTTATTAATAACAATATTAAGTCATACATCATGTCAAACATAATGTCATACATAATATCATACATAACATCATACAATAGGATTCTAGGGCACTAATCCCAACAATCTCCCACTTGCCCTAAAGACTATTGTGCACTAATCTAACTCCCATTCCCTCCAAATGTGACTCGAAGGTCTTTTGAGGCAAGACTTTGGTAAAGGGATCTGCTAGATTATTTGCACTTTCAATCTTTGCTACCACTACATCTCCACGAGCAATGATGTCTCGAATGATGTGATATTTTCTCTCAATGTGCTTTCCTTTCTTATGATTCCTTATATCTTTTGATTGTGAAACTGCACCCCTATTGTTGCAAAACAATGTGATGGGAACTTGTTCCATTCTCATTACACCATGGTCAGAAAGGAATTTCTTGAGCCATACAGCCTCTTTTGCTGCTTCACAAGCAGCAACATATTCTGCTTCCATGGTGGAGTCCGCAATACAAGATTGCTTGACACTCCTTTATGTTATGGCTCCACCTCCCAAGGTGAAAACACATCCTGATGTGGACTTTCTGAAATCTAGATCCGATTGAAAGTCTGAATCTGTATAGCCAATGGGAATCAAATCCTCACTACGGTAAACAAGCATATAATCTCTCGTTCTCCGTAGATACTTGAGAATATGCTTTACTGCTTGCTTAATGTTTTGGTCCTGGATTTGATTGATATTGGCTGACCATGCCAACTGAATAACAAATATCTGGTCTAGTACAAAGCATGGCATACATGAGACTTCCTACTGCTGAAGTATAAGGAACTTGTCTCATTTTATCTTCTTCCTCTTGAGTCTTAGGCCTTTGGTTATTAGATAGAGGAACTTCATGTCTAAAAGGAAGCAATCATTTCTTGGAGTTTTGCATGCTAAACCATTCTAGAATCTTGTCTATATATCCAGCTTGTGATAAGCCTAACATCTTATTCTTGCGATCTCGCCAAAACTTGATCCCTAGAATAAAATTAGCCTCACCTAAGTCCTTCATATCAAATTGGCTAGAAAACCAAACCTTTACGGATGACATTACCCCTACATCATTTCCAATGAGTAGAATATCATTAACATAAAGCACTAGGAACATTACTACTTTATCTCGATGTCTTTTGTATACACATGATTCATCAAGATTTTGTTCAAAACCAAATGACTTGATTGCTTGATCAAATTTGATGTTCCATGACCTAGATGCTTGCTTAAGTCCATAAATGGACATTTTCAACTTGCATACCATATGCTCTTGGTTCTTTGCTATGAAACCTTCTGGTTGTATCATATAGATTTCCTCCTCAAGATTGCCATTGAGAAATGCAGTCTTGACATCCATTTGCCAAATCTCATAATCATAATGAGCAGCAATGGATAAGAGAATTCTGATAGATTTAAGCATTGCTACTGGTGAAAAGGTTTCTTCATAATCAATACCTTCCTTTTGAGTACCCTTTCACCACTACCCTTACTTTAAAGGTTTCAACCTTTCCATCTATCCCTCTCTTCCTCTTGTAAACCCATTTGCAACCAACAGGTTTAATGCCATTAGGCGCCTTTACAAGATCCCAAACTTGATTGGAATACATGGAATCTAATTCAGATTTCATAGCTTTAACCCAATGATGCGCATCTATATCATTCATTGCTTCTTCGTAAGTGTAAGGATCAATTTCGGCCTCTTCTGAGATAGCTTCATAAGTTTCTCCCAGACCTATAAACCTTATAGGTGGCCGAACATTCCTCCCACTACAACGAGGCATCTATGTACTAGGCATCTCATGAGTAATATCTTGTGGTGTATCCAATACAACCACATCATCCCTAGTTTCATCTATTGGTTGTTCAACTACAGGTTCATTCATTTCAGCCAATACAACTCTACTTCTAGGAGTGAAACTATTCATATAGTCATTTTCCAAGAATCTAGCATTTGTACTAACAAAAACTTTGTTATCCTTACGACTATAGAATAAATAACCTCTAGTTTCTTTTGGATAACCTACAAGAAAACACACTTCTGATTTTGGTTCCAATTTATCAGGCTTCCCTTTTAACACATGTGCAGGACAACCCCAAATATGGAGATATTTCATACTAGGCTTACGCCCACTCCACAATTCCATGGGTGTTTTGGGAACAGATTTTGATGGAACTAAATTCAAAAGATGTATTGCTGTATTTAAGGCATAACCCCAAAAAGAAATTGGCAAAGTTGAGTAACTCATCATGGACCTAACCATTTCTAAAAGAGTCCTATTCCTTCTTTCTGCTACACCATTTTGTTGGGGAGTTCTAGGTGCAGTCAATTGGGATACAATCCCATTTTGAGTTAAGTAATCCTTGAAATCCCCAAAAT